>CM067060.1:42484733-42989733 GCA_033980235.1 Diadema setosum
GTGCATTAATTTCTTCAGGTATGCACTAAGAAGAGTCTCTCTTCCACCTCCCTGGCCTGACGTACGTCACAATGTTTTACACTAGCAGTGCGCACTCAATCAGTTGTTACAAGTGCGTCACGCGCTACTATACGCGCTGTCAATCCTGTAAACAACTTCTAGTTCGGGCCGCGGGCTGCCACAACAGCCGGCGGCCTTTCTTGTGCATAACACGTGGCGTACGTATACTCTTAAACGTACGTACAGTACTTATGTGCGGGATTTCCGAGTGCGACGTGCGTAAATGTTTGGGACGAACATCTTCGGACATCTTGACTTTTGAGCGAGTGCTACATGTAGCTGACTGGTATTGACCCACAAAGGTACGTGAATAATGCCGTTAGTTTTCGACCCATTTTATAAAACAAATGATGCACAGGATTATTTCGTGGCGTTAGTGAAGGTGCGGCTCACTCTCGAGCATTGACAACGGTTGCAAACATGCACTCGGCTGCGCCTCGTGCATGTCGCACCATTGTCAATACTCTCGAGCGCGCCGCACCTTCACTAACACACTCTATCCTGTGCATCATTAGTATTTTATTGAATTAGTGAAATTCAATTAATGAGTGAGGGAATATGTTACTTGCTGGACACATACGTTAATAATCATTGACAGAATCTTTGTTGAAAGGTTTTTGTTGGTGTATCCAAATAACATTAGCAGATTAATACTAAAAAACTATCAAAACACATAGATTATATACGGCATGTTCCTCATTTGGCTTCATAGGTGATGTTGAGGATATCTTTAATCAGCACATGCCAATTCAACACGCCTGTGCATTGCAGAAGGTGGGATATTATATGGGCTAGAGTATAAAAGCTCCATAATGTCTTTATATTTATACGATATGCATAATGGGCTCATAGCGTGACAGCATCGTCTATACCCATCGTTCAGTAGCTATATTTTGTTACACTTGTAATGTCCACGTTCATGGTTTTGAATTGAATTTGCTCCTTATATTGTAACGACATTGCAGGATACTCTGACTTAAGTCCTAAAATAACTCGAGCCCAGGAAAGTGGCCAAATATGCGCATAAATGAATTTGTACATTAGAAGTTGATTTTTTTTATTTATTTATTTTTTTTGGGGGGGGGGGGGAGGGAGGGGGATTGCTGCCATAAAATCTACCAGAAACGCATCGCAATCATGAACTGATTGATTGGTATGATGCTATCTAGAAAACGAGAATCTATTATCTCATAGTTCTTGTCGTTATCGTTTTGTAATGGCTTAAAAATACTTTGCCTCCACCATCATTCGTTATGCGGCTCACTGTCATCATCTTGCACCCATTACGTCGTTCTGACAGTTTTTTTAATTGTATTGATTACAGGTTTCCGTCAACGTCGAAGCCTCCATTACACGCGTCATCCGTTTGATGCGGCACACACGCACACACACACACACACATACACACAAACACACACACAAACACACAAACACGCACACGCATTAAATATTGAGACATCTCATTTACTTTACATTGATTTGACTCTAAATCTTTGATTTGAGTCTGAACGCTGGAAATAGAGAGAAGAAGACATATGGCTTTGCCAACCGAAAACGAATCCAGCACTATCTACGAGGTGCAGATCGATCAGGCAGTCGACTCGACTTCCGTCCGTAGGCATAATCCCATCGTCATCGCGTCGACGTCCTACTTCGTCGTCATCACCGCTATCGGCGTCTTGGGTAATTTTACCCTGCTCTACGTCCTTGTCAAGACGAGAAGCTTCAGGAAGAACTCCGTAAATTCTCTCATCCTAGTCAACACCGCGGTGAACTTTTTCATGTCTAGTGTGACAAATCCCATGTGCGCCGTGCAAAATTTCGTGACGGACACTAACATTTTCAATACGGTCATGAGATACATCACGCTGCTTTTTAATGTCTGCTTGAATTTCGCGGTGTACAACATGATAGCCATTGCTGTGAACCGCTTCCTACTTATCTCGCGACCGATACGAGCCTACGGCACCTGCTGTTCGATATCCAGAGCCGTGGGCGTGGTCTTGGTTCTAACGGGTGTGAATGTGGTCCTCTACATCATCATCACGCAGATGTCAAATCGATGCGAGAAGGGCATTAAGTGTGACAGAGAGACGTTCTTCGCACTAAACGTTTTATCGTACATTCTATTTTACATCCCGCTTCTTCTCATTCCTTGCTTTCACCTAGCAACCCTACGAGTAATTCGAGCCAGCAGAAATCGGGTGAAACCCACCGAAGGCGCAGTTGCGACTATCTCTGGAGGGATCACAGTGAGTGATATTCAGGCGCAGACTGTCACATCAAGAGCAACAATTGTGTCTGTTAAGACGAATTTCGCTCCAGATCCTGGCAATATTTCAGGCAACATCACTCAGCGTTCAAAGTACTTGCCGCGAAGATCGCAAACTCGTGGCACGGGTGGAAACACCGCGGATGCCGATCTTCTGCCAGACCCAAGCCAGATAAATTCGCCGAGAGCGAAGAACTCCTGGCTGACATGTTTCATGGCTGTGGTTCGTGGGGACAAACCTGCAAGGAAGAAAAATCCTCGTCGGTGTAAGGGAGAAGTGATGATGATCCGAATGATGCTGTCCCTGTACGTTGTCCTTATTGTCTCATGCTTACCCTCTCTAGTCCTATTCGTGTTCCCGTCTTGGTCGGATTTTGGTGCCGTCATGCATCACTTCCGTGCGATGGCGCCGCTCTACCCTACCTTCATGCCATATGCAGTAATACTCACCAACAGACACTTTCTCGACAGTTTCCGTCTCCATTTTCGCCAGTTATTTCGTAAGACCAGCGTGAGAAACCCGCATAACATGGTTAATGACAACAAACATCAGCTAGCACGTCAAGACATGGAACACTGATGCAAGGCATTTCTGAATGGTCCTGAGAGTATTGTGTTGTAGTGTAGTCTGTTCTTTTTCAAGTACATTGTAGGCCTGTATTTAAAGCCAGTTCGGAGTTAGCTCATGGAGTTAGCTCTTCGACCAGGGGCACTTCACTCGTTTTCGGAGCGACATAATGCATAAGATTTACGTAACAATTTATGGGATTCATCAATCCTGTCTAAACAAAGAACAAACTTGCGTAGACCAGACGACCAGAATGATCAATCAAGTGATACTTGGGGAAAGCATGTATTTCATTATTTTGCACTAAATTTATCAACAATTTCTTTCTATTGATATTGTCAAATGCCACTTTTGCTGTCAGGTGGACGTGCTGGCAAGAAGCATTTATACTCGTAAGGATTAGATGAATAATCATTACATCACAGATGTTTATCCCGATGAATTTTAAAACCAACATGCCTGTTGGTACGAATGACCCTTTTTTCTGTTCATGCGCAGAGTAGAACTGCGAACTGGCTTATGGTTGCTCGTCGGTTTACTTCAACAGAAAATCTTTTCATGGTTGTCGGGCCCATGAGAATTCAGGGTAGGAAAGTCTGGTTTCTATAGATACACAATGTACACTATACATCGGAAATGGAAATATTTTGTTGAGAAATGACTGTGCATGAAGGGCTTAACATTTCCCACTTAGAAGCAGAAAGCAGTCAAAGCATTCTCCAAGGGATTCAAGTCGGTCTTTTTAAGCTTTTATAGGTGCGGGAAATGTGATTGGGGAGGGATGGAGCTACATAATGGAGGTCATAAGATGTCACCTTGCTCTTATAGTTTTCAAATATTTCGGTTTCCACCCTGAAACGGAATACGCTTCGTACACAATTTGTTATAAGAGAACTGTATTGTGTATCTGAAGAAAATCAGTCAGGAAATACCGTAAAACAAAACATTACAATTTTTTGTGGTGTAAAGTAGGCCTTTATTTACAGATGTGATCAGATACGAGAGAAGTTAATGTTGGCTTCTATAAAACCCAACTGACATAAAAAGGAGAGTGGCTCATTGTGTTCATTATAAACAGCTCCTCGGAAATTTGGTATGCCATTCAATTTATCCACCCAACTAGTTGAAAAAAAATTAACAACGTAATAAAGATTTGAATAGAAATATTTGTAATTTGATCATAGCGCTTAGAAATGGCAAACTTTGCAACCATTTTGCTTAAGTATCGTAAAATGGCCGTCTCAATGATATAATGCTATCAAGACTACAGTAGTTCCACGTTGTTGTACACGTGAAACATGACGTCCGGTGCTAATCCTATTTCTACTGATAACTTCACATTGTATCGTATAGCACTACACGTGTGAATAACAGAGGAATATCTTTCTTTAGTCATGCAGATCCTGCTATATTAACCATTATCTGCTATGCGTATAATCTGAGGTGAAATTCGCTATCAATTAAGAGCATGCCGAAAAATACATGGCTGGAGAAACTGAATAAATTAAGGATAATATTAGACAAGTACATTAACAACCAAATCTATTAGGTGATACGGAGAGGCATGTTATTTCTATACGCTTTTGATGTCCTCCGCGTATACTGGCAGACCAACGAGTTTCGTCATCCTGTGTTGTTGGGCTTGAACCATTTTGAGATTGTCATTTATCTAATGCAATGAAGTGACTCGACACGAAATAAATCATACTTTACACCATCGGCTGAGTCGGGCTGACTCCCGATATGATGAAGTAATTTTACATACAATGTTTATTTGGTTGTTTTTTTTTTTTTCTGCTGACTAGCACAGGCATATTATGTAGGATTTCAGATCTATAGGCCTATATATTATAATCCTAAGTTTACTTATTTATATATGATATACATATCGTAAAGCTTATATGAATATGAAATATATATATATATATATATATATATATAATGTAGTAGGCCTATATATACAATGTGCCATCTATATGCATTAAATTCTGAATGGCAAGTTAATATCTCGGATTAACTTTAAGATTATGCATAGATAGATGTTGATAAAGCTGAAAAAAAAAACCTCAATCGCTTTTACCACAGTAGCGAAATCAACGTCATCTTGCTTGTTAATACCTAAAGCTTTTGTATTCAGCATATGCGCAGTTCTTACCAAAATGTAAGTACAATTTAGGCACCCATTTCAAGCTTAAAACTGCCCTACTTAACACAGAGAATTTCATCGTGGCTATCAAAGTACTGTAAGATATCAATTAATTTGACTCCTTGAAATAACATCCGTCTGCAGCCAAGCCCCAAAGTGATAGACAAAGACTTAATGTATGTTACTGTGTGAATAAAAGAATGATAGCTGTTAAGTTTAACCTTTGCTCCGACGACTGCTGCCTTTGTATAATACCAAAAAAAAAAAAAAAAAAGGGAGAGAGGTAGAGAGAGAAAAAAGTGAAAATTAAATCGATAGTGTTTCAGTGTCGATCAATTTCCGAATGTGGTTGATATGTTAAAATCGTCGGTTTTTTTTTTTGAGTATTTTCAAATTTACATTATTTTGAATAGTGTTAAGATATCCCATCAAAGGAACCAGAATTTTTAAAAGATTTTTTTTTTGCTTTGTTTTGTTTTGTTTTGTTTTTCTTGGTGGGGGTCACTTTCATTCTATACGTGGTTGTGGACAAGTTCCGCTGCACAGATTGACTTTGTACTTGACCTGATATTTATCGAAGAAATGAGGATAAAGTAATACAAGTCTATGCTAGCAAAGTGTTCTCCACTGTAGTTTTTTGAAGATGATTAATTTTGGATTTGCATGTATTTTGTTCAGTTTTGCAACAAATTGATTCTACGCGTTTCCGGGGTTTTGTGTATATTTTGCAGTTTCTCGAATTTAAGTTTCAGTACAAACTTTGCATTTGCTTGTAGCGTGAACATAATAGAATAGAATACACTGGAATAGAATTACATATGCAGGGAGGAAGAAGCGGGATTGCATTTGTTTAAAAATATGATTTACAGTGAAACCCCGTTATAACGAGGTCCGTGGGACCGGCGATATTACCTCGTTATAACTAGTACCTCGTTATAACCGTACGCATCAAAAACAAAGAAAAACAAAAGCACGAAATCATACCCGTGAATCAAATTTATAAGAACATCCTTTGCGTTGTTATTACACAATTATGGATCGTTATTGAGACAATAAAGGGAAATTATTTGTGAATTGATACATAAAAAAGACGGAAAAGTGGGGGTTGAAATGCGTTAATTCTTTATTTTTCTTCCAAAAATCTCTTCTCAGAATAGTTTTTGAGAAGTAGGCCTACTCGGCAAGATCATATTATTCGTAATTCTTTCTACACCTATCTCTTCCTCTTGTATCGAACCATTCTGAAAGAATGTTTTTTTTTTTTTGGTGAAATACAGTGAACATCGTAAAATGACAATGAACAAAATCATATTGTATAGAATACGTTTGTTCAGTTTTTCTAAACACAAGCGCAAAATGAGTAACATACATGCGTTGTTTATCGTAACTTATACGAGGTATGTTACGCTGTTGGTGCCCAGCGGGAATGCGATGATTTCATGAATCAATTCCGCTGTAATCCTATACAATGTATGATCGTTGCGTCCGAAGGGATTGAAAAAAAATCGTTCTTTATTTTCTTCCAAAAATCTTTTCGCGTTTTATACACCCGTTCTTGAAAAATACGCGACAAGGTTGAATTTGGAATGTTGTGATCATTTTGCGCAAATCTGTACCTCATTGACCATTCTGAAAGAAAGAAAAATCTTCATTGTGAAATGCCGTTTTAAATGATAATGAACAAACGCAGATCTATTCAAACTGATAAATGCGTTTGTTTCTTTTTCTGAACACCAACTCAATTAAGTAGATGAACATGCGCTATTCAACTATTTTTACGCTACTGTCACTCGGCGGGATTGCGATGATTTCATTAATTATTTCGGTTTTAATCATACACACTCATATCTATGTAATCATTTGTTATTCAACTATTTTTACGCTACTGTCACTCGGCGGGATTGCGATGATTTCATTAATTATTTCGGTTTTAATCATACACACTCATATCTATATAATCATTTGTTACATGATAATGAACAATCCCAGATCTATTCAAACTGTTAAATGTGTTTGTTTCTTTTTCCAAACAAGGACTCAAGTAGATTAACATGCGCTGTTCAACTATCAGTACGTGACTATTTTTACGCTACTGTCACTCGGCGGGATTGCGATTTCGGCTTTAATGATATACACTCTCATATTCATATAATCATTTGTTACATGAAAATGAACAAACGCAGATCTATTCAAACTGTTAAATGCATTTGTTTCTCTTTCTGAACACCAACTCAATTAAGTAAATTAACATGCGATGTTCAACTATTTTTACGCTATTGTCGCCCGGCGGGATCGCTATGATTTCATTAATTATTTCGGCTTTAATCATTATACATTCATAATAGTTACTTGCCAGCAAAACAACTGGAAGTCGGAACTAAAAGTGGAAAGGGTATAATGATGAGTTGCACACGCATTTCAATATTATTGTCCATTTTGGCTATGAGTGTCGCTACATGAAAAGTTTTTGAATGCGTTATATTTTTTTTCTCTCGTTGCGCTGTGGTCTGACCTATATATCAGGCACGCGTATCTCGCGAAAAACAAAATCGAATGATTTTATTCAATAACTTAGTAGGAACATCGGAAGGTATTTCTGTGTCTTATCGCGTGGTTAAGAAGAAAACATGAACTACTCTGCAAAACGGGAAAGAGACATGGACAGCGTGAATTTGGTTTTCAATGTTCCGTTTGTCGCGTGTTTGAAAGCGGCAAGTCAGGAAATGGAACCTCGCAAAAAAAGAAAATGGAATGATTATGATATGTTATGTGGTTTAACATGGAAAGAACGGTAGGCCCTACTCGGTTATTCGTCACTGATAATGGATGGTAAAGAAGGATAACGGTGGGACTGAAACATGTTTGTTTCCGAGTCTTCATGCTTCAGATAGTATAAGTAGATATCGAGACGGGACGGGCACTTGTGCAGTGCGTTAGTGCGTTCTACACATACATGTACGTAAAACGGAGATCGTAAAAGTGAAATCGCTTTTCAATGTATCGTTCGTGGCGTGATTGAAAGCGGCAGGTCAAGAAATGGAACCTCGTTATCCGATCAAATTGCTTATGTTTTTCTTTATCATGATGCACCGAAAATGTCCTCGTTATAACCGGAATCTCGTTATAACCGAACTCGTTATAACCGGTTCGTTCTGCCATAGGTTTACACGCAAAGGAAAACGGGACCGACGCGATCACCTCGTAATAAGCGGTTCCTTGTTATAACCAAACTCGTTATAACGGGGTTTCACTGTACTTAGTCAAGCACCTGGTCAAGCACGAACAGTAGTTTCTTCAATACATGTATCGATGTACAAGGCTCGCACCTGTAAATAAGATAGAATGTCCTTGACGGCTTCACAAAATCGTACCAAAGATAATAAAATAAATGAAGAAAAAATTAATTAAAAACCAGAAATGCACTTTGGAGAAAATCGAATAGCTGCAGAAAATGAGTATGAATTCCTCTACAAACTGCATTTTGGTTGGAAGTTGAAAGCTTTGCTCATGGAATTTGAAGGGACTGTATTTGGTTTGTTGATGTACAGAAAATAGGTGATTTTTTTAGTGAAATGAACTCGTAGTCTGGCTTTGCGAACCCCCTTTGCGAGTTTGAGCTGAATAACCCCCCTTAGAAATTTGATGGATGACAGGGTATATCTCACTTATCCAGGTTAGTAAAGATGAAACACCTCATTTCTCCCAGCTACTTTACAGATTTTTTCTTTTTTAATTTTGAATTTAAACATACGTCTCTATGGGGAAATATTTACTCCTGTGAGCCCTACAATGTCACGATGGCTGAAAAACGAAATTGAAGTATAGCTCCCTCTTTCGTTCTAGCAGCAAAGATTGGACGACAGACTGATAGAAAACTTATACTGTGTGTTTATAGCGTGGAACTTCGGATGATGAAAACACTATCCCTAGTATATAGCTTTTGAATAGAGATCTATGCATCGACTACATTTTACAGTTAATAAAGCTTACCTTGACGCAACATTTACGTTTATCTGTTACTTCAGCAGATAGTTTCAAGTGATTTCAATTGTATGACATTGTCTTTTAGTGCATGGGTGGGTATGAATGCAGTATCCTGACAATCTTATGGGATTATCATTTCGTGGACACTACTGTAATGGTAATGGGCTTACACACAGAGGGTCATAAAGATTATCACTCCCTACATTCTTTCATTCATTTACTTACTTTCATTTATCCCTTCCTTTGTCTGATCTACTTGTATAACTCTATATAATGTGAGACCTCTTAGCTGATAAAATTCTTACTCTCTCTACGGCAATCTTTGATAGATAATGTTAGTGAAACGATCTATGTACTCATCAAATCTTTTTCTAACTAATTTTCACCTTTTTTTTTCGGTGTGATATTAATTTCATTTGATATTAATTTTGATCATTTTTTCGTCGCCGCGACATGGTTCACAATTTGCTCGTCTACTCGACGTCTATATACTCGACGTTCCAGTGAATATCATTTTCCGTTACTAAGAACAAACTTGCTCAAAATAAACTTAATAAAAGCGATTTTCATTAGTTCATAATCAAAAATCTATTTACCTTGTAAGAGCTTTCGCTTCTTCAGACTGGCGTTGACTCTCGGACTGTAAGACTATCGATACCCCATCTACGGCGAGTTAACGCCAGTATGAAGAAGCCTGCAGAAAACAGTTAGTAGGTGAAAGCTCACACAATGTAAATAGATTTTTTTATTGTGAACTAATGAAATTCGCTTTTATTAGAGATTTACCAATCAGATGAACCTCTTCCAAGATCCAAATACATTTTTTTTCCACTGGCCCCAGATTTTGGAACAGTCTTGACATCACTCTTAGATATGCTATGATTCTTCCTTCCTTCAAATCAAAACTGAATTAAATTACTTTTGTCATCCTGACCAAAAAAAAAAAAAAAAAAAAAAGACAAGCAAACAACAAGTAAACACTTTTCTTCTAAAAATGCCAATTGTCTGGCTTTTATTCGTTGGCAAATCATTGAACTTCAAGTTCTTATCTTTGCCTTGGCGAATTTTCGAAAAAAAAAATCCTCATTGTAGTCCACTCGTTTTTGTTTTCTTTCTTTCTTACCATGCTTATGCCTATCTTTAATTTCTGTTTCCTACCTGTTCTGTCCTCTTTTTCGTTCTTGTCCTTGCCATAGTGTATCTTTTCTTGTCCGTTTTGCCTGACGTCATGATGTCTAGATTTTTATACGTAAATTTAGATTCCTTGACAGATCTTTAGGTGCCCTTATCTTCTAGAGTAATTCACAAAATGTTATGCTTTTCTTGTAGATTTCTCTTTTCTATATACAATACTTATTGAAGAATGTAATTTTAGTTGTTTAAACTGGTTCATTCATTGAAATATAAAGATGGAAGAACTATATGACTGTATTATGAAGTTTTTATGATTTGAAATTCTTCACTCATGCAAGCGTTATGTATGCCCTATATTAGTTTATATGGAAATGAGATCATTTGAATTGTGCGTGTGAACTGTGCGATTGTCTTCACCAGAATAAATAAATAT
The DNA here is from genome assembly GCA_033980235.1 of Diadema setosum. Lineage (NCBI taxonomy): Eukaryota > Metazoa > Echinodermata > Echinoidea > Diadematoida > Diadematidae > Diadema > Diadema setosum. The sequence goes on from CM067060.1 coordinate 42,495,331, forward strand.
ACGCTCATATCTGCCTTGCTTGTTGCGTCATGTTTAGTTTACATTTATTTCTCTAAAAGCGTCATCTCCTGAAGGCAGACACAGACCTGTGTCTTGTGCCTTGACGTTTACGGCTACTGTTATCTGCATTTCCATGTAGATGAGGTGATTGTATCACTGCATGCTTCAACTATTCTTCTTCTTCTTCTTCTTCTTTCAAAATAATAGTCATTCACTTCAATGCAAATAACAACAGAAACATCAAATCACTTTGGTATTAATGTACAAGGTAACTGAATAATTCCTGTAAAAAAGGTAGCAATTGACATATACATTTTATTTTGCAATGTAACAAATAAAATGACACTATAGTGCAGCAAATTACCAAAAAAAAAATGCAATGTAACAAATAAAATGACACTATAGTGCAGCAAATTACAAAAAAAAAAATGGAAGTAGGGCCATATATTCAGAGAGAGAGGGGGAGAGGGAGAGAGAGAGTATAATATACATACACACATACAATCGATGATAATGTTGATATTTTGGGGAAGGTCATGTGGCAAACGATGTGTGAATGTCAATTAAAATGTAATGGTGTCTACAATTGAACTCAATATGTTTCCCATTTCGAGAAAGTGGAAAACGGCATTCCCCTCCTTTCCCCTAAAAAACACACACAAACAAACAAATTGAAAAGCATATTTAATCACGCTCTGTTATACTTTGGTCATGTAAATCCTGCCAAACAATAAGAATTATAATAACAGTCTTTAATGTTTTTATCATAATATATACTGATTTTGTTTTGCATGGATATCCTGAAGAACGTTCACAATATATTCAGAATGAAGATAATACGTACCTGCAAAGCTGGATCATAAGCTCATTAGCTTCTGGAATCATCCGGTACTGCAGGTGGATACAAGGAGTTGACTTCATAACAGACTTGAGGGGAGCACTCAAGAGATTAATCATTAATTGACGGAGATTGAAGAGTCATTGGCTCCCCATGTAGTTCACATTCAGGGGTAACTACAAGACGATGCTGTTAAATGTGCCGTTAAAGGTATAGGTCAAGCACAACGCTATTAACCACGTCTGAATCGTGGTAATACTAACATGACTAATATGAACATTACACATTATTTTACATTATTTAAGTTTTAGTTTCAGTTTCAGTTTCTATTATTTCTCTACTTGTACAGTTGAAATGATTGTGACAACATCAACAATTTTCACGTCATAATATAAACAAGAGTATTCAACAGAAATGAATAATTACGTGTAAATTACGTGTATGGTATACGAACATTATATATTTTACCATATCTTAACCTACACCGGTGAAGGAGACCGCTATCAATAAGCAATTCAGTCGCTTGACTTTGATAACGGCGTCTGGGCATTTTGGTTTGTTATTTATACAGTTCTTTGTTTTCAACAGAAGGAACAAAATACTATTTCATGCACACAGATAGATGACGTGAACTTACCGAGTAGGCCTCTATTCATTTTCATCATCGTTGGAAGACAACACAAGGTGAATATAACAGGACAGAAACGAAAGTTACGGACAAAAGTAGAGTTTTCCTGATTAAGAAAAAAAAAATCTAGGAAAAGGTTTTCGTGACTGGCTATATATCTAGGCACTCTTCAGTGATCTGTAAACATAACTATATTGTCTATTTTTTAACGCCGTAACTGACTCATACCAATAGCAAAATTATGGAGGTTGTCAATATTCATTGTTGTTATGAGTGCTCTCATCCGATGGACAGCTTGATGATATACGATGTAGTCATTACTTCTGATGTGGCACTTGGGTGACTGGAGAGGACTCAGTAAATCAAAATAGTCCTCTCGGAAACCTCTCGGAAACCTCTCGGAAACTAGAGGAACGTGGATACAGCGAGCTGGATGTCAGCCCTCGATAGGACACACATCCCTTACTAATTATCTGACACGCAAGCGAAAATAACTTTTCAACAAATCAATAATGAGAACAAAATGTAATCATGAACACAATGTGGACAGCCTAAATGCATTAAAATAGGACGTATTGCGGCAGAGACGGAGATTACTTAAAGCAAAATAGCTTACAACATCATAACAAGCGGTAATAAAGATTGGCGCAAAATAGTGTTTAAACGAATCAAGGAAATTTGTTTGAAGGTCTATTTTGGAAAGGATTACACCAAAGAACTGCATTACACTGTGCGGTTTGTAATAAATTGTTCACTAAAATTTCATAAACATGATTTCTGAGTAATGTTGTCTTCATAACAATTCCTTATCTTTGCCACATTATGCACTCACAAAGCTACTCGAGAATTTGATTCCGATTGAAACTACAGTCTTGCCGTATATATATATAGGATACCCAGAGGCCGCTGAACATGGATCGAAGCTACTTTCCCTCCCCCACCCCCTCCTCCCGAAGAAATAATATATTTCCAGGTTTTGCCGAAGGTTTCCAACTCGATTTTTCCTATCGAATTTATCAATTTCTCCTCCCCACCTAAAAGCCTTTAAGAGGTCCCTGTCACCCACTATAAGAAGAGTGTAGCAGAGGAGCCATTCTGTTCTGTGCACAAAAATCACGCGACCCAAAACTGAAACACACAATGACTCTTTCACAGGCAGTTGATAATACATGTACAATGTATCCTTTGCAATGACATTAATTGAGAGACTTAATTGCATTTTCATGTGTTTAACGAGCTGTATTGGATCAGATCATTAGTTAGATGTTATTACGACACTCTCCATGAAAGGCATCTACAGGGCAACGCTAGAGAAAGTAGGTTGTATCAATGTGTAAGGCTAAGGCAAGCGACAGAGATTATACTCGTCGATCCCTTATACAGTGTGTTCATACAACGTGAGAGCGCCGGAAAAGCAGAGACAAAAAAAAAAAAAAAAGGAAAGAAAAAAGTGACTGCGCTTGGTTCAAATCAAAAACAATATGAAGAGATGCAGGTATAAATGCTTTGTATGTATATAGACGAGTGATGCGGAAGAAAGAATAAATGTCACATATTTCTTATCATCCTTAAAGATTTGCTCCTGGGCACAGATTTATGTGACCATGCCTCAAGTGTTCGTGTACTTGCATCGGAAGACTTCAGGCTGCATTGACAGAATAAGCACGTACTGATGTGAATGGGGACGACGTGCTTCCATGGGCGTGAGTGTGGATATCGCACGTATAGCAACACCGACACCAACACCGAACTTGAGATGAGAAAGGTGATAATTTCCTTTAGTGTTAGCAAGTATAGATAAGACAAGCACAAACACAAATGTAAATCGCCATTAAGAATAGTGGAGCACGGTTAAGCAAACGGCATTCAACACCAGGCCCAACACAACTATTAGCCTACTACTTAACTATACATGATAATTTCTAGGTCAATCTGCTAACACTGTATGATTTCAAGTTCAGGGGTGGACTATTGCTGATGCTAGAGTATAGATAATTCAGTCATAAGTTGTCAAATAGCTGTCTTAAGACGTTCAAATCGATGAGGAAACATTTCAGCATTCACTCATGTGCTTTGAAAAAAAAAAATTTATGCTGTGAAGATAGGCACTACTTCTGAAACAATTATGTTATGCTTTTCAACCGTTTTCTTAGTGTTTTCTATTGACACCACTGTTTATGTATAGTGGTGTATGAGCATGGTAAATCAGGCCACTGATTTTCATCCTTCAAGAATTTGACGAGTACAATTTCTGCCACAGTTTTTTACTAGCTTCATTTTTACGTAATACCAGGGCTTTATAGTTACCATTCAGAACAATTCAGCTCGCATGCTTGAACCGGAAACATCACTGCATACAGAGCAGACTAACACTGTGATACGAAAACTCCGACGGACGTTCAATAATGATAGTTCGCTGTCAATGAGGACATGCAAAACACGGTTGCCGGATGCTTTTTTTTCTCCTGTAGAACTCATCAGGCAATTTTGTCGCAGGTATTCTCTCCTGTTTGCCAGGCGATGCGTGCCTTCATGCTGTTACATTCTCGATACGCTTCTGATGATGGTTTTTTTCCCCTTTCTTTATTATTTCTTGTCATATATTATTCGATTAGCCGGTATCGTGCAGATTTTGTCAATAACTAGTCGCTCTTTTTTTTTTTTCTCAAGTGTAGAAGTGCAGCCCAGGAAATGAACTAAGGCTCGATCACCGTATCATCCGTGATGAAGACTGACATCCTTTTCCTGTCACGCCCGCCTTTTTTCTGTCACGGCGTATGATCATGCGTATAGTCATTAATGTCTGTACACACAGACACACAGACACACACACACACACACACACACACACACACATATATATATATATATATATATATATATATATATGCATATTATGTATACATCAAACAAAATAATGAAAGTTCTGCCTGCGTCAGTGTTTTGTAAACACAAATCGAAAGAGTCAAAAAAAAACTCTGCATGCAGAAGCCCAAATATTTTGGTGAAATTAGATTTTAGTTCCTGCGGTGTGTTTATTGGACTGATTTTTCGATACGTACGTACATAACGTACATGACACGTTGTTACAGATAGATAGGTATGTCCATTGTCCGTTTTTTGTTAGATGATCCTAGTATATCCTCTCCGATCACCTTCTGTATCTCTACTGATTCTTTCTTTCTTTCTTTCTTTAATCTTCTTTAGTTCTTTCTCCTCAACACATGTTGTGCAGAGGTGAAAGGGTGTGTACAGTTCTGGTCGAGGTGAGGATTTAGCTTTTAACGTTTTGCGAGAAATTCAGAAACCACTCTATGAAAATAATGTCAAAGAGCATGCAATTCTAAGTGGTATCAAAAGTTTATTTGATGAAAATCGGTTTTAAAATGGCTGAGATATCAAAAAAAAAACAAGGTGAAACAAAGAGATCCTAATAAAAGGCATGGCCTGTAGTCTTTTATTATTATCACTTTTTTTTATATCTCGGCCATTTGAAAACCAATTTTCATCAAATAAACGTTGAATCCTTCTCAAAATTACGTGCATGCTCTTTCATATTTCACAAGAGGTTTCTCATTATCTCACTTAGGAATGTTCAAAACATGAATCCCCACCTCAACCAGTACTGTACAGTCTCTTTAACTCAAAAAGTTCTTTGACTATCAATTTCAAAATTACACCATACAAGTCATCATGTGCTAAGGAGGACATATAGTTAATTTTGTTTTGTTTTGTTTTTTGGTCGTGTTTTGTGCTGGAATGGTCATGGTAACAATGGCAAAAATGTGAATGAGTATAGATTCTTACACTGTTTTCAACGTTTGCCTCTACATGATAAACGGATTTATTTCACTTTTTTTTTTGTCATCAAATTACTAATACTCTTATTTTGCCATGCAGGATCATTTTATAGGCCTTCTCATAATTTATGATATGGGTGACCATGCACACACAGTACGCACATACTCCATAAGCGGACATTAAATTTTCCATGTGTATCGCAAATATTGTGGGCGTAATTACAGTACTAACTCGCAGGCATTTACTCACGTAAAAACACACACACAACGCACACACATGCAGACACAATAGTCATGGATGCACACGTACAATCATGCGCGTACTCATATCATCCCATTGAGGACAAACCGATTTTGCTATATCACACGTTTCCCATAGACACCTGCCGAGCATTCTCAAGCTCGTCTTCGACAGGTATGCAAATAGAGACGTGCCTGTAAGGTGGCTTGATGTTGGAAACCCACGTCCTTATCTTCTAGTAAGCTGGTTGGTTATTACATGTTTCCATATATAATGTGATTATTTCTCGCTGGGAGCTATCCAATTCACCTGTTTCTTTCAATACACCTCAATACTGATAATCTTTTGCATGCATTAGCTATTAATATTGTAAAGCAAGGCAAGCTCTCAACCTGTCAAAACTACTTTTACTAAAAGGGCGTAAATATGATTTGAAGCACTAACTTGTAAACAGATTTATTCCTCTTGGCCGCAGACTTCTGGCAATACGATACGCACATTTTGTTTTTTAGGTCACAGTCTACTGCTGCTAAGCTTTCCATGCACAACCCACTGACTACTTTTCATTAGGGATTTTCTCATTTTTTGCATTCTGCCCCTTGCTGTACGTGCACTCATATTACGCTCACAGGCTTCCAAATAAGAAGTTATGACGGCAGTATAGAAATACCTTGCTTCGAAAGTGCATGGCCAATATTTAATGGTGCTCCTGCATAAGAACCACTTCACCTCAGACATGCTGTAGGTAGATATAATACAGACATTTTTTTTTTCATTTTTTTTTTAATAAGGCTCCTCTAGTAGTTGGTAAGATGATTTGGATTAGTTTGGGCCTCCTGCTCTATATCACCATAACCGTCGCAGAAACTCTTATCCCATCACCATGCAGGGGATTCGTACTCGCAAGACGAGTAATAATATCATAAAGATGCGATAAGCCCCTTTCGGAGGCACACGACAAGATTGTAATGTAATATACAGCGATATTGACTGAATTTCATTTCAGCAGTATTTTCCAGCAATATCTTGATGAAAAGATGAAATTAAGCCGACAATAACGGCAATAAGAACGCTAAAAAATAACAAATATGATGATTGGTGTCATTGCAAGAACGTAATATTAAAGAGTAACAGTAAACTACAGTAGCAGCAGAACTGACAGTCTAGCGAAAACAGTCGTGACAGTGGAGACAGGACCCTGAATGTTTATCATTACTTTAATATTTCTTGTTTTTATCACTGTTCTGATTTTAGTTATTCCCATTAACATTATTTTTGATATTACGATCATCATCATCATCATCATCATCATCATCATTATCATCATCATCATCATTATCATCCCTAATGATATTACAATGATTTAACAATTATTTTCTTTTAGCCGTTTTTGTTGTTATTTGGTGACTTTTATTACATTCATCATCACCGTCTATAGTGGCGGTAATGATGACAGATTTAAAGAAAAAGACATTATAATGGGCTGTGGGTCGTGGTCGCGGAGTTGACCCATCTATAATTGCAACTGTGGTAATTAATACTAGTACAGTGTAGTTGTGATACATGTATAACAATTTGCCACGATACCAGGGTTCTACCATTAATTGTCACTACGCGCCTTTATGCCAAATAGTGATAGAGGTCGATCGCGGTAAAAAGGGTGCCTGTTTGAATGTCTTTCGCCTGTTGTGCCTCTTTGTGATTTATCAGACGTTTGTGCACAATACAAACAATTCCTTTAACTGTTTAAGCACGAAGGTTTTGTTTTTTTTTTTCTAAGATATTTTTGCTACATAACAAGCTATATATAAAGTCCATTTATTTCTTCCATTTTATTCCAAGCCGCTTTTTCCCTCAAACTCCCTTACAAAATCAATATCATTCTTTAATTCCCTCGGGTGCGGTCGGGACGATTTCCTCAGTGGGACTGATCATTAAATCTTATCAATAATACGCCACTGCATTCGCGAGACATTAAATATGAATGTGATATGCCGTGAGACCTTTCTACCGACTATTCACTACTACAAAGAGGCATGATACTCAGCGATCAAAGGAGAGAAGAATGGTATTGAGCACGGGTATTCACTGTGCCTTATTAAAATTGATATAAACTGTTTTGATCCTCCGTTCTTGAGAAGAAGGAATCAAACCGTGCCAGAGGCATGCAGGCAGTGATACGGCTTTTGTGAGGTCGTGGTGCTTAGGCCTACTGAGGAATATTGAAACAAATGCTATACCAGGGACCGGGAGATTTGGCAAGAAAAATGGGATCTAGTTTCGAAACGGATGTCTACGAGACGCTTGGGAATCAGAGTTTCAATTAAACATACAAAATGAGTTTTATGACGATGACGCAGCCGCATATACCACGCGCGCTCTGTTTTGCCACGGGGTCAGGCAGGGATAGTGACCCAGCGAGTGCAAGGAATTATGGGATATCCGAACTGCAGCATGCATGCATCGATGGAAGGCAATCAACGAAATTACATCGCCGGCAGATTTAACGGCTTGACCGACTTTTGCTTGCATCAGTTCTTGGTCGTGTTCCTTTGTGAGTGAAATGCGAAATAAAGCGATGAAGCACACGAGATGTCTCTAGTGTCATGCATTCCTTTCTTGTCGATTAGATTGCTAGACGCAGCTTAATGGTGTTCAGTGCTTATCAGTACCGTATGTACCGCTAAAAAGTGATCTCTCTTATGCAACATACACGTACACCTCTCAGAGAATTCAGATCTATCCATGCAAAGCTCGTATTTATTCAATACTTGTTTGAACAATATGGAAGCAAGTTTTTCTTTCAATATCAGTTAAGGCGACGTGCTGATTATGTTTCACCCCTGTATGGCATGCAGGTTTAGTGTGATTGGGAGTTAATATGTGGTGTGTGCTAGCAGTATGGTCTGGCGTCGCGTGCGAAGTTTCTTCCCCACTCGTAATCAGATTGTTCCACGCCGTTGGCGTTGCACACGAAACAGACACCAACAAGTCAGAGAGCTGCACGTCCACGACACCGTATATTACCCTCCACACAGCGCGGTCTGTACACCATGTACGTTCGTGCGCTGCCATATCAAAGTGCTAGTATAACGTACCAATTGGAACAGGTGTATCTGAAGCGCCTCATGTATTTTACTCCTTTTTCATTTTACCAGTTTTAAATGACTTATTGATTTTAATTCAATGTCTTAGCTATTCTAATTTTAGAACTTTGACGTAACAAAAAAAAAAAGAACTTAGAACCTCTCTTTGATAACCATCCTTTACTCGCTGTTGCAAATATCTTGTGCCATAATTATTAACCAATTATTTATAAGTGTAATGTTTATTGTGTTCAAACAGTAAATAAATTATTGTAAGGCTGTTTTGGAAAATTCTATTGCCCTCAGTCCATACATCAATGTAAAAATTAATGGTCATAATGTATAGAACGTGTAAAAATAAGATCTCTAGGGGGAAGATTCAGTTTCTGTTTTGTGCAAAGAGTGCGAATTATCAGCCCCTTTTACTACTCATAAAGGGTGGTTCTTATTTGCGACAAGAACGAAATGTTTTCACATTACCATTGCTGTAGTTAATACGCAGCAATGCTAAAAAAAAAAAAAAAAAAAAATCACGATACGATCAAACTACTGTCGGAAAGATTTCACTGCGAACGAATGTTTTATTTTCAGTTGAGGGCAAATTTTATTACTGTGTCCATTCTGCCACCAGAGAAATTGCACAAACGTGAAACCATGCTAATGTCTAAAGGATAACCAAGGATAATAGCCAACAATTCCAGCGACGGTGGAATGCTACGAAGACTGTTATCTTATTACGAAGGACAGTTCACTTGTAGGCATTTAAATGCGGCAGAGCAGTCCTACGACTTCAAAATTGTCTCTTAACGTGTTTAAGTTGATCGACGTTTAAGATTCATGTAAAATCAGATAACTGCGCATTCGTGATGTTGGCCCCCCGGAAACTCGTTTCCATCGCCTAGCCGCGATCTCCTCTCCTTCAAATTCGAATCGATGCCACTTTGGGTGTTTTTCGTGCGCCGCAGACAAGAAAGGGCTGACATACAAGTGTGTCGATATGGAACGGATCTCAGGCAACAAGGGAGGTCACACCTGTCAACGTATTTCCCAGGGGGGCTGCATTTGGAATTTCTCCGTTAACCAATCAGCGGCCTCCTCCTCTTATTAATATTCATTGGGTGTCTAATTGTGGTCAATGTATCTGAAACGACCGCTGAAAGAACGCCCGTTGCCCCATATGAACGTTCGCAAGATCTCCACAGACTTGATAGAGTAACGTAACACGCTTTCATGGAGAGCTGATATTTGTTCAAGCATTCAGCGCAAGTAACCATTCCCTTTTCTCACCTCTTTTTATCATACTGGTGCCCATGGCGTCTCCTACATCACAGGGTGATTCCTGTGTCCTAATAACACCTATACTGCACTGCACCTCCCTCGGAGTCATTTTAACGGCACTTTTAAAGCAGGCAAGAGCAACCAACCGCTCCGACGGACAACAACAGCTGTAAATACTTTTTCAGAGAACCTAGGAATTTAACAATGGCGTAAATTACTGATATACATTCACAAAGATTAATGTGACAAAAGTGGCAGTGACAATGGCAACGATATTGCCTTCATGTAAAGCGCACAACTAGTGATAATAGCGCTGGTGTTCGCGTCGTGAAATAACGGATAGATTTTACGAGCCTTTCTTCTCACTAAAAACATTTTCTCAGGATCTAACAGACGAACCACGGTCTGAGATAATAAGTACATTTTGTGGGCCTTTTTTTCTCTCTCTTCAAATACATTTTCTATAGGGATTTAGCATGTCGAGATAGATTTTTCCAGTTGAATGAACCCATTACAGCTATCCATTGCTCATCTCAGGGCACGCTGGCTGCCTCCGCAAATCAGTTCAGAATGGTGTATTATTGACTTAGCTTCAATTTGTCTGGAGGGGGTTTTCAGCCTTTTTATGCATGCCAAATGGGAGTAGGCACATTTCCTTCGTTCCTTGACAAGTTGCACTTCTATTACTGGAGACTAATGCAAGATATCTTCTGCAATGGATACTCTGCGTGTTGAGGAATTGCACAAAAATCTGCCCACGTAGCTCTGTGTGGGCTATATTTCTCTTCATTCAATGCTGCCACCTGAATTATGAAACGACGAGCCACAAAGTATAAGACAAAATAACCCTAGCCAGTAGAATAGGTGCTTTGTTTTGTGCTTTGTTTGGTTTGTTTGAATATTTGTTTGTTTTTTATTTTGTTTGTTTTTTTTTTTTTACTTATGAGAAAAGAAAAATATCAGGAAATCTGCGCTTTCAACTTTTCGGCAACACTGTTCACTGTAACAAGCAGGATCGTGTTTTATAATGATAAGAAAACAACACAGGAACCAAAATTATCAAAGCCACTCACACTAGTGTATGCGATAACAGCACCACTCGGAGGGCTCATTACATGACAACTCAAAACTCTCTGGATTATAGATTGGGGGAAATTTCGACATTCTAGACTATGGCGATAACATGATCAAAGTCCCTTATACTCTATTCGATATCCGGAGGTTGTTGGGATTCCTTTCAGTGGGATATTAATGGAGAAACGAACACGGCCCTTGGGCCCACACAATCCGGCCCCGCTTTGTAAAACATTTTGCAACAACTAGTGCATAATATGATAATACCCTGCAACAATTGCAGTTGAAACTGTGGCAGCCCGCATAAGCGACCCACTCAAGTTAAAATCGTGCTTTAGGCGTTTTACCTTGATAACTTCACTTACTATATTTTCTTATTGATGATTCATTATGAAACGGAGCAAAACAGTCGTTATCCTATAAACCAAAATGTTTGTTACTTTAATTTCATTTTTTTTTTAAGTTTATCGTATGTTTTACATTATACATGACATCGACGAAAAATATTATTTACAGATAAAGAAGTCCGGACAGGTACATTACATCACATGGTTACAGCATAAGGTTGCAAAAGACCCCTTTAAGATCCTTTAAGATGTCTATATTTTACCTGTATACAGATATTCGGGAAAAAATCACGATCTATGTATATATATATATATATATATATATATATATATATATATATATCATGTGTGTGTGTGTGTGTGTCAATGTCGCTGCGTGTGTAGATAAGTGCATTAGTGTGCTTAAGTGCATGATTATACTGTGTTTCGTCATATTAGATATAAAATACTGGGGTATTAAGCAACCTTAATTCGCAATGTGATTCTATCTGTTATGATGTCTGTTTTCACAGGAAACAGTGCAACGCAGAAATTTGAGAGTCTATCCATACATGAAAAAAAAATCATTCGTACACTATTGCATTTTGGAGAGGGGGATAGAAAGAAAAGAATACGGAGAGAGAGTGTGTGTGTGGGTGGGTTGCCCACTTTGAACATCTGTCGCAACAACGCGGCTCTGTTACAACAGATGTACATTGCAACGCTATACCATACTCTTTCCATATCTACTGAAGATCAATGTCTGAATAGCATGCTGTTTGCCGATTAGAGCTTCTGATCGAATTTCCTCCGTTTGGGTAGTCGATTTCTTTTCTTCTCTCGGGAAGACACGTTCCAGTTTCATGCTGTAATATTCACGGCTTTCTTATCTATCGGCCACGCCATTACGGAACGTTTCGTGCGACGGTCCTCGGAAGGCGCGACAACTTTGATTAAACTGTCTGCCTGTGTGTGCGTTAATCCATATGGGAATGGATTCACTCTCACACACGTTCGTCATGTCAAGTTTTATTCAGCCGAGTGTGTTTTTATTATCACTGTTCTAGTCAAATTTTGTTGTGGTGATATGTCTGCCTTTCTCCTACTTTCCCCTTCAGTACCCTCCCATCTCCGTAATTCCCTCACGCCATGTCTGCACTGAGATGTGTCAAACACCATAATGTAGGGAAATGGTTTCAGACAGATTATTGGGAGACACACCTCGTTGAAAATGCATCCTCGTCCTCGAAGGACATCTATCATCTTAATTTGTATCGCGTTAAGCAAGACCTTAGTATCCACAGAATGTTGGCACCCAAACATGCTACCCGTGTATGTTGTTATCCATAATATTCTATTAAAGGACAAGTTCACCTTCATATGCATGTGGATTAAGTGAATGAAGCAATATTGTTAGAACACATTAGTGAAAGTTTGGGGAAAATAGGACACTCCGTTCAAAAGTTATGAATTTTTAAATTATCTGTGCCGTCACTGCTGGATGAGAAGACTACTATAGTGTATAATGTCACATGCCTACAACGATATAAGGAAAATATAAAGAGAATTTCACAATTTTTTTTAAGTGCATATTTCCTCAACCTGTCACTAGATGTTAAGGGCATTCCCCCTACCTTCTGAAAGAGGCAAGTCAAGCCTTCTTTTATTATGTGAGAAAAGTGAAAATATGTTTAATTTTCTTTATGTTTTCTTTATATGGTTGTACACATGTGACATCACAAGCTGTAGTAGTCTTCTCATCCAGCAGTGACTGAGCAGAAACTTCAAAAATTCATAACTTTTGATCGGATTGTCCAATTTTCGTCAAACTCTCACTGTTGCCTTCTACTAATATTGCTGCATTCACTCAGTTCACATGTCTATGAAGGTGGACTTGTCCTTTAATTTGGCTTGCGTGATGTTTTTGGGCAAAAGATTTTAAGTAGACTGACATGGACTGACCATAAAAAAAGAGTATGTGGGATTGTAATAAGGCGCCAGACTTAAATGTAAGGACCATACTATAGCAATCTACCGTGAGTGCTGGTAGAAGGAATCCCACAGGGAGATGAGAAAGAGGATACTCAGGGTAATAACACTGTGCTCTCCCCTACCTCTCGACTGGCGAGAAAGGCTCATGATTGGAGTCCAGTGTTTGCTCGTTTGCCTGTGGATACTATCAGATGCATTCTCACAATTTATTTCATGTTTTCATCGTCACTTGCATAATGTAATTTGTATTCATAAAAGTGATAAATATCCGTGCTGGTGTGTTATTGTTGGGATTAGCTGGGACTCAGTCTCAACTTACAAACTATTAATCGTATTTGGAGTACGTTCTGCCATCTTATCAGATAAAGCAGTACATGTAAAATGGTGTAAGATTAAAAAAAACCCAAAACGCATAGGTTATCAACGGAAATTATCAGCACTTTGTCCATGCATTATTGATGTATGTCGGTGTGTTGATTCGCATCGTAACCACAATATTTTGAAACACCCAGGCAATGGTATATATGCATGCATTGAATATATTTCCTCTATCCTCAGCATATCATCTAAATGTCTGACAATTTACTCGAAAAACGAGCATATAAACAGGCACATTGTTATGCATGCACAATTTCAATAAAAATTCTTCTCTGTCAGAAGCGCTGCAAAAGCGTCTCATTCCGTGTTGTGGTACTCTCAATTCCAGGCAACTGACCAAACTGTGTTACCCTATGCATGCCAAACAATGTTATTTCATTCTACAGGGCACCACTCCATGCTAGGCAAAACAAGAAGGGAGGAGCTGTCATGGAGATCTTTATCACCTGATGTGAGCATAATGCCCCCTCCCCTTATCATAATAACACGAAATCAATAGTGAGAGCTGAGATGCGCGCGCGTATGCGACGACTGAACGAATAGCGAGCACCCGCGAAGCGAATATCCATGAAAAACTATGCGTAGACGAAAAGCGGTTGAATTTTAGAAGTCGTTGACACAGTGAAAGACAGTGAACTCAAGTGCCTCGCTCACACAGATGCTCCACTTTAATGCACCGCTTCCGTGTCCGCTTCCGTGAGGAAACTTGTCTCGGAACGTGACACAAGGGTCGTTGTCCATGTGCACCAAAGTGTGAGCATGTTGCTCGATTTGTAATTAGCCAGAACGCTCGCACGACTACAAGTCGCAATTTATTATTCACAACTCAGTTTCGAAACAAATCTGAACAACTGAAGGACGAGGACCCCAGGCAACACAATGTGGAAAAGCTCCTACCTTTTGAGGATCATGGTATGCATGCATTCTAGATGCGAAGAAACCGACATCAATGCCACGATATGAACTACTGTGAAAGTTTGGGAGCAAGCATGTATTGAACTCTACTGAGTCGCGCCATCTTCGCTGGTCATCGTTTTGTCGAGTTTTAAAATCTGCGCAGTTGCCTATAATCTTTCTTATGAAATCCGAAGATCGCTAATGTCCGTAGATAGCGATCATTACAATGTGATTTCGGTTTTCAAGTCACTTTAAATTCATGACATTTGAACAATTGGCGAAGTAAGTAACTGTGGATGGGAAACTTGCATACAACAGAATGGCGTTTTATACTGTCTTTATATTATTGTAAACTCACGGACACATGTTCATTAGTCATTCATATTGTCACTGTGGGTCAAGAGGAAGCGGTCAAAAAGACATTGAAAAAGAAAAGAGCTGGCCACGGTCAGCCGTCAGTCTTCATTGAGGTAGGTCCCATTACTACGGAGCACTGAATTTGGCCTGGACGAGTGAGGTAGCTCACCTCATTAACCGCGGATGATGCGGGACGGAGGAGTACACATGTCAAATTAAATTGCCCGAACTACAGTGATGAGACTTGTGCTGCAAGGGACGTCAAGACAGATGAGTGTGTTTTGCGTCAAATGCTCATAGCTTCCACCGTGCCGTTCACTACCAAACTCGAGAAAAAGGCAGGATCTTCTTTACATTTTCTTAGAAACGGATGAATTTTTGCTTCGAGTGACCTGGTTGGTTTATTACCCATGGCTGGTAATGTACAGTAATTCTTGCCTGCACAGAATGTCAGGAAAATTCATAACGTCACAGTTACTTTCTCGAGAATAGATTATTTTTGTCTCACAATCATTTTTGATCTATATGGAGGCGTATTAATGCCAAGCGCGGCGGGTTATTGGCCTGAAATTATGCCCTCCACCTGCGTGAAACTCAAGAAGACTTTCTCGCGACACGAGTAAGGTAAGCGGCTCTTAATAGAACTTATCTGACAATTTGAGCGAAGCCCGAGGAGAGGATGGTGATTGGTTTTCTAGCATCAGAGCAGTCCAGTGGTGTGCTTGCCTGCCTGGGCAATTCAAAATCCAACCTGAAATGCCGCGCACGATTCAGATCACTGACCCAACGATGAGGAAACACGGACGCGCTGCGTGAATCGTGGATATATTATGTCATTTCTGATATGAAATTGATAAAGAAGGTGGCGAATGCAGTGATGGCTCAATAAAGAGACGCAGTGAGTAATTGATAGGAGGATGGGAAGCCAATATCACCAGCTATATTCTTTATGAAGGGTGATGTGTTCATATATTTGCTGTGGAAGACCAACTCATAAGAGGACAGCAAGGCTCAGAAAAAAAAATTGACTTTCCTTAAATGACAGACGTTTCTTTTGCCGCTTCTTTCTGGTCGTCTTCTTTTTCTTTTCAATTTGGATCCACCAAACACTGACCTTGTGAGCAACAGTAATTACAGAATTTCTATCCTAGAGAAAGGACTGATTCAGGAACTGCAGCATGAAAAATAGCGGAAAAAATGACAATAATATAATGCTATTCTTCCATCGAGAGGATAATGGATGCTGCGGAATGACACTCTTGACGTATTTGCATGCTACGCGCCGCCAATTTGGTCATGATTGTCCTAGGGCACGAATTTCACAGCAGTTGCTTTCAGCTTTAATCGTTCAGAATACTGTAATAGAGTTGCTGTAATATCGTTACAGCTCGGCAATTCTGGCAACCGCTGTAATATCGTTACAGCTCGGCAATTCTGGCAACCTATTTGACGCTGAACTGCCTCTTAATCATTTTACATAATGTGGAAGTACATCATCTGTTCTGACGTTATATACGTGGGCTTTGAACTGTACCGCTAAAGACACAATGTTTTCAAATAATATTACGTTTTCTTTCGCCGAGATCAACCTGACGAAAATCGCCGAACCGGCGTGCACAGTTGCTGTAAATTCTAGCCACTATGGGAAGAGGATATCGAATGGGTTCCTGGGGTTCGTCGCCGGTTATTACGCCCTCGTGATCGTGTTTGGAATCATAGGGAACGGCCTTATCATCGCCGCCTTCCTGAAAGGGCCCAAGCTGCGTCGCGTGACCGTGAATGTCATCATGGTGCACATGGCGGCCGTCAACCTGATTCAGATTTGCATCGGTAACCCGTTTGCCTTGATCAAAAATTTCGATCCTGGTCTGATCGAGAGCAAGATCGCCAATCGTACGCTTTACTTGTCCTGTTGGATGTGCTTCATGATATCATTTTACAACCTAGTAGCGATATCGATCAATCGCTATCTTCTCATAGCCAGGCCGAGGACCACTTATCGCCTGTTCTGTACCAACCGTTCCATTGGGTTGGCTTTAGGTTTGATCTGGCTGGTCTCTTTCCTAATTCACTTATCGCTTTGGTTGATTATGACGCTAACAGACTGGTCGAAACCTCACCATCGACATGTCGGGAAATGTGATCTTCATAAGCATCGCATATCATCAGTTGAAGTTTTTGTAATCTATTTTCTCGTTATATTTCTCCCACCGCTGGTAATTGTCCCCATCATGCATTCGCTGACTCTCTACACCATGCGCTCGAGCACGCGTCGCATCCAGAGAGCTGCAGAGGGCACCGCGAATCACCGTCCTCACGGAACGAGAAGATCTGAAAATGACCAGTCAAAGACTCCATCAGGATCCCACCTAGATATCAGTATTGCACTCAACCACAATATTCCCACGCCTAATAGCACACGCGGAACTGCCGAAGACCAGACTACAACCCTGCAGCTAGTCAACCATTCCTTGCGAGCAGTAGCCATAGTGATTTCTCCATCCCAAACGTCATCCTCACTAGGAGGAGACAACCTCAACGCAAGGGATGGGTCACACGTCGGTGGCGAGACGTGGTGTATGCTTTGCGCATGTCACAAAGTCTCTGCGTCCAAGGAGGCGAGTCCCTTTGGAGGTCATCGACCACGCCTCGGTCGTCATCGCGGCGAGCTTCGTCTTATCCGTCTCATGCTGTCAGTTTATGTCATTTTTCTCATCACCTGGATGCCGACAATTATTTTAGTGACAGACATCTTTGATTTGACCCATGAGCAGGTACACGGTTTGATTCGTCTTGGCTTACTATACCCAATTTTTCCGTGCTTAATGCCTTACGTTTACCTGTGGAGTAACCGAAATTTTCAACGCACGCTTAAACGATCTCTTAAAAGGAAAACTTCCAGTAAGAAATATAAACAACCACTCCAACAGGAGATGCCATAAGCAATGCCAGTTTTGCAGGCGAAAACCCTCAAGAACATATTGCTTTTTAATGACCATTGATACATCGAAGTTAAGTCAACAAAGATATAAACAGTAAGTGATATAACTTTGGAATCGGCATAAAAAATCTCACAGATAGCGATATTTGTCTTATGTGATCTTAAGACGACCATTCTTCAACCAGTATAAAATTCCTGTGAACCTCTTACATTGTCTTAGACTCAGTGTGACCACCCTATGGAGGCTAACTCCATGTGTAACTTAGATTACCCCATTATTGATTTAACTCCCCAGTCTTTTTATACCAGTCATCAGCCTTTTTTAAAATTAAAGTTCCGTGGTGCTTTTGGACTTGTTCTGCGTCGCGTCCGTGACGTTCAAATCGTAAGCATCTAATGCTGAGATTCTTCTTTGTAAAATAGATACCAACGTGTTGACAATATCATTCATTTTCAAGTGCCTGCAGGAAATGAAAGTCATGTACTCACTTCGAAGACTTTTGCAAAATCTTGATGTGTTGATGAGTGTAGCAGTCATGTAGTAATATTTAGCACTGAGGTCTTTGTAAGGGCACAAAAAGCGAAAGAATTGACAGTATTTCAGTAATGCGTCTGAAATTATAGCATTTAAGCTATGGTCGTAAGAAAGAGTTTCTTTATCTACGTATTTATTACCAATGTACCATTGAGAGCTTGCGTGTCTAGTATTTACGTTGAGAGATTTATATTACCGACGTGCTTACATGTAATGTAAGACTTGTCACATGCATATAGTAATATGACTTGTATGACGTTACGTAATGGTATGTAGTTTCGATCAATTCCTTTGGCGGTAAAATTTCATTTTTTAGTTTGTAAAATCGATACATGCTGTCGTGTGAAAACGAAAGTTTGATATATGGTTTTCGAGGAAATCGACATCACACGGTGACACGCCGTATTCGGGCCGTCGGAGAGGGAGAGAGGGTGGCAGCAGCAAACATCTCCAGGCAGCCATGAAAACACAACCATGACATCAAGGAATCCCTCGACACTTGACAAATTGCTTGTTGCGAGCTTTCTTGACGCAGGGTGATGATGCCTGAGAAAACACAAACAAGTCACGTAACTCACTGTACTGCGAACATGGAGCTGCAGAATCTCCTTGCTATTAAAAAAGAAAGGTCTGAAAAACGTATTCTAAAGAATCCCATGAATTTTACCCCTCCCCACACGCACACACACCTTCTTTTGCAAATCATCACTGTTTTTCTCGGTATTTCACATCCAAATGATAACGCTTGAAATAACCTCTTCCATAGGGATTATCGGCTTGACCAGTATAGATGAAAGATTACCTATTGATTTCGTGACCGACACTTATTTGCATGAAGTTAATATGCTCACGCTCATTCCACTCACAGGAGGAAAAAGAGAGATCATTGTTAAGATGCAGGTGACCATCTAGAAAGGAATGAATCTGAACGTGCGACATAACAAAGTAGGCAAAAAACAGGTTGCCTGCATTGAAATTGTCAACTTAAAGACAATGACAGAGATGTAAAGGTACTATCGAATCATTCTTCTGCTTGGGATTCAACAAACATGGTCATGATGAACACATGTCCCCATCGTCTGTCACTTGGTGTTGAAAGATAAAGAGTCATTGTCAAAAACCCATTCTTGCTATCAATTATAGACGACCTGATAAAAACGACAGCAATGAATATTGGTATTTACATATTTACATGATTTGCCCTGGGTAACCTTGTCTCTAGTGTACCCAGTACCCCAGTAAATTGTTACCCCAGGGTTGTCAAGTGCCACTGCAACAGCCTCGGTCAAAAAGAGACAGAGTGGCTGAGATGTCGTGTTCGAAGGTGAAAGCAGCGGGTAATACACGACATATTATTATAATAATATGAGTATTCTACCCTCATTATGGATATGATACGGGGTTTGGATGATTTAATTCTTTCAAAGACGAGGTTGATTGTACGATGAGTTTGTCTATTAGTTGAGTTTCTCAGTTTGATTATGTATCTTCTACTTGTTTTACTTGTCTCGCCCACTATAAGTCGTGTAACAATGCGATCATTTGAGATCTCTTTTAATCAAGTTTGAGAATATACACGTTTATGAAAGACTGAAAGCAAGGTGACTGTGTAAATCATTTCATTATTCTCCCTGTATTAGCTGAGTGAGTTGGAGCTGTGACAGAAAATATCGTTATTTCTCTATCTTACGTAACATGTTTGAAAAAAATATGTTCCATGCTAGCTTTTTGATTTGTATCATGGTGACACGCTTGCATTAGAGAGAGAAGGTATTCAAATGCTACAGATCGTCGCAAAATTTTCCTTCATCTTTCTCGAATGTTATAAAGAAATATATTCCATTGTGAACACGATTACTCTTAATTTCGAATGAAATATTTCAGCGGTGGAACTGGCTGATTATGAGGAGAACGTGTCTGATATTTAGTGATGTCCTTTATGACCTCGCAGAAACTAATAATGATTTTTATGCTTCAATATCAATTTATTGCGATGACAGTCCGAAATCGGTTGCACCATTAACCTTTTGATCGTTGCTATTGAACCCATGGCCTCTAAATGACGCAGAACATAATGAGTCATTAATAACTGAATTTATAAGGAAACATTGACATTATTTTTATTTCAGCATGCACGTAAGATATTCCTGTATGAAAAAAAAAGGCATATCAATATCATACGCAGCCATGCACGTGTCAAATTCTAGTTAGAACTCTAAGCGGGATGACCCGATATAATCACTGTGAGCATTTGAGCTATACGTACTAGCTCCTTGCTCGAGCTCTGACGATGAAGTCGTGTTTTCCTGTGGACCACCCGCGAAGCGTCGGGGCTCGTGACTCCATTAATCTTCCCGTATAAAGCAAGTCACAGGGAGCTTCCTCTGCATGTTAGCTTGATGCTAAACATTGTAACTATGTTGGCGGCTTGTAACGCGATACTCCAGAAAATGTTCAATTGATTGACGACTAGGCAGTGATTGTCAACTCGGATACTTTATGACATATTATAAGCTTGCACAGTCATCTACCCCCGATACAACCCGATCATCGAGACGATTTATTTCTCCTGAAGGGGCCCTTGTTTATGACAGTCGGGTTACAATGTAGCGATTATCATGATTATAGCAATGTAACACGGGAACGTGTTGCCTGTAAGTCAGTAGAATTTGCATGGGCGCAGCAGGTTTTACTTGACTCATGTTGGCGAAGGAAACAGCACCGCATTGCACTGAGAATGTTACCTGTTATTCCAGTTTGTATTGCTTTATCATGGTCATGATATCATCACACACTTTCGTTCTTATTGTTCTCATATCACGTTGTCACGGATATTGTGTATCCCGCCTTTTTTTTTTCCTGTATCCTGGGCATTGTACTCAAATACTCCAAAAAGTTGATAAAACCGACCTTATCTGTTTGCACTGACTCGTCAATAACGAGAAATTGAGTCCTTTCTGATTATTTTATTTTTGCACCGGATACCTTATCAGATCATGTGACGTGGTATTTACAAATAGAATAAACTTGGTATCATACACACACACATACACACACACACACACACAAACAAGCAAACACACAATTAAAAAACTTTATGTCTGCCTGAGACATTTTGCACAATCAAAAATTAACCCAAATGGAAATAAAATTATCATGTAAACGAAGGTCCTTGTATGCTGTTTTTTTTTTCTTTTCAAAGTCTGCCTGAGACATTTTGCACAATCAAAAATTAACTCAAATGGAAAAAAGCTCCTTGCATGTTTTTTTTTTCTTTTCAAATCCCTGTGCTTTTACCCTTGTATCCCTTGCAATATCATGATTATACTCTATCATTCCTACTCTCGCACAGAGACAAGATGCGATCGCTAACAGTTTGCTACTCTCGTTAACAGGTATGATACTTATTACAAAGGTTGGTAACAGACTGATGTAATTATAAACTGTCTGGCATCCGATAGAAAAACTCCCTCAAACTGGGTCAAATAACAAGATTTTCTAGCTAATTTTTTATTTATTGAATTTGCAAACTTACCAGTGGCAGCTACTCCAAAGTCTACATATTGTCAGATTAACCAATTATAAGCCTAATGATAAACATAATTTGGTCGTTATCAGGGCATTGAAGTAATTTTTTTTCTCCTCTGAACCAAATATACATAATCATATACCTCGTATAGCGCATTTGTCTTCCGCACAGTGACAAGAAATACCTAATGGCAATTGGAAAGGCGTCTCCAAGTTCGTTTAACTCTCCTGCTGATCCAGAGGTCGGGTTGTATCTCCATGCCGCATGATTAATTGCTCCCTTGTGCAGTGGAGGAGGGGATTGCAGCATCACTGGGCGTTGGCATATAACAAAGCTTAGCTGGTTCTCCACCACAACCGATGATAAATGGATGTCTAGTTGAAGGGATGGTACAGTATCGGTGGAGATGAAGATTGGGCTTTAACTTCCTCTCTTTTTTGTGAGATACCAAGAAAACACTTATAAAATAGTACAGAGCATACCATTTTAAGAGGAATTCAAAGTTTATTTGATAAAAATCGAAAAAAATAAGGTAAATAAAAGGTGGGTCCCACACTTTATAATAATCGCTCTGTTTAATATTTCGGCCATTTAAAAACCAATTTTCATCAAACAAACATTAAATCCCTTTTGGAATTACATGCTCTTTCATATTTCATAAGAGGTTTCTCACTATCTCACAAAAAATGATAAAAACCTGAAGTTAAGGTTCAACCAAAACTATACACGATCCCTTTAAATGGCTTCCAGATTCTTCTGAACATGCAGTATTGTAGAGTATGTGTGTGTGTGTGTGTGTGTGCGTGTGTGTGTGTGTGTGTGTGTGTGATTTGGTTTTTTGTTTTGTGTAAAAACTTCTGTGTGTGTGTGTGTCTGTGTCTGTGTGTGATATGAAGAAACATCTCAAGACGGGATGCCATGTTCTCCCAGAGCTTGCTTGATTCGTCTCCGGGTATAAGAAGTTGAACAAAATGGCAACGCTTTTTAGGTGAAAATTGCGTGCAGAAAACCACAGACAATTGCTGTTTTGTGTGTGATATCATTTCCACCCTGTAGGATTAGAATACACACATACACATGCTTGTCGAATATATATATATATATATATATATATATATATATATATATATATATATATATATATATAAAGATAAGTAACAAAGCTGCAACAAAGTTCATGCTGTATTCACCAACGGTTTATTTCTTCACACAAATTTTCGAGCGTCTCGCCGCCCTTTCTCAACACTTGAGAAAGGGCGGCGAGACGCTCGAAAATTTGTGTCAAGAAATAAACCGTTGGTGAATACAGCATGAACTTTGTTGCAGCTTTGTTAGTTATCTTTTTATCTTGCAAACACGTGGACTACCTTATCAACATATATATATATATATATATATATATATATATATATATATATATACCTGCATGTATATCTCAACTGATAGTTTTGCATCCTACATACATACAGAAAAACATGCTGGCTTCCATGCATGATGGAAAATGTGAATGATATAGATTGCAATCTTAAATTGTTATAACAGTATTGATCAATAATTGAGTTACACATTTTATTTCCTAATCATGAAATGGGTAAAAAATGACATAATTCGAAATTCCTAACAAAGGCACGACAGTTGAGCAACTGCTTGATCTTGAAGGAGGCGTCGATCATGATCGCAAAACATTTGATGTCGTCTAAAGTTAAAGCTAGTGAAACAGCCTAGGATAGAGGTGATTATTCATTCCTCTTACACGATTTTTTTTCGATATTTTATAAGCTCAAAGTTGAGCAGAGTGCGAAATATACATCGATCATCACTGATTTATCCACAGGAGGCGTACATCACATTAAAAGAAACAAACCAAAATAGTGTTATCATTTTGCATTTCCAGCAAGCCCTTGTAAATACAATGTCTTTACTTTTCTGTATTAGCTGATTAGAAACATGTCTGTTTTGTGTGCGATGATAATTTTCTGCGAAAGAAAAAAATATATATAAACGAAAGTTGTACTGAATTGGTCGTTGAACAATTCGTTTCCTTTGCTTGTAATTCTCATCAAGTACGTGCTCTAGAAATAGGCCTGAATCAAATTTGGATTACTGCAGGGGAGATCTATTACGCGTCTCTGGGCGGTGTCGTAGTAACTGGATGCGGTAATCGAGGAGACGAGAGGACAAAATAAAATATCGTCTGGCAAACGGAGGCTTTGTCCACTGTCAGTTGCGGTACACTCGAGATTTCCGAAATGGTTCCAGCTCTTAGCTCTTGAGAGGAAGGGTACGTTACAGTGCCGTTGTGTGCCTTTCAACACGCTACGGCCTCTGGTTTCTTGACAAGGAATGAAAAAATAAAAACACGAAACTCGAGCAACTCACGTACATTTGAATTGATCACTGAGCATCAAGAGTTACAGTCTCGTCACTCATGCAGAAGTTCAGGAGCAGAATGCACTCGCTGAAAACTGTTAATTCCACATTATATGACACGAACATGACTTAGAAATTTAAGTATGTTGTAACATTGACATTTTACGATAAAAACATAACTGCACTCATAACTCAAGGAGATCTGCTGATTGCTCATTGTTGATAATGATCAGAGTTTTGATTTGCAATCATTTACAATCAGCGTTTATAGACGGTTCATCTGATAATATACCTCAAACCAGTATGATTGTGATTTGTGTAAGGTTCGTTTAGTGAAGTGTGTTTAAAGACTAGCCTGTAATAAATCTTGGTGTCAGTATGTCAGGCATGGCGATAGCCATTAAAGATCCATTTCCGCGATAAACCTTATAGCTCCTCTTCAGACGATTACTGTAATAGTGGTGTGATTTTGCGACGTTCAGCACCACGAGATTATACCATCCGCTATTTAGCATTCACTGTAACTGATGCATAAAAACGATAACCCCAGGCTGAGCTAGTGCGAGAATCCGATTATTCCTCGCAAAATCTGGGGCCTGTCCTGATTAACTGATCACCATCGAAAAGCGCATGCGCATAAAGTAGTTGGAGTCCGAGTGTATCTAATATATTATATATATATATATATATATATACATCTATGTCAAAAAGCCAGTAGACAACTTGTTAATTTCTTTGTTTCATTCAAGATACTGCTTGCCATGTGGTCACGATGGTGAAGGAATGTCCTACAAGGCTATGTGCATTGCATTCATAAAAGCAACCTTTGATAGGTAGATGGATAGCTAAAGGATTATTGAATATTTTATTACCTTATTTTTCATTAACTTCATATCATACTTTCCATTCATTCGCCCTGGTCCACATTAAAAAAAAAAAAAAAAAAACAATCATCACATATGCCCATGATATAGCATAAACACTAAGGACATAGTATGATTCGAATGGGATAGCAACAACATGAACAACAGGAAAAGCAAACGAACTATATAGCTTCTGTTAATTATTAGTTTATTGAGTTGGTATAGATAATAAGAGATAATGGCATAAAATGTGGAAAAAGGAACATAATGAAAAATCAGTAATTGCTGAGAATTGGCTCCTTGGATATAACATTGGGTCCGTGCCCAACAAAACAAAAATATTTAATATACAGTATATGAGAAAGACAAAAAAGAGATAGCGGTGGAGGGGAATTGAAAAAAACAAACAAACACAGAACAACAGCAGCAGAAGAAGTAACCGAAATGGAAGGGCGTATAATTGACTACATTATTACATTTAACTTTTGTGGTTACATACGGATTACGGGTGAGATAAGATAATAACCTATATCCTATTATTCAAATTCAAATTCAAATTCAAATTAAAACTATATTTTTCACCTTTTTTCAACAGAATGTACAACAAACAATATGATAAATTTGACATGCGAGTCGTTGAGAAATATACATAGCCAGACAGGGATAACAACATGTTCATGTCTACATGATCAGTACAACAATAACAACAACAACAAAAACCAAACAAACAAACAAACAAAAACAAACATATATTCTATATACACTCTGCGAAAAAAAAAGTGGGGGTACCCACTCAAAAGACTATCAACTGGAATCATCACTTCTCGCTTTTGGTAAGAGAAGTCATTTTCAACCGGTCATCCAGTTCAACATTAAAAAGACACAGACAAACAGAACCTCAATACCGCTCTCCATTTACTGATCAACCTATAATTTACTGTGCAGCCAAGCCGGATATTGTGATTCACTTCATTTTATCATACTTGATGTACATTCCTTCATTGAGAAATATGAAAATAAATTGAACTGAACTGAACTGAACCTGGTACCTGATAAGTGATAACATTTTCAGCATGTGTTTGTATGTATATGAAAAAGGAAGGCACGCCTTCATTACTTTGTCTCAATTTACCGTTCCAATAAAAATGTAAGAGGTAAAAATGTCAGTTTTTGTATTTTTAGATTTGATATTCATTGATCTGGTGCACACTTTGGGTGACGTGTTTGAACGATTTTCTATCAACAAAGTAGGCCTACGTATGAAGCCCCCCCCCCCCCCCCCCCCCCCTTGTCGACCCTCTTGCAAACAAGAGTAGCCATACCGGTAAATGTATCTTATCATTTTCTAATTTTTACAGACAAAGTTTGTTTAATATTTAGGTTTGTTTTTCTTTCCTCCACTTTATAGGAAATCCTGAAACGATTAAACCAGCAGGACAGCAGGAAAGGGAAAAAAATACTTCTCTCATGATGAATTTGCACGGTCATTAGCACCACCCCGTACACGTACTGAAGTACGTCCTACACGTGCATCTCATGTGTAACTTTCGCTACTCTGTGATTCTCAAGTCCTAATTTTTCCGTGACTCGTGGTGGTTTGCGTTGACAACCGCAGAAGTGAGGTCATATTGCGTGGCGGGTAATTACCGGTTACAAGCTGGCCACAAAACAAAACAACAACAACAACAACAACAACAACAAAAACAGAAATAAAGACTACAATAGAAATTGGCAGTTCTTTTTAGATGCTTGAAAGGGCCTATTTCTATACCTAAATCAATTTGTTTGTTACCAAATTAGTAACGCGATGCTAGACAGGGATCATGCTTTCAAGTTAAAGGAAATAATGCGTCCATTGTTTCGCTGCCGATTTTCCAGAGTAGAGAGTCATAGTATAAACTAACAAGGAATTTCTCTTGCCTTAAAGACACCTTATACCCCAAGGTTTGAGCATAAGTTAACATCCTTCTTATGAAACATTTCAGGGTTAACTATAAAGGGATTACTTAACTTAGAGACATAACGGTGTAAAAGATAAATAATTAGTTGAATCAAAAAACTGGAAAACAAACTCACTGTTGGGGCGTTTCGCCAATTATCTGAGATTGGCTTCTTCGGATAATTGGCGAAACGTCGCAACAGTGAGTTTGTTTTCCAGTTTGTTTTTTTTATTCAACTAATTATTGATCTTGTACGTCGATTGGATGAATGAGAAGAATTTACATCAGTCTATAACACTGTAAATCTCGAATGATTCAATGCGGCGTTTGTAAGCATTGTGTATCTTCTCCATTTTATCATTGTTCTTCTTACAATTTTACACACCTCGAAATATTTTACTAAATCGGTGGTGTTTGTTGTCGGGCCAGCTGGCCTTCTCTTCGCATGCAGGACATTTCGGCCACATGCACTGCACATTACGTCATGCTGCATGCTTCATCTTCCTTCCCAAAAACTTCGAAAGGGGTTAATTCATCTGGCTTCCATTCCAAAAATCCGTGATAGGGAGTCAAAATCCTGACCCCTTCCCCGAGCCTTTTCCTTTCCTTAAAGGGGGTATCTCTAAGAATCTGGAACAAACATCTAAAATGTGTATGGTTGACAACCTGAGTAGGGGGGGGGGGGTAATTGATGTTACCATCTTTCAGGCATAATATATATCATGTAAACGTATTTTGTGTCCCTTATCGTGGACACAAATCCCTGTTGGATATAACGCTAACAGGTGCGCAAGACTTTGCAGTATAGGTTCTGTCCACACGCCCTATTTTTAACACTTGCGATATGCTACAGGGCTGACGTGGTAAAAACACACGATGTCACGTAGCTTTTTTATATTTCTTTTTTCTTTTCATGCGGCGAATTGAATATACCATGGGGTAATGCATCATCTTGTCAATTCTTCGCTCGCTTCGAAAATGTTTCCCCTGGTGATGCAATCTACGTCAAAGTGATAAATGGTACACGGAAGAGACGAATGATGTTTTAGCTTCTGAAGGGAGAACAATAATTGTTTAAATTGATTTGAGGGGTTTTGCATGCAGGCCTACATCCAAGAAGACCAAAACAACAACAACAACAACAACAACAACAACAATCATGCACAAAACAAACAAAATGATAAGCAAAACGAAACATCAGCAATCAGGTTTCTAATACTATAAGGAAAGATAGGCATATGATATTTCAATGATGACATATCACGTATATCTTTGCTCTCCGTCAAATTGAAATTCAATACATCATCATTATCATGGTCGGTAATACTTTTCTGCTCCTGCATAAAACATGACTCTTTTTCTTTTGTTCTTGATAGATCTAAGTTTCTCACAGTATTCTGTGTATAGTTCAATCAACTTCTCTATGTATACCAACCACACATCGTTTTTTTGTTTTGTTTTGTTTGTTTTGTTTGTTTTTGTTTGTTTTTGTTTGTTTTGTTGTTGTTGTTTTTTGGCAAAACGCTCGCAACTTGCGCGAGTTTCGAGGAGATTAAAGACGTTCCATTTCAAATGGATTTAATTTCTTGCCGAAAGGTAAAACGACTTTCCCGCCTTGCGTTGGCTCATATTTCACAATAATACTTCAAAAGCAATCAGTACCCTGTGCCAAGCGAAGGGGAGAAGCTTCCTTCGCGTCATGTACGTTTCGTTCGATGTTTGCACATCGTTACCCCGATGAATTTCTGTGTTATCAAGCTTCCTTACTTTACATCTAAGTTATTCAATGTCACGATTTCAGGCGTCACGCGGATATCGTAATGATGTCGGGAAAAGAATTAGAGCTCATCCCAGATGACATGAATTTTGATGTATAGAAGCATGCCCTAATCTTGTGCGCTCGGTAGGTATATCAGACTCACACGTCTTGGAATCTCACTGTACAGCATACGGAAATTATTATCACGTATAGTGACCTCAGCTGTGTTGATATGAATTGAACGGGACGTGCCCCTCTGCAAAAAAGAGAGAGAGAGAGAGGCAAGTCTGTGTTATACAAGAAGTTACACTCGTTAAGTGTGACTAATTGTCGCATCTTATGCAACTACTGTGGATCATTATGGATATTCATTTACGTAAAAACTCTTATGTAGACACACACACACACACACACACCCACACACACACACACACACACACACACACACACACACACACACACACACACACACACATATATATATATATATATATATATATATATATATATTCTTTGCTCAAACTTTTTGCTATATATATATATATATATATATATACATACATACATACATGTTCAGATTTCAAGTATTGGCTCCACGAAGAAATGAAGAAACAAACTGGTAATATATTTTGGCCAGTAAAGCATGAGTTTATTGGACTCAAATTTTCGGCATCTTATACGCCTTCTTCAGGAGTCTTGACAAAACTCCTTTGTCAAGACTCCTGAAGAAGGAAAACTTTGACAGGCCCGTGTCATTATATCACGATATCAAATGTACCCTTCCTTTCGTATTTTGAAAATGTATTTTCTACTTAAAATTTGTGTTTATGAGTATGTTGCAAAAAACAAAATAAATGAAAAGTGGAAAAAAGAGAGGGAGAGAGAGAGGTCCGTGTGTGTATGACTGTGTGTGCGTGTGTGTACGTGTGTGTGTGTGAGCATACACCATCGTCCCCGATGTATGGAAAGCAGCAAAAATCGTGTCATAACATTCTCCACTATGATTTATGATATGACTGTGGTCAACTCGTATGAGAGTCTGTATGATATGTAATTTAGTTAATGATGTCACTCCGGATCTTGTAAATCACTGTGTAAAATACTTACTTATACAGCTACATTGTTGTTTTGTTTTATCAGCGAATACAGAGCACTAGTGTTCAATGATGGTTGCCAACGCACGATACTTTCTTCTCCTTCTTTCTTCTTTCCTGTTCATCGAGATCAGTATCATCATTATCATTATCATTATCACCATCTTTCATCACCCTCATCTTCATCAACGTCTTCATTATAATCATCATCTCTCTCCATCAACTTCATCTTACATTATGTCCTTGTTGTGATTGTTTAGGGTGCAACGCAAGAGTGATTGTCCTGTATTAAAAAAGGAATAGATGAGAAGATTTTTTGTAACAGCAACCAAAGTGTCTTCAAAACATTTCTTTTTTTTCCTTATCAGCTTATTCTACTTTGTTTCTGTTTACACCATTCGCTTACTCTTGCTTTTGCATCCTCTACTTTTTTTTAAAATTTTCTTTATACATTAAAGGCATAATTTACCATTTGCAGACGAAACAAAAACCCAGCATTGGTGCTTTAAACTAGTTCTAAAATGACAGTTAGGGAGAGAAACAACCACTGTAAAAATTTGAATTCGTATAATCGATGTTGTGTTGTTAAATACACAAAATGTGAACAATAGTTATAATAAAAATGTTTCCAGACCAAACCGTATACATTTCCGGTTTATTGAGAAAAACACTGATATCCCCTTATATTTCAGGCTTTATTGAAAAAGTTTTATATGGTAGGACTGATGTTTTGTGATACAGAAGACCTACACATAATATGCATCAATGTGATATTTGGAACTTTTTTTTGAAATCACTGCTCCGAAAGGTAAACTGGACCTTTGATTCACTTATTTTATTATGACATTAATCTATCCGTTTATTCAGTAGTTTGGAACAAAGAAATAAAGTTGGCAAAAGTGAATCATGCGCAGATAGAGAAGCAAAATAAAACTGATCATTAACTTTACTGAGAATTTGAGGATGAGACGATAAAGCCTTATGGGAAATTATTTGTGAGCAACGAAAGCAAAAAAAAAAAAAGTGTAAAGTGTGTAGGGGAGATGAAATGCACGTTTTCTAGGTACTCATTTCGGTTTTCGCCAATGCCTACATTCTCTTTTTCACGTAAGGGAGGTCACAAGTTTTTGATATATGCCTCATTAAATAGAAACGCGGAGAAAGCTGCAGTCGGAAGCCTTTTAGTTTCTCGGATTCCATCAATAAATGTCGTCATTTCGGCTTCGGAGAGCACGGCGATGGGTATAGGCACACGTGCGCAAGGCCATTAGAGTTCACGTTCGACAGAGACTTTCTCGTGTAGTATATTGCTCCGAGTATCAGATAGGATTTATTTAAGCCGCTTGTGATAATGTGCTAAAGTCTATGATGCTAGACTATCTATCTATTATGTTTGCCCCAAGTACTATTATGATTATGAATTTAGTAAATGCAGAAAAACTATAGAGCACAAGCATAGTGAAGTGTCACAAAACTTGACAGACCGCTACTGATAAGAAGACAGTTTGGAATTGCATAGCGGTCGAACGATATAAAAAAAAAAATAATGTAGAGAATTCCACGAAACTTCGGTGTGTGTGTGTGTGTGTGTGTGTTTTTATACATTCACTTATCTTTAGTGGTTATGGCATATGTTAATTAGAATATAATTCTCCCTGCCTTCGTTATTATTAAGTCGTGTGCCCTTTCATTATGCTAGAAATGAATATTTATATTCTAGGCATATCGTTCCATTACAGTGACAATAATTATGAATTGTTGATGCCTTTTTATCCAGCAATGAAGGCACGTAGATTGAATAAAAATCTTTAACATCTCATAACTTTGGCATGGGTGGTCTGATATTCCTCAAATTGAGGTATTCTTTACTACCATTTCTGCATTCACTCAATCCACCGGCATGTTTGGGAAGGATTCTCCTTTAATTTGCCGTTTTGGATTGGCGCACTATACACTTATCAACATTGTTTCACGAGAAGCCCACGAACCGAAGGAAACAGCGATTCGATAACTTTGTCCTTACTGCGTTTCCGAATTGGCTGTTTTTACGAGGTATTCTCCGATAAGATGGGTGGTAAGATTGTCTCTAAATGAATTTGAATCAAGCAAAAAAAAAAAAGATCGTTTTTATCCATATTGGGCTTTGGATTTTGCCACTTCAACTATGTTCTGAAGCATTGAACCATTAATTTGTAGATAATAAATAAGTTTCTAGAGATAAAAAGAAACTGTAAACAACGTGACAATTATTGTCATGTTGTTTACAGTTTCTTTTTATCTCTAAAGTGCTTTGATATTTCCCCTGCTGTGAAGAGCGCTGTAATAAATAAAGCTATGATTATCTCTATTGGCTGAATATGATCATCACAATATTTATACCTAACAATTAAAGTTGAAATCAAAGTAAGTAAGCAATGACATGACAACTAAAGTCATTTTAACCTTAACACTTATTCTTACATTATATAATATGATGTAAATAATAACGGAGAACATTATCATTACGACCATGATTATGTACCCATTATGATGATGATTTATCTGCAATCATAAATAAATAAACTAAACTTGTGCTTTAGGCCATTTTGTTATAATTGTCTGATGCAAGGAAGACCGATTCATTCTATTACAGATATAACACTAGGGACACAATACTCTCTGAAAAGAAAAACAAATAACCACCATTGAACTTTAAAACAATACACTTATAAGAGATGACGAAGTAGGGTAGTAATACTGGTACCAACACGCGGACTACAAACATCATCATTATATATAACGATGATGTTTGTAGTCCGTGGAGACACGTTGTGCGATGCTGAAATTTACATTTTTTATTCTCCAGGCATCATGCTAGCTCACGCGGCGCAAAGAAATTGCAGTCAAGAGATTTTCGTCTCGCTTTTCCTAAACCGGTGGAATTACAGGTAATGACGGTAAAAGTGATTTAATCTTCTTGAAGGTTTGCGCGGCTGAGTCTCTACATCAACGAAGTGATGAGCCCAGGTGTGTCCGTTGTGGTAATCCATAATGGACATTTCAGCTCCGGTAAGATACATGAGGCGCCTCTACAGTAATGGATAGGACACAATGCCGCGATGAAAGTGGAGCCGAGGACAAGTGGGGGAGAAAGTGGGTCTTCCGTGGAGACACGTTTAGCGATGATGACGTGCATGCTCTACATCAGAAAAAAACAAAAACAAACAAAAACAAAAAGAACACACAGCAGCGTCAACTGCCTTGTAAGGACAATGTGAAGGTCGGCTAAAGGTGATGAACCATTTTCATGATCCAACCAAAATTTTGTTCGCATACAATTTCCATAAACATATTCTCGGTCTTGCCGGGGGGCGCCTTCGATCTGTAGTAAAACAGCGTTCTCGGCGGTCGATCTCGGAGAAGGGAGGCGCATTTCTGATGCAGCAGGTGAATAAACAGATGGTGCACGATTTCATAGCGCGCTATAACATTTCACTCCATCGAGACATTCTGACTTTCTTCCCCGTTTCAAATTCAGCAACATTGCGGCGTTATAAACGTTGGAAACATTATTCAAATACTGACAATGGTAGCAATATTCATAATTTGCATATAATGCCACTACTTCTCTGTGACCTTTATTTCCTTTTTTCCCCCTAATTTTTCCAGAGTATTTGAGGCACGAGAGTTTGACTTTTGATTGCCCCCCCCCCCCAAATAAAAAAAAAGAAAAAAAATGATAGGACTGGACGTTTAGACTACATTATCAGTTAAGATCTCTCCTTTTCAAAATGTATTGTTGCCCAAATATTAGTATTCGCCGCATGAAAAGACGACTTTTATCTGTATGTGCTTTTCTACTCTTTCAATCAACCATCAAGAAAAAGATGCAAATATCATTTTTAGTTTCTGTTTGCCCGTAGGCCAGCGAAAGGGTAAAGCATTTAATTACATTCTTGCTTTGTTGGGTTGTTCCCCCCCCCCCCCTCCAGCTTCGTACATACATGCAAGTGGAAAAAAAATACTGGTTCTCGAGATCAAACGGTGAAGACAAATCACCTATACTTCCATTATTTGTGATTATAGACGCGGCGGTTAAGCTATCCATCATACAACCAGTAAATTTTCCCATCAGAACTTGGTGCATCCATGGAGCTACATAACGAAGTGTAGCTCCATGGTGCATCCATCAACAGTGCTGATGGCGAATGTGGTAGATGGAATGCTATTTGGAAAGCAACATATTCCTGGCGGCTCCGAATGGATTTGAATACGTCTGAATCTTGGCTGGTGGTGCTGTTTCGCTTTTCTAGAAGTGATGCCTTTTTGCTCGTTCAAATTTGCAGATGATGTAGTATTCCTGAAATTATATATTATGATGATATCTTTCCACATTGCCAAGATATTAAACATAACTGTCTTCAGCAAGCCCAAAAGGTGGAAAATCTCTCGATTGCGCCTTTTATATCGAACTGATATGACTCAAGTCGCGGAAGGTTACTTTGTTGCCATGGATACTGATGGACGAGACTGCTTTTTCGACAGCTATGGTATTACACCATGACATTTGATCACATTTTTGTGATTGGGACGATTTATCCACTCCCACTGTCTTTCAAGATATCCACCCCCACTGTCTTTCAAGACTAAATTTCCAATAAATGTTGGAAAATCTGGATTGGGATTTCTCCTAATGTGACATAATAACGTGTTTTTGCGTAGGGGCCTACTGCGCATTTCGTTAGTCGTCCCATTAATCTACTCGTTTGTATGTTTGCAGTAAAATAGACATTAATCTAGACTTTGCACAGCACTGCAAGACTCTCGAATTCGAACTCTCGATATCAATGCTTATGTGAAATTATGCGGAATCTCTCTTATTTACAGTCGGATTAAAAGAAGAGAAAAACCTCAACTTTATTGCATTTCACTCTGTACATGAGAGTCGAAATAATGCGGAGTTTACCTCGACTATCATGGTAAGATTAGACTAATAAAAACCACATAAACAAAAGAAAATAAGCTTCAGTTGTACCTGATGTATAATCATGAATACAACTGACATAATTAATCTTACTGAGGTTGTATTAATTCACCTGAAAGATACCTTTTAAAGGTTTGTTCATTCGTTGATTCGTTTCTTTGCATGCCTCGATGCCTATTTGCAAACTACTCAGACACAGCTGCGGGTAGACAACTTAGTCTGTAGCTGAACCGCAGCTTGATTGTGCGAATGCATATCAGGTGGTAGTGTAATGCCGTGTGTGGCGACGCGCATGGTTCCGCTGGCATTTCTAATCTTACACCGCGGACGAAATGGCATACCAAGAAGACAGACGGTACAAAACTAGGCAAGCACTCGGAAAGCGCAGATCCCCCCCCCCCCCCCGCATCCCTTTCCCCCAATGATAAAGAAGGTGAACCCTTCAAAAAATGTTTGAATTTTTTGAATTATTTTTGTTTTTATTTAATAAAAAAAAACCTTGTATCCATGCAGACGGTGATCCGGATCGCAAAAAAAAAAAAAAAAAAAAAAAAAACAGAAAAAAAGAAGATGTAATCATCTTTTCCTTATGTCATCA
Organism: Diadema setosum; assembly: GCA_033980235.1. Taxonomy (NCBI): domain Eukaryota; kingdom Metazoa; phylum Echinodermata; class Echinoidea; order Diadematoida; family Diadematidae; genus Diadema; species Diadema setosum. Next base: position 42,530,818 of record CM067060.1, read on the forward strand.
CCAAATTTTCTTTAAAATTTCATCCAAATCTGTTAATAACTTTTTTAGTTATTTTGCAAACAGACAGATAGACAAACAAACAAACAAACAAACGTAGGCAAAACATAACCTTCTTGGCGGACGTATTAATCGTCTGATGTATAACGAAATTGAGTACGTTTAGGCTGCAGTACATTAACACTCATTTCAACAAAATTATACACCTACGTAGGCAAACTAATAAATCACACATACACGCCCTCGCGCAAACACACACTACATTACTATATCATAAACTCACACACCAACCAGTGTATACAAAAAAAGAAGATTCCGTACAAATGAAGGTGATACGTTTATGCATCACCTAAGAACTAGAGGAGCAGTCCGAGAGAACGAACATATGGATATATGCGTCTGCTTGTCCCTTACCTATATTCTATAGTCCGAGAGGGTATCCCTCTTTCATAATATCTGGTAAACAGTAAATTGACATCGTGAAAGCTTACACTGTCTCATTTTTCATCGACTGCTTCATTTCTTTTCGCCAGATGTATAAACATTGTAAGTGTTGGTTGCTGGGTTAATACAACAGAAACGGAATACAATTGAATAAGCAAACGTATTCGAGCCAATGAAATAGATATAATCTAAAACTGTTTGGTGATTCATACTTTTTTTGTCACCAAAATGAACACATTGTTTCTGTTCAAACAGAATTCATTATGACGTGAACGATGACTATGAAAAGGGAGTCGTAGCAAGCCTTTTAAGACTTTTAATTATTCTTTTTTAATAATCACGACAAACACCAGAATCTCTTCCTTGATAATCTCTAACCTCAAGACAAAAAAAAAAATCGAAAAAAAAATGATTTCATTGTCAGTGTGACTGGACGTGATAGTGGAAACTGAGCATTGACTTGAGATGATAGAAGAGATAGGATGAAGTGTCTAACTTAATGTGTGTGTGTGTTTGTGAGATAATGAGAAATCTCGTATGAAATCCTAATTATGAAAGAACATTTCATTTTTAATTCTTAGAGGAATTCAGTTTGCAATATTTACGTCATTTCAAAATAGATTTTCATCAAATAAACTTTCAATTCCCCTTCGAATTGTATGCTCTTCAACATTCCATAGAAAGGTTTCTAAATATCTTGTAAAACGTTAAAAGATGAATCCTTACCTCAACCACTACTTTATCATCCCTTTAACACTCTTAGATCTCAAACATTTCCTCGTGTGAAACATAAAAAGGCTGGAAGTATACCATCTCGAAAGGGGATCCATGCAGACAAAACCTGAGTCAGTGGATAAAATTTAAAATGTCATATTTTCCCTGAAAGAACACCAAAACAAAAACCAAAACAAAACAAACACGATAGTATTTCTCCGATATGCTCGCTGACGTTTCCCTACTGCGGCTTGGAAAAGCTATGATAACTCCCGATGGGAATGTATAGAAACGACCCCACCACGAGAGTGAACCGAGTTAAGATTACAAGGAGAATCTGACAACAACAACAACAACAAAATGGCAGGGAGCCCAGCAAACCTGTATAGATAGATCTTCACGCTTTCGGCATTAATTATCGAAAGAGATTAGCCGCTGCAGACGTCTACCGGAGAACGTCTGCGCAATCTGCAGAAACCATCGAAAAAAAAGTAACTAATCATGGAAAAGCATGTCTTCGTGTGTTAGATACGGAATGTTTCTCTTCCATTTATGGATCCCTGCCTCCAGATTTTCTCTCCCTCAATCCCGCCTCCCCCCCCCCCCTCATTTTCCCGTTTCTTACTTTCGTCCTTTTCCGATTTACCTCTCTCTCTCCCCAGGCCATCTCCCTCTCTCTCTCTCTCGTTCTCCGCTCCCCCACCCCATCTCTCTCTCTTTCTCCTCTCTTGATCATTCCATTTCTCATCAACGACCAGAATGACAACAATACGAATACTTGTAAAAGACAAAATAAATGACTAGCCGTGACACCGGGTAATTTGATGCTGTGTGTGAAATTGAAAGAATACATTGGGCGAATTCATTTTGGATCTTTTTAACGGAAATATCATGACAGTCTATTGCTTTTAGTTACAAAACACCTTCTTTCAAAAAAAAAAGAAAACAACACCAATATAATATGTCACTCCTCGAAACTTTTGTAAATGTTGAAATAATCATTTGCATTCAAAATGTTAAATTTAACACTCAAAATTATGGATTTATCATTTCGATTTCTAGCTAAAATAATGAATGGTAAATCAAACATTTTGAAATGCTAACTTTAGCATTTACAAAAAGGCTGGAAGAGTGACAACATTTAAAATGTTTATGTACCATTTCATGTTTTTAGAGTGAAAGATTTCATTTTCTGAATACATATATCTCTCGGGGCCACAAAGAACATATCACTCTCATGAGAATTCTGCATGCGTGAATCCAGACAGTAGTTTGCCCCAGATCACTGCACTTTTAAATTCCAATACGCCAGCACACTGTGAATCGTCCAAACGCTGAACAACATTCATCCAGCAAAAGGGCATGGGATATTGTTATGTTCCGTTTAACTATGATGGAAATGATCAAAAGTGCAATGATCTTTCAAAGGGTATTCAGTAATTCATGTTTAAGTACGACTGAAAAGAGAGTATAAAATTTTGTATATTGTGCCCCTAAGATACGGAAACAAATCATCACAGTTTCACAAATCATATTCACAGTTAAAGATGAAGATATATTAACAGATTGAATGTTTAAAAATTGATGTCGATATAAGATGATGTTATACGACGTATTTTTTCGTTTTATAATGTTAGCAAAAAGGTGCCTCTCTTATGTTTTATATGTCATTCGAATGTTGTTCATGTAATTGTGTATTGTATATTTTTCCTTTGTAAAACGCATGTGAACAAAGCGCCAATATCAATGATATGGACAATAAACAAGACTGGAATGAATGAAAGAATGAATGAATAGTAAGCACCCCTGCAAATCACTTATTTCTCAATAACGTTAAAGCAATATATTTGTAATATAATTACAGCTGTATGCCTATAATAAGATATATATATATATAAGAGAGGGGAAAAAAGAAAACATGACGAAATTAATGCGTCCTTTAAAATGTTAACGGAGTCATCGTTATCGCATTGGATCTTACCGAAACCTGGTAACCACGGTAACTTCGTCCCGTTCATGTTTTTATAAATAGTTACAAGACAAGACCAAGTCAGAGGCATTTTCTCATAATTATGTTGTGAAATTCTGTGTCGACAGAAAAGTTCTTTATGACTCCTCTAGTGAGACCAAAGGATGACGGACTCTTGCGTACACACATTATAATAAATTGTCGTCCTGGGATGCTTGTTAAATCACGCAACTGTATATTCAAGTGTTCGGCAACGTCGACGGTACGGTTGCATGTGTCTGACACAAGTACATTTTGTGTATGGTGTATTGGCTCCTGAGCATAGTTCGTCGCAAAGTTTATCAAAAACACATCTGTAGGAATTATCCTCATTTCCATTACTGATATAGTTGCCATTATAAAGGTTGCCAAATACCGATTACAAAAAAAAAAATGATATCATGGGATTGTGTATTGATGCCAAACCATACATTTTGGCGTCCTCGTGCATGTTTGATACCGGCCATAGGACTTTCTATGTCGGGCGTATTTAATGGTTTGTATGGTTGTGAGTGAACATGCAATCATCAAACCATTCCTCTCTTGGTTGTCCCAATTTTTACAGTTCTTCCGACTGCCGGAAAAGAAGGTCCCTATAGTCAAGTTTAGAATTAGATGTGAGTTTGGGGGGCTACATGACCCTATAGAGTGCACACTACAGCAAAGTGATATCAACAGGCAAATAGAGGGCGCCCCTTTGCCCAGACAATTCTTAGTGACTTTATCGGAACTGCATGTGCAGAAAAAAAAAAAGAAACAAAACAAATTTGCTGAAATTGCCAACAGTAGAATAAGCAGGACCTGGATTTGAAGGTTTATGTATACATATAAATGTGAGGGATCGCCGAAGCTGCATCGCTTCGGCGATCCCTCACATTTATTCCAAAGTTGATTTACATCATTTGGGTTTATGTCAGGTTAATGTGTGTGTGTGTGGCACACATGCACACACTACAGCTTCTGACCACACGAGCAAAGAGAATTAAGGGTTTGGGACGAACACCGATCTAGGGCTTTCAATAGCTCAGTCGGTAGAGCACCGGTCTAGTAATCCGGAGGTCTCGGGTTCGAATCCCGATGAAAACCCATTTTATTTGCTCAAAGTTTTCGCTATCTATCTATATATCTATTATATCTATATATCTATATATATATATATATATATATATATATATATATATACCTAAAATGGCATTAAAACGCTTTATCCTGGCGAGGAAAGCGCATGTTTTTGAAACAAGACACCAAACAGGTTAGTCATCGCATTCTTCATCAGCGACCAGGATGCGATGTGATGTTAGATTAAAAATCCGTTTCTGAAGCAGAGCATACACACAAGGGTATACGTCTGCTCCTGGTCGGACGGATTTCAAAACTAACCTGCTTGTGATGGAGTGCGTCTAAACTGGTGGTAGTTGTTGCCACAGTGCATGGTAACCGCGCAGTTTGTATGTGCGCGTTTGGCGTAGCAACGACGCATCCATGGACTGGTTCCCTCCACGAAGAGCCAAAGATGAAAGGATGAAATCAGTTTAAAAAACATGACAAACATGAATCCCTGATAGCTTTTCAATGGACTTACATTGCCAACGTCATGCTCCGATTTACTATCACGAAGATAAACGGTTCAGAGACCCACCTCATCTTGTCTTTCACTGACGCAAACTCACACCTCCGGCCCCCATAGACACATCCCAGCCAGTAGTTGTGCCTTGTCCGTGATGGAATACTGTATCAGACTTTCCTGATAGTCAACGGTCTTTCCCGTAGTCAATCAGACTTTTCCTGATAGTCAATCAGACTTTACCTGATAGTCAACCAGCCTTTCCTGGTAGTCACTGATCAATAACGAACAGAAGTGAATGAGATTAAAACCCAAAATTGCATTAAAACGCTTTATCCTGGCGAGGAAAGCGCATGTTTTTGAAACAAGACACCAAACAGGTTAGTCATCGCATTCTTCATCAGCGACCAGGATGCGATGTGATGTTAGATTAAAAATCCGTTTCTGAAGCAGAGCATACACACAAGGGTATACGTCTGCTCCTGGTCGGACGGATTTCAAAACTAACCTGCTTGTGATGGAGTGCGTCTAAACTGGTGGTAGTTGTTGCCACAGTGCATGGTAACCGCGCAGTTTGTATGTGCGCGTTTGGCGTAGCAACGACGCATCCATGGACTGGTTCCCTCCACGAAGAGCCAAAGATGAAAGGATGAAATCAGTTTAAAAAACATGACAAACATGAATCCCTGATAGCTTTTCAATGGACTTACATTGCCAACGTCATGCTCCGATTTATATATATATATATATATATATATATATATATATATATATATATATATATATATATATATATATATATATATTTACACACATACATACATAAGATTATCAAGTATACAATCATAAAAATCGTGCATACAATGTGCCTATACATGCGAGGGTGTAATGGGACCAAGTGATATCAATGTTTTGAATAAGCCCTGACATCAACCGCTATGATATTATGCACCTGTAACCTCGGGGAGAATCTTGGGGGTAAAATTCCAGACACGTAAGTCATCCACTCTTTCTCGGTTACCATGACAACTTGATGATGGAGCCTACACAGCTAGATGTCTCGGCGGTAACGTGAGGTGGGTTGAGAGGGCTGCGGCGGGGCGTCTTCCCTCACATTTCCACGTGTCTGGCACGGTGATACTCATCCATCACACCAGCCGATCTGCACTTCGGCACGTGTTTCGTATCACTAATACTATATAAGCAATTTTGCTCAATCGATTGATATCCAACGGCTTGACAAGTTTTCTCCCTATAAACCCCTCAGGACCACCGCTTTCAATGACGCCATGTATACAGCATATGAAACAGTTTGCAGATGGTAATGAAAGAATTAAGAATGAAGTCTGGGGGCTTGAACTTTTCCGCAGTGACAAAAAGGTGAACATTACTGATGTGGTCTTATTGGTCATTTCTCATATGAAAATCACGTGTATTATTATGTCTTGGTAGGTGCAGCTGCACATGTACTATACTTTTGTATTATTGTTTGCATTTGTATCAGTGCAGTGATTTAAGACACTTCACCTTCTTGTACAAATGCATTATCCTATTTTGCAATTGTTTTGCATTATTTGGATATGGAAACAAATAAATGAAATGAAATGTTATGAAAGATTCCAGGCTAACCTTCCGATTTTCATCACTGTTCCTCCGAGCGACCCTGCCTCCCATTAATACCCACCATTACTAGCTTCCCATTAACACACCTACAGTTTGAGAGGGCCATTGTGACTAAAAACATCTAGTTGGAGAATGAACGCGCACTCAAGACTTGAACTCATATGACTTTAAGGGATTTGTTACTTATACACTGGGTGTGGATGTCTGCCTGTGTTCTGTGATCTGGTGAGTGTGGGTGTGTCAATACCGCATCAAACGGTAAAAAGTCGTTAAAACAGACATGGTTAGACTTTGCTCAAAGTAAAATGTCAGTCAAAATGTCTGTCATAGTCATAGTTGGATGTTGAAATTCACTCAGAAAGGAAGAAATTTTGTTAGATCAGACAATATATATGAAAATCATGGAATTCAGGGTTTTTAATTATTCTCTCGCAAAAGCAATGATATTAGTCATAATTACAAATGCAGATTTGACGAGTAATTTCATCTCCCCAACGGTATACAAATCGACTATATATGCTTAAAACTTAATCAAACGATTTTTTTCTTTAAAATTGTCATAATCATGAATCAGAGAGAAGACATTGTGAGTCTTGCGCAACAACAATCACTGTAGACTTTAAAAATAAGAAGAAAACTCAGCAATGGCGTTTTTTCATTAGGGGAATGTGCTTGCTAAACTATCTACCAAAGACATGATGATACTGTGATACTGTTTAAACCAGTTTAACAGATTCCAGACAATAGCACCAGTACCTCATCTTATTTGCTACATCTGTATCGCGAAGCATGTAAAGGTTTTACAGTTCCATAACTATTTTTACTTTTGAATACCGAATTTACGAAACTTCTCCATTCTTTCGTCTTCTTTTGAATGTATGTAGCAGAGACATCTTGAACATGGAATATGACATACAGCTTTACATTAGAAAAAATTCGTTTTTACCATCAAAGTGATGTAAAGGTCATTTTAGCCACAGTTTGTTATAGTTGACGTTACAACCTTTTTTGGTTCTGCTGCTTTGTTGCAAATCTAATTTACCCAATTGATGACCTTTGCAATTTTTTGTTGGTTTGTTTCGGGTTAATTTGTTTGTTAGTTTCTCTTGTTTGGATGCGTATTTTCGAATACAATCATCTTCAAGTCACAGGTATGTCGTATTATTAACGACTATAGAACTACGTACAAACAGCTGCAAAATGTCGACCATTTCGGTATGAAGATAGAGCGTTCTATCGAAAAATGTCATCTTTCGGAAACGTTGAGTGTGGGTTCACATCCCAAGTTGTCATCTTGAAATTCCATGTAATCATAGATGTAATGTCGATTACATGCAACAGGGCATAAAGTTGAAATCTTGGAAGGATCTAGGTGGTGTGACTAATGATATCTCTCTTGTTGTCCACTCAAATTCAATTCAATTCACATGATTTTTATTTCCGTATAAAGTACTACAAAACATATACATAACGCTTACATGAGTACATAATATTTTAAGGAACTTTGAATCACATAATTTTCAACAAAACATGGATACAATATTGTAATAACATCAACTTTGGTTTTTAGATAAATAAATCATAAACAGTACAATCTTATTTTGTAACTCTATATGGAAAAGAGGAATTCACAAGAGAAGCACAGCTTGTAAATTTTGTGAATTGCTCTAGATGAGGGCATCTCAAGATCGTCAAGGACTCCATGTATGAAAATTTTGATATCATGACGTCAGGCGAAACAAACAGAAGGAAAGGACCATGATAAGGACAAAAACAAAAGCAGGGACGGAATAGGAAGGAAATCACTATCTGAAGACAAGGTATCAGAATAAAGTGTGTCTGTGAAACTGCCATGAACGTGTTTCTCGATTTCTTTTTATTGCTGTCGAATCACGAGTGCTATGAAACCCATTAATTTGGGGTTTTTGTTTTTGCTTCGTATTCAGTCATGATCTAAGTTTCAATGGGCCTGTTAAACAAGTTAATCCTGTTGAAAACTCTTGATGGCATTTAAATACAATTTCGCAAGACGTTGTAATTAGAGTTAATTCAAACAGATGGTATGAATGGCAGAGGTTTTCGTCAAAGTTATATATCCAAAAATCATATATATAGGGGACCTTAAAATTTCATATGTTTTCAAAAAAACAAAAACAAAAACAACGGTAACATTTGGTACTGTCATTAGCAACGGCGTCATGAAATTTAGGTCAGCAAAATACAATGCCATGACACGAATTTTCATTACATTTCTTTTCTGATAAGAAATAAAACAGAAAGAGCTTGTATCCTCCGCATTGATTGTTTATTGTGTTGCAATAACCAAGAAGAGATGGTTTTCAGGACGGACATAGTTTTTAGTTACCAATTATCTCACGAAAACATACATTAAGATTAAACCTGTGCACAAAACCCAACTAGTTGCCTTGTTGACAAACTTAAAGCTTGTAATTATGTTATCGGTATGTACAAGCAAATAAAAGCAATTCTGACATTACTTAGCCGGTTTCAAAACGTATATACATCAATACACACTCTTGTAACTGCGCACCATGCCCACACACTTCAAAGAATTCACAGCGTGATTCATAAATATGTTCCATTTTAATTTCGATTCGATTCAATTGATATAAAAAAGAAGATCATGAAATATATATATACATATAAGTATATATATATATATATATATACATATATATATATATATATATATATAAACAGAAGTAATAAAGAAAACTCCGTGAAAGACGCTATTTTAACGAATTTTCGCCCATATGTATAAAACACATACAGATGTATATATACAGATAATCATAATTCGGGAAAATAGAATAAAGCTGTCACTTTATCTATAGATTATTCTTGGTTTCTATGCAAGGTGTGCTTTGTTTACCCGATATTTAATGTGTTGGCAGACAAGTTTCTTCAATAACGATTTCCATCTCCTCGACATATACTTACCACAGAATATGAGAGAAAATAAAATTTCTGTGAGGTGGATGACGTAATCCCTATAGACCTGTCTTCGTGACATCCGACACGCTCACCGCCTCACTGAGGCGATGGCTTTCCAGCAGGCTCTCATGCCGAGTATTAATGTCATTGCGCCAAAAGAAAAGGAGTGATATTGATGGCTTGATATTCATAAATATATGTATCCTTGAAAATGAAGAGCTTGCTTCCAAAAGGGGCTATATCCATTATTTTTCAATGGATTTAGCGCCTTTTGGAAGCAAGCTCTTCAAATACTGGTGTAATACATGGTATATCTATGGAAAGTACACCGAAACACTGACGGCTTGATTTATTTTCTTTTTTTATAGGGGATTGGCTTTAAAAAAAAATATATATATATATATATATATATATTTAAAAAAAAAGTGGGGTGGCGTCAATGAGAACATTATAATGTATACGCGATTTTTAGAACTGAAAATTAATGTGCTACTCATCTTAATCACGACTTCCACGAAATGACGTCATACGGAAGAGGTCTGATATTGCTTTACTCAACAGTTTATTTAAACAAAAAACTCTTTGCTCTATAGACATGACAGTATTTCTGAAAAAAAAAAACCGACGTCAATTATGCGACAATTAGATCTCATGAGATGTCAGTGAGTAAATTTTCACGTCCATAGAAGAAATGACGTCAAAAACGCATTCATTTTTCCCATGACCGGAAATGTAATTTCTTTCTTCTTGATTCTTTTTTTTTTCCTTAGCTACTCCTCCTTTATATCAATAAGAGAAAGATAACTATAAGTTCCAGACCTCCGGGCGATATCGGGGGGAATACAAAGAGAAGAAAGAGTAGGCCTACAACAAAAAATTGTCAAGACGAATTGCACTCTTAATTCAGGAGAGGGTCCCATGAGTTTTTTCAGATATCCTTGACTTTTTTTTTTTGGGGGGGGGGGAGGGACACAAATTTACGTGACGTACACAAATACATTTCATCGTGCACTTAACCTGATTTAGTATCACACGCCACATCATGTTTTTTTTTTCTGTTTATCTCGTTTATGATAATATGAACAGCGAGGTGAGAACGTGAGACTTTGGTAAGTGACGAAATCGTTTCCTCACTTCCTTTACTCTGACATAAAGGAAAGAGGCATGCACCTACACGAGATTTACCATTGGGAGGAGTGATTTAGACATAATATGTTCGAGTTATCACATTGATACATAATTGTGTAGGTCACATGTATCACAAAACATCCTTCCATATAAAAATTTTGCAATAAAGCCAAAAATATAAGGAGATATCACTATTTTTCTCAATAAACCATAACTGTAGACGGTTTAGTCTAATATGCATTTTTATCATGACAATTGTTCAAATTCTATATATTTAACAATTCTTATTATTGATTATACAGATAAGCATCGTTACAATGGTTGTTTCCATACCTAACTCACATTTTAGAACTATTTTGAAGCACTAAAGTTGGGTTTTTGTTTCATCTGCAAATGGTAAATGATGCTTTAATGTATCATGCTGTGAAATGCTTTTTCGACTTTCTGTTATAGTCATTGATCCGTGTATTCATCATCCCTAGGCTTTCCATCTAAGTACCATTTAAAGCTACTTTTTGATAGAAAACTCCTAGCATGCCTTTATGAGCATGAGGGAGATGTTAGAACTATAATAAAGATTAATGTAAAGTGAGCAAAATGAATTAGATATAATACTACCGTTGTAACCTGTGGTTCTGTCACTGTGTAAACACATATAATGTTCCTCCTCATAGCTAAATACTTATTGCTCAACTGTGAAGATTTTTTCAAAGTTAAACTTTGAAAACGTGCTTGCTCTTAAAGGGACCCTGAAATCCAAATGCATGTTGATTTGTGTTGATTTATGATACCCTCGACATCACTTTTGCGGTGAAACGAATATCTAGAAACATTCCATATATTTTTAACGATTTTTTCTTCTATTTTTCTTCAGATTACTTGAGAACGCCCACAAAAAATCCTTCCAAACCAATATTCTTGAGATGACCTCATCTGTCAATCATTACTAAAGTACTGAAATGTGTAACAAAAGAAATTGGAATGCACCTTCCCCTCGACTCAGCATAACTTGCATGTTTCTGTGATATTAATGAGACTAACAAAAGACATGGCGAGGGAACATGGATTTCAGGGCCCCTTTAAGCAGATTAAAATAGCTTAGTCAGGGTACTCGAAAGATTAACCATTATGATATAAATGACGCCCTCTATCGTTGACAATGATGTAGGTTCTCATACATTGTATGAACATGACGTTTCTGAATCTCAGTGATTTCGTCACTGTCACCGTGAACTCTACAACTAACTGGTTCACGCCTCTTATCCAGTGTCACCTCGTGGATAAACTTTTGGGAAAGAGTTTACAAAGTACCCGGCTTATCAGGCTTTTCTGCAGTGTTTTATACACTTTTCGATGAACGGCTATCGTTGTTTTTTCAAAGTAAGTATGCACTTGTTTTTTGTGTTCTCAAAGGCTCCCATTCTCTCCTTTCTTTACTCTTCGTGAGGTTTTTTTCTTCCCGGAGTATGTAGGCCTTCTTCTCATCATATCTTATTTTCTCGCCCATGAGGACACACTGAGCAAGGCGCAGCTGCGGTGGACAGAATCTGTTTTAGGCTTGAGACCTGTCCTGTTCCCGCGCAGGGCCGCAGGCTCACATCGAGTCCTCGATTTATTGTTATCAATAACGAATATAGGCCTAGTTATAACGAGTTCCTGTTATGTGTCATCCTCCCTGTGTATGGCTGTGCTCCTATTGGTTGATATTGCTGTGTTTGTTAGGTGCATTTTAAGTTGATAAAGTAGGTTTATAATCGCAGTTTAGGCATGGCTGTTCGCTCTACTCGTCTGTCCATAACTTGGTTCCCTTCTCGTTTTTCTCATTGTTTTTTTTTTTTCTCGCTCATAGAAGTAGGTATGCTAAGAATATCTTGGTTAAAATTTAATGATGTCAGATGAGTTTGTATTAATATCTATTTAACCATTTCAGGTATCACGGCAGCGATAAAATGCAAAAAAAAAAAAAAGGAGCAAATACGAAACCGACGACTGTCGGTGTCCTACAAATAATAATGCGATTATTATTATTTTTTTTTTTGGGGGGGGGGGGGTGGGGGTCGATTGTAAATTGTTGTTCCTGTTGTTTGTAGGATGATAGCGGACACGCTCAGCACAAACTTCATACCTTCGCAGGATATGCACCAACATTTCCATCATTTTGAGTATCATCATAATGTAACATTCCTAGTCTTGTGATACATGACTTGCTTGTCTCCTATAGGCAATAGACTACCATGGCATTCGAAAAAAGAGTGATTTAATGAAATGACGCAATGTCCAGCATAATTATGTCGCCATGAATGAAAAGAAGGAAAGCGTATTAGTGCGGTTGGATTATTTGACTGATTGGACTTTGAAATGTGCTGATACAGCAATGGACTAAACCAGAACATGGCGGGGCGGTGCAAGGACACTGTCTTAAATATATTGCCAACAAAACTTGCACGAGAGACGTGGCTGCGATGTTGTTGAGTTGCAACCCCTTTAATCGAGCTTTCGGGCTGATTGCCCCTCTTCAGAATCTGTAATAACAATGTGTAACAACAACATTCAGGCAAAATTAACCGCCGTGTGAAGGCATACTGAAGTCAACTAACCTTAAATAATACACAATACTCATTTATGAATTAAAAAATTACTTTTTAAAAACATAAAAAAACTAAAAATAACTACAAAAACATATATACAATTATGTTAAATAAACAAATGCAAAATAACAAACAAACATAATATTACTAAATATAATTACAGAACGGAATTTACTATGTTTATAACACAAGTTGAAAATTTGAATAACATAACAATAAAGTGTACAATTTCTGACAAGTTAGTGATTATGACCAGAAACTTTACTGTTGTCATAGACGTGAACAACAACCAGCGGTGACCTCGCTCTCATTTTCTTTCAGAATAGATCTGTATTATGTTTATTATGGGTTATAGTTCAAAGTTCATAAAGTTCATATGGGTGAACTGCTATTATAGTTCCATTATCTTATCACTTTCTATGTGTATAATAGGCCTACGCTATTCTTTTGTGTGTGTTTGTATGATAACGTACGAGACAGGAAATCACGCGTGCCTTCCTTCCTTGGGTGTTAGTCGACAACAAAAAATGGTTTGTGTACATTTCAACTCATAAACCTAACATTAAATCTGATTCCTGTTCTAATGCCAGTTGGAACTTGGCTTCTGTTGGTTCTATATCGATCATGAATATTCATAAGATTGAATCTAATATGCAAAAACTAATGGAAATACTGAACAAATATTAATAATTACAGTATTTATGCTGTGTTTAAACTTAAATGTGTCAGAAATTGTACTTTATTCTTATGTTTGAAGGTAGCGTACACTGAAACTCTTTCTTTGATATCAGCGCACAATGATATAGGCGGTTTTTATCAAAATGAAATCAATTGTTAGGAATAATGTAATTAAGATTGTAATTTTGGTTTTGGATTGTCCTAATGTTATTTTGTATTTTAGTCTTTTTGTGCGCTTATAGAAACACCGGTATAGAGCGCTATATGCAATTATTATTATTTGTATTAATGTGAGTTTGTGAAGGAACTGTGTTTGAGTTGGATATCCCCCTTTTCCCCGTGAATATTAGATTGAAAAAAAATCAAGCAGAGATCGCATCCGGATAATATAGAGAACCGGATAAAGGGAAGCCGGATATGAGAGGTCGGACTGTATAGGACTTAGGACCTTAGGAGTAGGTCAGGTTAGATTCATAACGTTGTACGTGAAGATGCCCACAGCTTTATCAGATTTGTAATGATATACTAATTAATCTGTGTCGGCTTAAAAATCGACGTCAAAATGACGTCCATTTTTTTTTTCGTTAAAAAGATGTCTTTAAGAGGTCTTCTTTCTGTACCAAAAGTCGTGAATTGACGTGTTATAACGACATGCTTATTACGTTATTCTGACGTGACATTTTGTCTTTAAAGTAGTAAATTTAAACGTAATTAAGACGTCTTTGTATGACCACCTAGACGTCAGACAGACTTCACAAATTTGAGATCTTTATGATGTCTTCCATTTGAGCAAAAATAAGACAAATTGTCGACGGTTTACGACGTCTTTCTGACGACAGCGCTGAAGTGAAATTGACGTCATTCTGACGTGTCTCTGCTATCAGGGGAAATACTTTGTTGAAAAGGTGATTGTTGCATCAAATACTTTGATGGTATTTTTTTTTAAGAATTACAGTCTTCGAGTCTAAAGTATATTCAAACCGGTTTCATGTCACGTTAGAGACTCTGGTGACGGAATACATACATTATTATGTATGAAAAGGAAATTCAGAAATCAAATTTTAAAAAAATCAAATAAACACCATGCCCGATGAGCCATACCGCCGGTCTCACAGACATAAGTGCGTATAAGACTTTAGACGTGATTTTTGTCATGATGGATTCTTTTCCTCACTGAAGAACGCAGACATTTCTTCGGACATTCTGCTTAATTCCTTTTCACTCCAACTCAAGCTGCAGGTACTGGCGATGATTAGATTCGTGTATAATAGTTTGGGTTTGGTTTTTTTTTTTTTCCGTGGGAGCTTCAAAGTTATTAATATTATTACTATTTCCTTGTCTTCAACGTTAAGACCCCATCATTCGTTTTCGACGACTTGCAAGAAATGTATAAACCTACCATTGCAAATCTAATGAAATAAACAAAATACGATATGAACACACAACGGGAGACTGCAAAATAATTTGAAAAGATTCCCTACTGGGCTATATAATTCTCATGTGGAATATGCAAAACTGTTCCACTGGAAAGAAAAACACCTTTACTCTATATCAAGCCAAGCAAAAGCCAGCGGGAAATCTACAGACGTGTATAGAGACATGCATACGTAGATCAAAGGAAGTTCTTATCATAGAGCTATACACGCTCCATGCTCTGGTGAAGCGGTTGTGAATGTGCATGTAGGCTTGGATAATTTATATTATTCTATCAGTAAAATTCCTTTCTTCGGAAAAACCATAAGCGTCTACGTCCATTCAATCTGAAGGGAACAAATATTTATATGGCAAACTATCCAACACACAAGGACACGGTTAAAGGTATTGTTACTGGAATACTCTGTACATAGGCTTCACAAATAAACTGGCAACCTTGAGGTCTATTCAATTCTATACTCGAGGCTTACTGGTATCATAGGAATTATAATATATAAAAAAAAGTGGTAGTTCAATTACAGTCATATTATTGAGCATGTATAACAATACGTCTTATAGGAGAATAAATGTGGCATCATTTTATAATTGTTTATATATTTGCAAAATTGAAAGGAATGTGTACACAATCATTACACAGCGTCATTACAAAGATGTTTGTTAGTATTGATTATATATACTCTATATGAAAAAACAAATGCTGTCGGTACTTGTATTTACATTACTTACCAACATTTTTGTGACATCCATACTGAACAATATCTACCAAAGCAAAGTCAAGGAAAGCGTGATCTTATCTTGAGGCATCCAATGCTTTACACACACACACACAAAAGGATGATTTTCACAAAAAAGGGTATAGATTTTCAGTTTAGACGTACCTTTAATATATTTACAACTTCAAGACACAAGTTTAGAAATATCATGTATGGACCACTTCTTTAAAACAAAAGATAATGTGATAATTTGTCACCCTCAAATAGACCAAACTAACCGAGTCTTTTAGTTTGATCATCAAACAACTCTCTCAGATTGTTCATTATGATATTCCATAACAAGCTAACAGCAACAGTAAACGGCGTCATTTCCACCGATGAAATGGGAAGTAGGCCTATTTTGCATGAATTGCATGTAAAACAGCTTCTTCTTGCTCTCTCTCTCTCTCTCTCTCTCTCTCTCTTTCATCAAAGGCAGCCTCGTACACCAAAGTGAGAGGGGTGAGGGTGTTTATTTGTCAGTGTGTAGTGTGTACTTCCCCATGAATACAAACTTATGATACAGTACTCAAGTAAGTTGATCCTCCCGTAATTAGACCTTTGTTTTTTTGCACTGAGATGCACCCCGCATTGCTTTGACACGAAAATACGTGTATGTTCCATGAGTCCAGTCATTGCATGCATGTGTGTGCGTGTGTGTGTGTGTGTGTGTGTATTAAATTCTACAATGGACGTAGCATATTAGTTACAATGTCATGTCCATGGCTGACCAATAATATTTGTGGGTTCTTTCATGGGATAATGTTTCGAACAACTTCCACATTTACGTGCAAAATATTGGTTTCAAGCGCACTGCAAGCAAGGGAGTGATTCACTAGCACGTTATCATCTTCACAGAATCTGAAATGCTGAAGAGAAAATGCAATTGATTATGAATCTTCAGAGCACCAAATCGCCATATAAAATACTATCAATGGATGTGTCATAGTCAGATTTTGACCCTTATAACCTTGTTTTACAGTCCGAACGAGATTTTTTGTTTGTTTGTGTGTTTGTTGTTGTTGTTGTTGTTGTTGTTGTTGTTGTTGTCTTTTTGACAGTTTTATCCTACGTCGAAAGGGCTGAGTCCGAATCTGGATGATGCAACTTTTGAATAGAGCATGACGGTTTTGAGAATCTGAAATTCCTAAACATTTTCCTGATAACTAGTGGAAAATGAAAATGAACAGAAAATAAGCCTTATATACTCTATTTTCGAGGATGCTGAAACCAAATCCCGACGATGCAACCTCTGCATCCTTTATAACAAGCCTTGAGATATTCAACATGGCCGTCCCCGATGGCCGCCGAAAATGGAAATTCCCATTATTCCTTATACTTGATAAAAACTTGGAAAAATTGGATGCTTCTACTGGACTTCCAGGAGGATCCCATCCAAATGTATTCGAATCCAGGTGTTGTAACTCTTACACTATAAATACTGAGGGTTTAAAGTATCCATGAAAATACCCACCCTAAAAGTGAAAAGTCATTGTAAGCATTTCCTTCTCAAAGATGATGAAAAATCGAAAATAAATTGATGGTTTACCTTTCTTCAGGGGGTGCTGAATCCAACTCGGTTTGAAGCAACTCTTGCTGCACCTGAGGGTCATGGAGGTATCCAAGATGGCCGCCAAAATTGCAATTCCGATATAAAAGTTAATGAATAAATGGTCGAATAAATTGAATAGCAATTGATAGGTAGATCAAGTTCCTTCGTCGAATTGATTCATTGCAACTGATTGACATAGTGCCCTGTTTTGAATTAATCATTGTTTTTCATATTACCCAAGGAAAAAAATAATGTCGTTAATTTAAGCCGATGACTTCCTGTGCTGATAAGACGCCTGTCCGGTGATCATGTCAGTTTGTTCAAACCACCCAGCCCGAGTAAGCATGCCTGTGTGTGTGTGTGTGTGTGTGTGTGTGTGTGTGTGTGTGTGTGTGTTCAATTAGATTATTATTGCTTTTAACACTGATTAATTAGGCGCTTCTTTAAGTCGATGTAGGGCAATTTGTTAACCAATTGCAAATTGATGGGCTTACCCTATTTTGAGGGTGCTGAATCATAATCTGATGCAATAATATTCTTGCATCCTTGAGGGCTGACAGATATTTGATATTTTTGGTAGCCATTATGGCGGCCATCCTGATTAACATCTTAACCATCCTCAACCAGATTTGGGCCTTTTATTTTTCATAAGGAAAATGTAACAACTTGAACACTTGCAATTTCAATTTTTAGCGGCCACTTTTGATTTCTTAAAATCCTCAAGAGTACAAGAGTACCAACACCCGGATTCTGATTCTGTACCCGCAAAATTAGGTAAAACTATTTAATCTTCTCAACTTTTGACCATTCGTAAGTAAGGAAAGATATGAGAATTTCGGGGTTTTTTTGAGGGGGCGGCCATCTTTACTACCTCAAAATCCTCAAGGATGCAAAAGTTGCATCGTTCAAGTACAGATTCAGCATTTTCGAAATAAGGCAAAACCTACATATCGTCATTTCCAATTTTCACCTCTTAACGAAATATAAAGGCATCATGGCGTTCATTTGGCGACCATCTTGAATACATGTATTTCTTTAAATATCAGATTCATCACCCTTGAAACTGAGTGAAACAATCAATAAACATACATCGGAAGGACTAGGTAAACCAAGGCTCAGCCTCTGGTCGAGAGACTATAGGTGCTAAATGCTCGAATCTTGTTGAATTAATGATTAAGACAGATACTCTGCAGAAACTTCTCATTTTAATTATTAAAATATATTTTAATAATTATTTCGATTGAAAATGTGCTGTGAACTTTAATACCCTCTTTATTGTTCTAATGTAGCTTAAAATGTAACATTTTATGTATTTGTATGTATATGTACATGTATATATACGTACAGTGTATATGTATATGTATATGCACATGCATGTATACGTTATATATATATATATATATATATATATATATATATATATACATACATACATATTCATTTATCCATGTCGCAGTGTGTTTAACTGGGAATGTCATCCATTCATGATCTTAAACGCAGGAATGGCGGAAACTTGTCTCGGGAAGCTAGTCTTTGAGGCCTCGGACAGAGGGGATGACCGTGCACTCTCAGTTCTCTTCCAAAGCAGACGTGAGGATGAAATTAAAACAGCCTTGAGGTGGCGTAAAAAGTGGAAGACTTTGGGGCAGTACAAAGAGTTGGACGGGAGAAACGCTCTCTCGGCGGCTGCAGGGAACGGCCATACCCAGGTGGTGAGATTCCTTGCCGCTCGAGGTGCACTGCAGATCGAAGCGGAGGATCGCGTGCGTTTTGATGTGGCGGATATCTTCTGCGGAGCTCTGTATCACGCTTTCAAGAACGGTCAGCTTGAAACTGCTAAGGCATTGCTTGATGCTGGGGCAGACAGCTCCAAAGATTTATTGTTCCATGCGTTGGTACACTGGTTCTCGCATTGTCAACACATCTATCCGAGCCTGCTGACAGTGCTGAAGGAAGTAGCCGATGTTGACCAAGTGGACGATGAGGGACGAACCGCTCTGATGATTGCCTGTATCGATGGAAAGACGACAATGGTTGAGCAGCTTCTGGAGCATGGTGCAAGCCCCAATGTTCAAGATTTCGGCGGTGAAACTCCGCTTCACTTGATTCAGCCGATGAGGTTCGATCAGCTTGGTAAAATGTTGTTTAAACATGGAGCTATCTTCCATCAAAATTACGTCGGATTGACGCCCTTGACCAAGATGGCGGTACTTGGGCGACACAAGGACGTAGAGAGCTTACTGTCACTTGGAGAAAGTAAACATACTCCGGAAGACATTATCTGTGCACTGGAGCTAACAGGCTCCTCCCTGATCCTAGGAGATCATCGGGTACACTCGTACCGTGACCTGACCCTCGGCTTCCAGTATCTCCGGCGTGCCATGGCACTTCGAGCCGAATCGACGGCAGAAGTTGCCAACAAGTTGCTGTGCTTTCCCGCTATGGCTTATGATTTGCAGTCCGAAACAGTGACAATGTCAGAATTAGACATTTTCGAGGGGGACTCTGAGGCTCTTGAGGTAGAGGCCCTGCTAATACGGGAGAGGCTCCTTACACCAGCAGCTCAAGAGTTGTATCTGCGGCCTCAGCTGATTCGCTATGCCGAGAAGGCAGTCAAGAACGATCGCCTCGAGAAAGCAGCTCATATCACGGAACATGCCTTGAACCTTCAGCACGCCGAGGGTGGCTTGGATCCACAGATCTGCGACATCATCTGCACGATCCTGCAGAAATTCTCCGATACAGCGAAATCAAGGGCAGGGCTGATTCCTGCATCGATGCAAAGGATCATGTCACTTGTCAAGAATTAGGCGAATCTCAGCTTCTCCTCTATACTTGATATTAGACGTCAAGGAAATTATAGATTTCATTGTTGTATAACTTTTACAAACATCCAGAATAAATTATGACAGGTAATAGGTTTCCGTCGTCACCAGGTTTTTTTCTAACAGAATGATGTCGACTTCAGGTTTACCCGGGTTTACTCTCGGGAAGACACAATCAACTACTCTATTAGGGATTTGTATTTTGTATTGAAAGTCTGAAACACTCAGAGCCGGTTATTCGCCAGTAAATGGCATACGTAGTCCTAAAAAAAAATGTTTGCTAAAGGAGCGGCATCAACACAACGATTTATGCTTTTTTTTACTATACGATGATCATACTGGAGGTGTGAGTATACATTATAGGGCTCTAGATATCATTATGCAGTAAAGTTGTATGTTAAAATTGACTTCGGTGTTAACGCAATATTGTTACCTGTATGATTGCATGATTGTATCAAATATAGTATTAACGTTCAATGATTTCACGACGTTTTCGGTCTGCAAGCGCATGTGCATAAACATCAAAATGTACAAAACTTTCAGAAATTGACCAATGCTCGAAACATTATAATGTTCATTATGATCATAAAACATAATAGTTTCATAGCTCTTTACATATTCGTGACGATGTACATTATTTACAGACTGGTAGGAAATAACCATGACTATATAGCATAACTGCAGGATATAGCAGGAGAGTGGAATATCTACAACACATTGTAATGTCTATGGGAAAATATCTCCAAAAACATTATTTGTTGATATTCGTAATAATTGTACTTTATCGTGACCGTCATCGCAAGAGTAGAATACATGGTATGTCAAGCTCGTTATAACAATACTACGACTCTGTTTCTCTGTATGTTATAATCACCCTTTGATTGAAACTTCTGTATATCTTGTGTACTTATCACACTGTGATGTGATTTTGAACATACGTTATGATGTATAGCTACTTTATTCTATCGATTTAATGTGTAATTGATGTAATGTTTATTTTCTCATTATTTCTTTAAAAAAAGCAATCTTACCAGTTCGCTGCTATAACTTTCTTAGAAGTCTGAAGTGACCCATCTTTATTTCAATTAAGAGATCAGCGTATACCTCGGTATTGTAATATACATAATTATTACAATGCAAGTGTTATGTACATTATACGGGTGTACTAGTATTAGAAATGGGTAGATACTGGTGCAATCTATATATAAGGTTCTTCGTGTCGACTTCAACTCTAACAGCTATACAACAATGCAATCAAACTACCGTCACATACCTATACATCTTAGGTTTATCCGAAGTTTTCTGTTTGTTTGTTTGTTTGTTTTTATCTGCTTCTTTTTGGGGTGGGAAACAGAGAATACATGATCTGTGCTTTAAACATTGGGTGTAAATATCACTCGTCATTTTGGAGAAGTAATGATTAGGCCTACTGTTGCGTGATAGAATAGTCTACAGATAACTTGCTGTAATGTAAACCTTGCATATGATGCTTTTCAGAGATACATTTTATATTTCTGTGGAAATTAAGATTGCTTCTACTTATTAGTGTTCGGCAGAGCGCAGTTCATGCGTTCAATTAGAGAAGTTTGTGACCAGCGTTTATTTTTAGCAGTGTATATGTATGGCCTTTGTTTAAACCAGTGTATGATGTACGCCTTAATGTTGATGTAACATGTAATGAACTGTTAGCAGCCTTTTATAATCTAGCCGTAGGATGCAGCTATTGTCTTTGTTGTTACGCTAAACGTCTGATGCGGCGAGACTATAGTCTTTGCTAAACTATGCGTCTGATGCGGCGAGACTAGGAACAGTCACGGTGGAAGCTTCGCCTGCATCCATTGTTTGTAGTCTCGCCGCATCAGACATATCGCTTAGCAAAGATCAAGAAAATCAATAAAACATACAAATTAAAAAAAAAAAAAGATAATAGTTTCGTGGCATCAGACGTTTAGCGTGACAGTAAAGACCATTGTAGCTGCATCCTCCGCCGAGATTATAGGCTAGTAATGAATAGATTTACCAAAGTTTTGAAGTGCACATTCGACAGGTAACAAACAAGGTAAGATATTGTTAGTGTTTTTGTTGATTGTCAAAATAGCAGTCGTTCATAGTCAAACCAATGGAATCTTTCAATGCACCGTATTTTGCTGAATTTGTTTTAGGAAACAGAATTAAACCGAGTCAACAATCAATGACAATTTTCATTTGTAAAGTGTGCAAGGTCCAGTCTAGAAAGCACATAACCTACAACTGAACACCAGGTGGCGCATGTCTCATATTATACAATGTATCATTGCGCCTGTTGTGTAGTTAAACAGTCTATACACAAGCCGGGTCGATTTACAGAATCATAGTTATTTTGATAGAAATGAAAAGTCAAAAAAAAAATAATAATAATAAAGCAAACAACACAAAAATCCTCGCTGAGAAAAAAAAAGAAACCCTGCAACAACAACAGTATAAAAAAAAAACAGTTGACATTCAGATTCCCTACCACATAAAAAAAGGGAGAGAGAAAGATCCAGTTACTAGTACATGTATTACAATTGTTTCTTTTTATTTGCTAAACTTTTGGGGTATTTGGGTCAGCTCAAACTCTACAAAGTACTTCACTTATTAGTTTCTTTTAAAGGTAGGGAATCCCATTTGCATGCCTTAAATGAAGAGTTGTATAAATACAGTGGTATGTTGAAGAGAGTACAATCATTTTAGAAACTCCCGTAAAGTATTGAAAGTGGAAGTTAACATTAATTTAGTACATTTTTATTGACCGTTAGATTTTGAATTGAATTTTTGTCGGGGCTCACCGTAAATTCCAGTACATTACTAGGCTACCTTTGCAGACCCATGCACTGCATGTGTGTCTATCATGTATATTTTGTGAAGAAAGTTCATCAAAACTTACAAACATTTCTATATACATTCTTGCCACACACTCTATATGTTATTACAGCAGCTCTTATACTTTTAGATTTATGTTTATAGATAAAAGATACAGAAGACTGCAACAAAAAGGCTTAAGTGTGGCTGACACACAGAACTACTGAGTAGTTGAGTTTTGTGCATTATTCAAATTGTAGATAACACAGCAGTGGCCTAAACCAGTCCCCTGAGGTTCATATTTAATGTTTTGCTGCATTTTGGGAGGTCTGTAAAAGGTATCCCCTACCTTTAAGTCATAGCAAGTATATTCTGTATGAGTAAATAGAGTGGTATACACTGTTTATGGCGCAGTTTTTGCTTGAATTTTCATGAATAGCAAATATCTATTGATTTCTTGATGTCACGGTAAATAATGCTTGTGTCAGATGAATCTCACGTTTAAGTAATTTTGAATTAAACTAGAAATGTCGCTTTGGCGACTGGTATGCCTCCGCCATACGGCATAGTTCTATAGGTCTAGGGTATACGTCTTGACAACGTGAGACGACAGTAAGTTTCTTTAAATGGCAAAAAAAAAAAATCAAAACGACACGTTTTTCACAAAATGTGTTTAATGTTTACTTTCCTTGATCTATCAGGTTTCATTTGGATGGATATTATCTAAATTGTTTAAGAGAGCACGTATTCCGGGATTTGAGCATTTTCACTTGACATTTGACCCCATGTCCCATGATTCTTCAATTAATAACTAACAGATAACATCCATTTTCATGGGACAAGAGTGGAATTTTGCGAATTTGACCTTGACCTTTTACCCTGACTTTCGACCCCATGACCCAAAAAGTCCCAAGAGAATCGCTGTTAGGCAGTATATGCATAAAGGGCCTACTAAGATCATGAGCCATTTCCGAGATACAACAAAAATGAAATTTTAGTATTTTCACTTGACCTTTGACCTTTGATCCCGTGGTTCAAAATTTTCCCTGGAGAATCTTTATCGGGTGATACATGTATACATTAAGTTTCAAGAAAAAACCTGCAGGATTTGCATATCAGATCTGGGGGAAATAGGAAAATTTGACCTGACTTTTGACCTTGAACATGTGCACCCAAAAGACACAACTTTGTCCACTCATATTATGCATAATAATTATGTCAATTTTCATTAGGGATGTCTCAAACAGTTTTTAAGTTACGCTCTCCACAAATTGATTACGAACGGACGGACGGACAACCCGGCACGCAACTCGGAAACACTTCGTGGCGGAGGCATTAAAAAAAAAATCAGGGAAAGCGCGTTATCAGGCAATATCGTTATGCAAATTCTAACATACATGTACATTGTATTTAACTTACGCGCATGATATAGGACAGACTGATGGGTGAGAAAACTGTTTAAATGAGCGGAGCGAGTGGGATTTAGACTGTTCCAAAGTTAAACGAGAGCATCCAATTTTCACATATCCACGAAATAGGCCTGTGCATCATGTTATAAAAACGTGCCCGTAAATTCATGAAATTAAACCTTTTTTCCCCATAAATCATGCGTCCGGTACAACTGCAATATCTTCATGAACAGTGATAGCATTTAAATTACTAATGATGTAATTAAAATGACTGTAATGATGCTTGATTTAATGTACAGCTGACATACATTTTCAAGAGGAACGAACGCAAATAACATTTGAGTGGATTCAATAAAATAATGTCGCAATATTAGTAAAACGTATCAGTGAAGTGTTAGAAAATTGGACAATCCGTCCAAAAGTTATGAATTTTCAAACTTTCGTTGCCGCCATCTCTAGATGGAAAAACTACATTTAGTTTGTGATGAAATGCGTGGACAACTATGTATGTATCGAGAGAGAGAATTCTACAAAAGTAGAGCCAATGTATATATGAATATAATCCCTCCTCTTGAAATACTGACGTCATTATGTTAAGGGCAACAGAACCCCCTGTTTCTATATGTGTTATACTGCCGCATTAACTCAATTTACTTAAACTATTCGGGTTTCGAGAATAAGATACCAATTAATGATATATCATGGAAATTTTTCATTGAGCCGTGTGTACCAGGAAAATAATATTATGGTCTCAAGAACAATCACACACGCAGAAGCACACACGCACTCGCTAGTTATTGATGTGAGAAAATACAAAACAAAATTATTGTAGGAGCAAGGAAATTACACTTGTTTTTAGTTTTAGCATCAAGAACAATATCTTGAAAAAAAAAAAGTTCTGCTCTATCAATAGTGAGGTTCGCTATATAGGAGTCAGACCTCTGATAGTCAGACGAAATACAAAAAAAAAAAATAATTTTCTTGGGTACAGGAAAACATTCACACGAAGAGGAACATGGAAAGACAAAGAAATATGAAATTGGCGTGGCATTCTATGCTATATTTGGCAGTACACCATAATAATACACAATCACTGACTCTGCTGATGAATATTGGCGATACGCGTTAGTCAGAGGACTGGAAAGCCAGTTGATACCCGCGGCATGAAATTTTCGCGAATTGGAGCCGACGGCCTTTTTCGCGGGATATTTTCGCGAATTGCCAATGGCATTCAATGAATAGTGTAGACGAAACCTGTTGCGTGCATTTTAATTTCGCAAGTCTTGGCTCCTCGCGAAATTATATAGTGATAAGCATAATATACAGATAATAAGCATGTAGTCGAACGAGGGCGCGCTTGTGAAATCAGGAATCACTCAATACATTTGCACTGATGTCGAGCCACCTCGTGTATCTATACAGCAGTGCAGCAGCTTCATACGCGAGATCGTATAGTTTTGGTTGAGACGTAATTTGAGGTTTCTAACATTTTTTGGTGAGATAATGAAAAACCTCTCATGAAATATGAAAGAGCATGTAATTCCATGAGGAATTCAACGTTTATTTGATGAAAATCGGTTTTGAAATGGCTGAGATATCCAAAACAGAGCGATTCTATTAAAGTGTGGGACCCACCTTTTATTACGATCGCTTTGTTTTACTTTGTTTTTGGATGTTTCAGTCATTCCAAACCCGATTTTCATCAAATAAACTTCGAATTCCTCTTAAAATGGTATGCTCTCTACTATTTCATTTAATATAAGTGTTTTCTTGGTATCTCGCAAGAAGTTAAAAGCCCAATTCCCATCTCCACCAATACTGTATCATCCCTTTAAAGGACAAGTCCATCTTCATGTACATGTGGATTTATTGAATGCAGCAATATTAGTAAAACACATCAGTGAAAGTTGGGGTGAAATGGGACAATCCGTTCAATAGTTTTCAGTGGTGGATCCAGGAAGGACCGCACTGGACGCGGCTCCCCCCCCCCCCTTTATTTTTTTTTTGTTAAAACAAAAGAAATAAAAAGAAAACAATTGTGAAGGCGCCCCCCTCTTGTTAGGGAATTCCTTGATCCGCTCCTGGTTATGAAGTTTTAAAGTTTCAGTCACTGCTGGATCTGAAGACTCCTACAGTGTATGATGTTACATGCATAGAACACTTGAATTAAGGAAAATGTATAATGAGAATTTCACAAAATTCGTTTGTAATGTCTGGTCGTCAGAATACGCACAGCCATCTCACCCAAACTGCCTACTCGGACCGGACAATTCGAGAGGAAGAGATCTTGAATCTCGCCTTCTCATTTTCGCCCGAGAAAATTCAAAACAGGACTGAGTGCTTTATCAAAATTGGCTTGCGTGGTTAACAAAATACAAATACAGCTATGAAGAGTCTATCTATGCAAATGACTGCAATGTGTTCATACATGATAACTTGTAATGATGGTGAAAAGGCAGAGTCAGATATTCAGGAATGCCTGAGAATCCACGGAAAGTAAGGTGTATCTTTTTAGTGCTAATATAGCAACAAACTATCATCAAAACTGAATTCCAGTAAATTTCTGTAAAAACCCGAAATGTGAAGTTGTGAAAGACTGTTGCGATTCTAAGAGTGAACTACATTAAAGGTATATTAAGGAACAAGGCTTGATTAATAAGGTTGTGAAGTGGAATATTATGACGAGGAATCTGAGAGTCATACAGAAGTTGTGGGATTTGTCATGTCCTATACTTTCAATATTTTTTGAATCATTACAATCAATATTCTCCTCCGGGATAATACGAAGGGAATAAGATTAAAGGAAAGTCGGGCAGAAACAAAGGAACAAGAGATATAAGGATGGAGGAGGGGGCAGGGGGTATCTTGTCCAAAGCAATATAAACTGTTGTCTTGGGAACACTTCAAGTTTGTCTTGTGAGAAACACACAAGAGACCTGCTTATGGACGGGACACTGGCGGGGGGGGGGGGGGGGGGGGGTGTAGAAATTTTATTCGAATACTGCATTTGAGTTACATTCTACTGAAAAGAAGAAACTCTAAATTCATTCACTCTTCAAAAGCAATATCAAGGGTGCATGCCTATATATCTGTCTGAAAGTCGGAGAAACAATTTGTGTTTCCTCAAACACACGCAGTGATCATTAGCTATAGCTTCCAACTATTAACAATATATCGTTTTTGTTATAGGCCCTCTATGAAATTGAAAGTTTGAAAATCAAATTTTGGAAATGATGTGGAATTTATCTACAATGATCCGCACCAGTATTAGTGAGCATACAAGGAGCGTGTCCAGGGATTTGCATCAGATATAGATTTGAAATGTTTTGATAGGTTTTGATAGG
Source organism: Diadema setosum (assembly GCA_033980235.1). Classification (NCBI taxonomy): domain Eukaryota; kingdom Metazoa; phylum Echinodermata; class Echinoidea; order Diadematoida; family Diadematidae; genus Diadema; species Diadema setosum. The sequence goes on from CM067060.1 coordinate 42,558,653, forward strand.
TTTTAAGGTTGCTTAATATCTTTTATTAGAGGGATGCCACTGATTATGAACGCTTAGTTATTCAGCTATATCCATTCACTCACTCCTGTAGGCCCATTAAATTCACTTTCTGCCCTTTAGACAATATTTTGATGATGTTACCGTAAAATGAATTTAAGATTATCTATACAGATAAAGATTATACAGGCCTATACATGTATTTAGATGATTATGTAACCCCTAGTATATCTTCTCTGTCTTTCTATCTCCTATAGATCCTTATATAAACGTCCTGTTTTTCGTATTCCTTTTCTCTCCAGTATAGGCCTACTGCCTCTCCCCCCACGTGCCTATATTAGGACCTATTACTTAGAAGCTGTACTGGTTTAGTGATACACTGACGTGAGAAGCATCTGGTAGGCTTACAGCTCATAGAATGATAGGTTTTCACTATTTTTCAGTCGGGTTGTTATAGTGATCGATGTTTACAATTATGATGATTTATGTAATCCTTTGTATGGTGCAAAAAAAAAAGTGAGGGCCGAGCCCCCACACCCCCTCCCCCCCCCCCCCCCCGGGTTCCACCGGCCATGTTCTTATAAAACCACGAAATGAAACACCTTATAGAGCTACCGTATTGTAATTCCACCAAGGAGAAAGTAACAGATACATGTAGGCCCGCCCTACATCTAAAAAATGACAGGCTCTCAATCGTGGATCAAGATAGCTATAGCCGCTCTCGATATCGCTCTGTCTAAGCTGCTATTTTCGCCCACACATATTTTCGCGAGTGAGAAGGTGACACATATTTTCGCGAGATGTTGTTTTTGCAAATTGACATAGCGGCTACGTTGTGAATTTGCTATGCCCGAGACGGCGGCATTTTCGCGCGTTGTTAAATTCGCGGTCCACCAGTGATACGCGAAACTCACGAAAATAAAACCCTCCCGAAAATAACAGCTTATACCGGTAGCTCGAGTGCACTCGTAACGGAGTGCAAATTCACTGTTATACAAATGATGCACAGGATAGAGTGCATTAGTGTAGGCGTAGTGCACTCGAGGGTATTTACAATTGTGAAACATGCACGAGGCGAAGCCGAGTGCATGTTGCACTACATTGTAAATACCCGAGAGTGAGCTACGCCTACACTAACGCCACGAAATAATCCTGTGCATCATTTGTTTTATAAAATGGGTCGAAAATTCGAAAACTAACATCATTTTTCAGCGTTTTTCACGTACCTTTGTGGGTCAAGACGTCCGAAGATGTTCGTCCCAAACTTTTACGCACGTCGCACTCGCGGAAGTCCCGCACATAGATCGTGTCTACAGTATAAGAATAATGGGGGGTTGGGTTTCCGGACACCCGCATGAAAACTTACTTATTTTACATAGAATATGCACCCTTTACCTTAAAGACTTGATATAGACTCCTCATATAGGCCTACTAGACAACATACTCTGAAAACGGCGTGAGAATTAACCTGCTAAATCGTTGGATTTGCTCTTCAAAGTGACTCCATGTACGCGTCCGGTCCCATAAAACGCTTGGTCTACTGTACTGTACAAAGTGTACGTATATGTATAGTATAGTACAGTATACGTACGTACGCCACATATGTTATGCACAAGGGAAGACAGGCCGGCCGGCCGGCAGCCCGAACTAGAAGTTGTTTACAGGATTGACAGCGCGTACGCGTATGCATGCAATTCATCAAAGGAGCCGCCGCGCGCACAGACGATCGGCAATCTACCATAGGATTACAGGCAGTGCAATAGTACTGAAGTAAAGGAAGGAGGTGTGTCTCATTTCAGAGCTTCCTATTGGCTACATTCTTGAACCCATTTTATAAGAACATTTAATGCACCCTACAGCATTCGTAATACTGCTCAATGTTTCCATTTGGCTTGGCACTCACAAAGTGTGGGATATCGCTGGTTCTTGTGGGACAATACCTGTACACATGTTGGGCTTCGATGAAAAGGAAACAAAAGCAATGAATGGCCTGAACAAGCAATTATTCATTTTGAACATCGCTGTGTAAAAGCGAGCAGGATGTCTACAAAGCACAGAGCGTAGCCAGCCGCTACGCATAGCCAGCTTGTGTAGCATAGCCGAGCCAGCCCCTCTCTCCCTCATAATTTTATATCACAATAAATTCTTATCGTCTGGCAGCAGGTGGCGCTAAAACACAAAATATATTTTTGAAAAGCTAGGGGCGCCTCTTTCGTTCATGCACTGAAAAGATGTCTGATTATGAGCTTAGGGCCGACGTTCGACTGCGCATCAGGACGAGACAATCGCCGGATTTTGGCATCGAATATCTCCTAAACCATACAACGTTTGGCATCATCACCCTCTGGAATATGTCAAGCTGACTTTGAACTATCATATAGCGGATTTTTACCTTGCGCTTTGACGGAATAGGGTGTGTAAATGTAGCAAGCCTCCGTTCGTTCGTCTTTGTTCGGACAGATATTCCAGAAAAGCCTACGTCCGTACGTACAATCCAATGCATCTGCTTGTGTGTTCTACGGGGAACATTACCCATGCAAATGCCCGCCTATGGAGCGTGCGTGTTGTCGGCTAGCTGACCGTGCGAGAATGTGATGTGTGTGAAAAACGCCAAAAAGGTATTGTGATAGTATATTTTAGAACATTGAATCGACTGATTATGCCTTGTTAATTGGAGTGAGTGTGACACTTGTTAGAAAATTTTGACTATGAGAGTTGGAATGTGTTGCCTTGGTCATTAATGTGTAATTTAGTGGGGCGTGCACGGGATTCTCGCGCTCTGCACAATCGTCACGTTGAACCGAAGTCTGTCTGAATGCATATTCATGAGGTTCGAAACCATTTGAACTGGCACGGCTAGCTCATTGTGGAAAAATATGCCTCGGCAAATGGCTTTGCCTTTGTTACGGGGAGGCGAGGTATGGGAATTTTAACGGGTAATTCCAGTTTGAAAGCGCCAGTAGCTCATTGTAGTACGCCTTAGACATATGTTTATTTCTTTTTTCTAAATAGATATAAATATGTTTGGCAATATTACTAATCTGTGTAGTCTGACTCTGATGTGGTTCTGCATGAACCCAGTGAAGCCAGGGCAGGGAGGCCAGAGCGCAGCGGAGGGCCGAAGGGTGGAGGGAAGTGCAAGGACGTAGGACAAAGTGGGATGGTGGTCTCACTTCCCGATAACTTTATAAGACTAACGTTACTTCGTTAGATCTAAGTGATGAACAGGTTTCGTGACATTTGCTCCTGCGACGATTGCTCCGATGAAATATCTGCATGCTAAGCCAAACATAAATTCTATCCACAAACATAACCCTAGAGGCTAGAGTCTATATCTGCTACATACAAATGTACAGTAGGCCTAAGGGTACCGGTTTTCGACACTTTAGCACATTTCCTTGCTTACCATCAATACTGCACCGTTTTACCTCGGAATTTCGATATGGAGTTGAGCTACAAAGGCCAATGATAATGTGCCTTGAACGAATTCCAATTTGAGTGCACTCGTGTTCAATCTTAGCGATTTCCGTCACGCCGTCGCTGGCATCAGATTTCGACACACAGCATCATTTTTCGACACAATCACTAGCGCGCATCACGCATAAATCACATGGCGCGTACAGTATGCGTACACTGCATTGTGGACGCAAACCAGCAAAGTACCGGCGCAAGAACTTGTTGTTTCCTCTATAACGTGTCTTACTATGGGAATGTCGAAATCTGGTGCCACATTCTCAAAGCCAACTCTTTCTACAAGTTTGCTCATTTATCACGAATTTAGTTATGAAATTACTAAAGACGATTATGAAATCAAACATCAGGATTTGGCAAACAAACTGATACTAAAGTAAGGTAACCGGCATGGGTGAATTTCATTTTACGGCGATGTTTACAAAATGCGTCATATTGTGTGAACCCCTGAAACTGGCCAACATCAAAATTTCTGCTGACACTGTGTTGCTTTTCTCCTAAATATTCTACAGTCGGATTATGATGACAAGTGACAAACGGTGTTAATATAAGACTAGAAATGTGATTGATAACTTGGTTGATTGTTGAAGTCAGACGTTTGTACCGAGTATAAAATTTAATAAGAATTATCTGTCGAAATCTGGGTCCTGTCGAAAACTGGTGCACTAACGGTAGTATAATTGAGGGGTCTAGATATCGTGCACGAAAATTTGTGATGCTCTTATAACAAAAATTATTCCACAATCGTACCTGAATTTCTCAATAAATATCACGAAAATGCAGAAAAATCACCTCCCAGAATCTCCTGATGATACGATGAGTGCGCTGTCGCCGTTTGTATGTCGGACTTAATTTCATGCATTCAATTTCTCGGGGTATGTAAAGGTCGCGCAGCTGCCCTATGTAGTTTCATGTGTGAAAGTGTCTGCCCCTCTCTGCGGCTGAACGTGCTTCGGCTTTCGTAGAATATTATAGACGATCGATCGAACAAAATACGAATTCTATCGGCTACGATCATACGAACGAGACAAGCGAGACGACACGTCTAGGCTACAACATCCTTAAAAAAAATTTTAAGCTAAGGTAGGTAAATTATAAGGTAAAAAATTGGCAATTTAGTGAAAAATTTGTTCCAAAAAATTGGAAATTTAGTGAAAATTTGTTTGAAATCTAAATTTCTTACCTGCTTCCTTCTCATTTTTAGCGGTTGTCAGGTATGTTTATTCCATGGGCGTATCGGCAAATTTTGCGCTTAGTCTTACGCGTATTAATGCTTGCTATACGCAGTTACGCTATGCGCGATCATTAAGTCCCTGCGCGAGACCTAGTACCCTTACTATACATTAGTAGGCCCTACTGTAACTCTAGTAAATTCTATAAACAGTCCTCGCATAAGTCTAGTACCATAACTTTAAAGCCCACACACAAGTTCACCCAAAAGTTCACCCACTGTCACAACCCTGCTTGGTCCCTAATTTTTATACCCCCGCCAAACGAAGTTTGAAGGGGGTATATAGGAATCAGTGGACGGTCGGGCGGTCGGTCGGGCGGTCGGCCCGTTGCAAATCTTGCGTCGCGAACTACTTCCTCAGTTTTCAACCGATTCCCATAAAACTTGGCACAGATGTGTGCCTTGGGTTGTAGATGTGCAAGACGTATTTTTTGACAGTACCCAAAAGTACGTTGCCATGGTAACAGCATATTATGGGCAAAAATGGGTACCAATCTTGCGTCGCGAACTCCTCCCACAGTTTTTGATCAATTTTTATGAAATTAGGTACAGATGTTCATCTGAATATGTTAATGTGCAAGACACATATTTCCGCAGTGGCAAAAAGTGCGTTGCCATGGTAACGGCATGTTATTGGTAAAATATAGGGCAAAATGTTTCATGGCAAAACTGCTTCATCAGTGTTCTTCCAATTCTCATGGAATTCATATTGAATGTTTGTCTTAGGATATAGGTCAGCATGACACATTTCTTGACAGTTACAAAAAGTATGTTGCCATGGTAACACGCTCACATATTATGAGCCAAAATGATGGAAAATTTTGTGTTGCAAACTACTTCCTCAGTTTTTGCCCAATTTCCATGAAACTTGGTACAGATGTGTGCCTTTGGTTGTAGATATGCAAGACGCATTTTTCGACAGTACCCGAAAGTACGTTGCCATGGTAACGGCATATTAATGGCAGAAGATCAAGGAAAGATCTTGCGGATTTAACTACTTCCTCAGTTTTTTGACCAAAGCTTATGAAATGTTATTTTGACCAAAGCTTATGAAATGTTGTTTGGCGGGGGTATAACCAGTCGCTGTAGCAACATTTCTAGTTTAACCCAATTAAGTCCTTGACAAAAGAAAAAATACATTTGTGGGACCGACTTGGTACTGGAGCAGTTGTCACCTAGGAGCGAATGTGTTGCCGATGAACCAGTGTTCAGAGTCCCCATGAAAATAAATACAGTAGATCATAAATAAAGAAAATGATAGGCCCTACATAGTCATACACGTATTCATGTGTTGGGGTCGCTGGTGCAGATAAAACAATGTAGCTCTGCCTCTGTACTGCAAGTCATTATAAATGTGGCACACGTGTACATTATATATGCATGCATGCAGCAGTGCCATGCTTTTACCTATTTAGTTTGTTTTGTGCACAAAATATTGAGACTTTGGTCTTTCAATAGTATAGAGTTGGGGCACTTAAGCAAACTCATCATCTGCTCATACAATGCTACTTCTGTAAAAAAAAAACTCATTACTGGTATCAAAAGTTAAATGTTTTGTGTATGAATTGTTATGTGTACGTTTGTATATCGTACATATGTTTCATAAGTGATAAAGGAATTTAATCTGTTTTTTGACGTTAATGTTATGCCCATTTACATAATTTGTACAGTGTTTAGTTGTCCAACCCTATTTTGGGGGTACCAAGTGTATAAACACAAATGTACAGTATACACGTATGTTGTGTTCAAAGCCTTAATTCACAGAAATGCCTTGTGATAAATGTATGTTAGATCATTGCAAGCACACTTTCATGAGTTATCTCACTATAAAAACATCGTCTTTCCAGTAATGCAACATGAAATTAAAGGACAAGTCCACCTTTATGTACATACACTGTACATTGTAAGGATTGAGTGAATGCACCAATAGTAGAACACATCATGGAAAGCTTGAGGAAAATCAGACCATCCGTTCAAAAGTTATGATTTTTTAAAGTTTCTGCACAGTCATTGCTGGATGAGAAGACTACATTTGTACCACTACTACAGTGTATGATGTAACATGTGTAGAATGATATGAGGAAAATATAAAGAGAATTCCACTAAATTTTAATTTCTTGAAAAAATACACATTTCCTCGACTTGCTGCTGACATTTGTTAAGGGCAGTATTAATATTCCCCCTGCCTCCTGAAAGAGGCAGTCAATTGCTTTATTATTATGCGAGAAAAGTGAATATACATTTACAGTGTACCGGTATGTTGAATTTTCTTCATGCTTTCCTCATATTGTTCTATGCACTTGACATCATGAGCTGTAGTATTCTCATCCAGCAGTGACTGTGCAGAACCTTCAAAAATTCATAACTTTTGAATGGATTGTCTGATTTTCCTCAAACTTTCACTGATGTGTTCTACTGATATTGCTGCATTCTCTCAATCCTTTCGTACATTTGTATATCCGTAGCTATGTGAAGGTGGACTTGTCCTTTGATATTAAAAAGTTACTTTACAAATAAATTTGCTGTCCCTACATTTTGTGATGCTTCTCGTCATACTATAAAAACAACATTACATACAATGTAAACAGCACTACAATGTACAAAAATTGTACACATTAATACTGTACATATCATTTGCCACAGAGTTTTTGTTCATTTTTTTTTTTTTTTCAGTTGAGTTCAGAATACAGATCTATGCAAATTATGAGAATTTCTTTGCAGGTGCCATGGTCACGAGTATGTACATTATGTACAGCTGTACCACAAGAAAGAGTTCAATTTTGTATACGTAACACATAAAATGTATAGCCCTGTACTGTCAGATTTTTAGAGTATTAAACAAAATTGGGTGTAATGTGTGGGTTGTGGCCAATATTTTAATGTCTTGCTATGAGCCCACTGATTCCATTCAGTTGCCTTGTTACAACCACAACATACAAATGTAGACATTATGTATTCCTTTAACATTGCTACACATACAACATGTACATCGATGTACAATAATTCTACTCTGACATCATTATAGAACATTAGCACAGTTCAGCATTACAATCTGTACCGCACCTCTGTTTTGCTGAAGACAAATGGCATGCCTATTACAGGCACATCTACACAGTGTATGTGATCTCGATGAAATGCTTATTAGTGCTAGTAGGCTACGGTACTGTAGGATGTACAAAGTGTATACCCTGTACAATGTACTTGTACATCATACAATGTAGGCCCTGTGTATTCAAATCAATACAGATGCAAGATTTCCATGTTGCTAGAAGATATTTGTAGAATTTTTTTTTTTTTAAAGCATACAATAGCGAGAGAGGAATTTACCAGTAAAACTTTCAATCAGTGTCATGTCGGTAGCATGCAAAATACAATGTATGTATGCATGTATTATTACCCATATCATGGTATCTGAGCTGTTGTATTCCCCTCATTTTTATGGGGCAGCAAGGGCAAATTTCTAATATCGCCCTCTTTCACAAACACCTGTGATGAAAAGTTGCTGTTGAGGAGTGTTTCTTGCGAGTGGTTTTCTGACAGAGGGCAAATTCCCAAATGTTAAGTGAAAATTGAGGATGATCACTGCATCTCCCTTCTGTGTGTTTACAAACGTACAATGTACACTGTATGTACACTGTATGACTGTAACACACACTGCATGCCCGAGTTTTGCAACAGAGGGAAAATTTCCATACATGTACAGTACATTAACAGATGAAAATAAGGGCAATCGTGCCACTGTGTGAGCTGGCTGTTAGATGTGCCGCAGAGCTTACATTTGTAGCTGTAAATGTGTGCATGCATGGTATGATTAGGTGGTGTACAAACTGTAGAGCTTGAGCTGGCGCTGAGTGGAAATTTGTTATTAGAAAGTTTTAAAAAGTTTACATTGTTATAATTTTTGTTGCCTGTACTGCTCAGGATGCCTGAAATGGGTAATAATAATGATATGGACTGGCTATTTTGGGGGGATATGACACTAATTGCCCGAGTAGAAGACAAGGGCAATACAATCCTAGTTCAGGCAATGAATGTTGTATCCCCCTCAAGGCCAGTCAGTAAATATTAACATACATGATTTGCAATAAATATTAACATACATTTGTATTTCCCCATGTGCAGTTGTACATCCTGTGTGCTATGGTCATGTCATACTGTAGGAGAAGGTGTTAGTGATTCTTTGGCCATACAACTGTGAAAATTTTACTAGATGATTAACAGACACTTCCACTCCTGTTTTGATGGTTTCACAGAGTTCATAGAAAGCTTGTTATCAGAAATAGATGAACCATCCCCCCCCCACATACACACACATACAGTCGTACACAGACTTGTACACACACACACACACACACACACACACACACACACACACATTAATGTTTATACTGTATAGTCAGTTTCAGTGTTGTAATCATTGACATTTACAGTGTACACACATTTGATACACCTACTGTATAACACTTAAAACACAAACTTATATCTTGTATACATACCGACATGTAAAATTGGACAATCGGTACAAGAGTTATGAATTTTAAAGTTTCAATGCTGTCACCACTGGATAAGGAGACTACTACACTTCATGATGTTTAAAATATGGACAGCAATATAAAAACATCAAGAAAATTTGACATACATTTGTCATTTTGCCTTTCTAGCATGATGAAAGAGCACTTGACTTAGAATTATGCACACCCCTCTTTCAGAAAGCAGGGGGGATTAATATTACTCTTGACCTAATACATAGATGTACATACATGTAATTTGTAAGTCAGTATAAACAAATTGATAGAATGTGTACTTTTCACGAAAATGAAATTCTGTGGATTTCTTTTTTACACTTTTTTATGTTGTCCAGATTGACATCATGAACTGCAGTACTTGTAGTCTTCTTACCAGCAATGACATCATCAAAACTCTAAAAATTCAAAACTTTTGAATTGACTGTCCGACTTTCCTCAAACTTTCAGGGATGCATTCTAGTAACATACAATTGTAGCTGCTTTTACTCAATCCACATTTTATATTTGAGCTTTGGTTTCCTTTATTATGTTAACACTATTGAATTACTGTATGTTGTAATATTTCAAAGATCCATATTGTTGCCAGGTTGTTTCATTTGTTCTTTCTTTTTCGTTGTTTTTTTTTTTTGTCCTTTGTGTACAATTCTACATGTATGCAAACCCTGTCAAAACTGTCAAAGAAAATTATTCTGTAGATATGATAGTAATGCCCTTATTTTATCTTTTAATTTTTTTTTTTCACAGAGGAAATAGCCAATGAGCAGCAAAGATGTACAGCATATTGTGCAAGTAAACCAACTCAACCTCACAACATTGATGACTGAAGAAGCAAGACAAACTTTGTTTCTATGAGACCGTTGACTACAAAGCCAGTCACCATGCCAGCACCGGATTTTGATGTAAAGACGTTCTGTCATAATCTACGGGCCACGAAGCCTCCGTATGAGTGCCCCATAAATGACTGTGGGAAAGTTTACAAATCACTGAGCGGGATAGAGTTTCACCTCTTTCACTTTGATCACGACAATCCCAATGGGAATGGATATGCCACACCAGTGAAGCGTGGGGGGTGGAGAAAAACGCGCGGCAATAGCCGGCCCAACCAGCGGGCTCCTTCGCCGCAGCTGATTCGCTCCCCAGCACGGGAGGCCCTCACTTATGCCCAGGCACAGAGACTTGTGGAGGTTGACCTTGATGGTCAGACCCTGCGGCTGGATATCTACGAGAATATTGATGTGATGACAGAAGACGAGTTTGAAAGTGAAACAAGTGAAGAGGAGAAAAACGAGAAACCACCACAGACTAAAGGGAACAAGGTAGTCGAGCAAGCACAAAAACCCTTGAAAGAGAAGCCTGTGGCGTCTTCGCTGAAACTACCAGAGGCTTCCTTCACTGTGTTGACGGACTACGAAGAGCCACCAGATATTCCTAACAGACCAAATGCGTACTTTAGATACATTGAAAAGACAGCAGAAGAGCTTGACGACGATGTGGAATACGACATGGACGAAGAAGATTATGTGTGGCTGGACATGATTAATCAGAAAAGAAAGAACTCGAGTTTGAATATTGTCTCCCAGGAGATCTTTGAGCTGTTGATGGACAGACTGGAGAAAGAGTCCCACTTCCAAAGCCAGTCCTCAGGAAAGCCGGATAATCAACAATTTATCGATGAGGATGCTGTGTGCTGCATATGCAACGACGGAGAATGTCAGAACAGCAATGTGATATTATTCTGTGACATGTGTAATCTCGCTGTACATCAAGAGTGCTATGGAGTGCCGTACATTCCAGAAGGACAGTGGCTGTGCAGGCGGTGCCTCCAGTCCCCCTCGCGCGCAGTGGACTGCGCTCTGTGTCCCAACAAAGGCGGTGCGTTCAAACAGACCGACGATGGGAGATGGGCCCACGTCATGTGTGCTCTCTGGATCCCCGAAGTGGGCTTCGCCAACACAGTATTCCTAGAACCCATTGACAGTATTGCCCACATACCCCCAGCTAGGTGGAAACTGACGTGCTACATCTGCAAACAGCGTGGTGTGGGTGCATGCATTCAGTGTCACAAAACGAACTGCTACACGGCGTTTCACGTCACCTGCGCGCAACAGGCTACTCTCTTCATGAAGATGGAGCCTATTCGCGAGACAGGCATCAATGGCACTTCCATCAGCATTAGGAAGACGGCGTATTGCGACATCCACACACCAGCAGAGGCAGAGAAGAAGCCCATCATGAACAATGAAAAGACATGTGAGGTGGATGGGACCGAAAAAGGCTGGTCGACCAAAAAGGCCAAAGCACAGTCTAGGAAGAACATGAGGAAGGCTCGCAAGATCCTTGCTGAAAAGAGGGCGGCAATGCCAGTTGTCTCCATTCCATGCATTCCACAACAAAGGTATGTTCTATTGTAAGCTTTTCTTGCCAATATCAAATGTCTGAAATACAGTGTATGGAATTCAGACATTTATTCAAGGCAATACGTAAGACATGTACAGTTCGACCTCGATTATCCGGCCTCCTTTTATCCGGAAATCTCTATTATCCAGACGCGTTCACGCAGTGAAGGACTTTTTTTTTTCATCCAAAAAAAAAAAAAAAAGGAAAAAACAGTGACTTTCATGGATCTATTTCACTAATATCATAAGATGTGCATGTTAGGTTTCTCAATATCTAATGAGGTAAAACATGTATGATTTTCACTTTAAGATATTACTTTATTATTGTGAAGAAGGGACTACAATTTTGCGCAGGCTAGCATAGATTACACCACCGTTGTGGGGTACGCTACCTGCCTAGCTGCCAGTGCACTGGGACGGCAGCTTGGACGGCAGCTATATACATTAGCTATACAGTATACATTAACATTGTGTCTCCTCCGGATGAGCGCCGGTCCCGACATGGCCGGATAATCGAGGTCGAACTGTATAGAGTTTCTTTTTTAGCAAAGAATTGTACATCATGTACATACAACTGTAGTGTATGTATGTCAAAGTAAGGCACATACAAAGATGAAGCTTGACTTTGATTTTGATGTTATGAAATTTTCCTAACAAACTTGATGGCAATGCATTTAATGTCCAATTTGTAGTCACACACAATCCTAAATAAACATTTCAAAGAGACATGGACAAGTGTTATACATGTACTGTAAGACTACATGTACCATCCGATTGTACTTTTGAGTAGACTGTTGTTAATGACTTTTTATTGCGATCGCTCTTCCTCTGGCGTGTGTTGTGTTTAAACTTTTTACATTATCATCTTCTCCTTGAGAACGCCATGGTCGATTTTCACCAAACTTGACAGGTAGCATCCCTAGGGGGATAGGATCTCAATTCGTTCAAATGGGCTCCATCCCCCACCTGGGGGGCCCCCAGGGGGGCCCAAAACCCCCCAAATTAAGGAATTTTTAAAAATCTTCTTCTCTGGAACCAGAAGTAATAGAGTTTAGTTAGTACGATGAGTTAGTACATTGATGACTGTAGTTTCAAGTTTGTTCATGGTGGAATCTGGGGTGCCCCCCTTTGGACCCAGTCCTAATGGGACCTACATTGTACATTTTCATCTTTTTCTTGAAAACCCCATGATGAATTTTCACCAAACTTAGCAGGTACACCTGTAGCATCCCTAAGGGGATAGAATCTCAATTCCTTCAAATGGGCACCATGCTTTCCTTGGGGGCCCCTAGTGGGCCCAATCTCCCCCCCCCCCCCCCCACATTATAGGAATATTTACAAATCTTCTGTAGAACCAGTAGTGATAAAGCAAAGCTAAGACCATGAGTTTGTACATTGATGACTTTAGTTCCAAGTTTGTTCACTGCAGATCCAGGGTTGCCCCCACCCCCTTGGAGTTGAGGGGGGGGGGGGGGGGGAGGGGGTCCAAATGCTTGAATGGGTACCATCCTTTCCTAAACCTCCTAAATTAAGGAATATTCAGTGATATTCTTCTCTAGAATCAGAAGTGATAGAGCTTTAAGTCTTTTTTCCCCAAACTGCATAGTCCAACCTTCTATAAAGTACAATGTACTTGGTAGGTATTTTTACCAGTGTGATGGATGCAAATGGACACCATGCCCCCAGCTCTCAGAGCTGCCCCCACCCCAAGTTTCTAATGTTCTCAGGTAAGAGTGTGCAAGAATGCATGGAAGGTGAACTTGCAATACTCAGGTGAGCACGAGACCCCTGGGTATCTTGTTCCTGATGTTGATTCAAACCTTAAAGAAACCCATATCCAGATTAGGACATTTTTATCCTTTGCATCATGGAATTGTCTTCTCACATACAACATAACAATATTTTCTTCAAGAAGCGATGTTAATCCATCGTGGACTTTCTGTCAGCTCATGTGACACAGTTCACATATTTGTGTGTGATTTGACATTGTTATGTCTTATATATGTATAATTTTCATGTTGACCTCTTCTTTTTTTTTTTCCACTTGAATGTTGATATGTTAGAATATCCAAGATTCTGAAAAAGGTGTCCATGCAGAAAAAGCAGTTGTTCATGCAGAGGTTGGTGAGCTATTGGACCCTGAAGCGGCAGTCACGGAATGGCGTGCCGCTTCTCCGCCGCTTGCAAGCACACCACCAGTCGCAGCGCAACAAGGATTCGGTTAGTGTAAGCATTGTGTCCAGTCTGCTGCCCGTTCAGAGTATTGTATTGCACCTTCCTTTTCTTTCTCTGGCTCATTAGTGTAGATATGCAAGATTAGAGTGTACAGCTGTATGCCCTAGCTAGCTCTGTCAAGCTTTGATAGCCTAGTCCACCTGTGGGTTTCACTTTCTACCTATTCTTGTAGTCACCCCATTGTGTCTGCAGTGGAAATGTGAAATTGATATCACTATCTAGAGTACTTTTGCTGTAGATCTTGACACTAGTAGCATCATGCATGGCCGAGTCCTGAATGCCCAGTTGCCATTACAACTCCTGTTCATTTGTGGTCCAGAAGTGTAGCTGCTTTTGTGTGTTTGTGGAATGAAAAGAGAAAATGAGAAAAGCAGTGTTTTAGTTTTATTCATACACAGCTATAAAGTTGTCCTCTACAGTGTATGTCCTTCCATTTTCAGTAAAGTTTTAGGTGTCCTATCTTACGTAAATACACTCTGAAGGTACACAAGTTATTAATGTACCGGTAATTGGAAAGTTAGAATAATTATGGGTATATGGACAAGTGTACTTAAATAATATATGGGGCAATTGCAAATACATTCTTTACTTTGGACCATTGACTATGTATGAAAGTATTTAAAGTTATGTAAGAGAATTGAGAATGGAATGTATAATAAGTGACAGCAATCTTTGTCCAAAAATATTACCAGAAAATTTTGCATTGGGATGAAGTATCACAGGTCAAAGCAAGATAGGGTTGATAACATACTGTATGATGGGTATGGTGATTGATTTCATTTCTAGAGCTATTCCTAAATCGTACGCCTTAGATCTACATCTTGTACATTCACTTCCGAGTATAGCGGTAACGATGTGCGAGATAGATGTATACACAATAATCTCTGCAGCCACTTTGTCATGATACAAGATCGTAGGAAGGTCACAAATATTTGTTGGGGTCAACTGTGAAATGTAAGCTTCACTGCTTGAATGTGGAGACCACACACTAGTGCACATGCTGTATTGAAAGGTAGACGGAGTAAAGTGGCTGTCATTTTATGTGTGCATCCTCTTGTGCGATATTTGTGCATCTCATTCCCCCTCTCCTTTTCCTTTCATCAGAGGGAGAACCAGAAGGCGAACAGACTGAAGGAGCAGCTGAAGTACTGGCAGAGACTACGGCACGACCTGGAGCGGGCTCGACTGCTGGTAGAACTCATCAGAAAGCGGGAGAAGCTCAAGCGAGAACAGGTAAGGAAGGCATCAATCCACATTGTGAGGTACTGTATACGCCATATATTTCGCGAGCCTAAATTTTCGCAAATCGGGAATTCCCGACAATTTCGTGAGTGGTTAAATTCACGATTGTGGAGTCCTGTGCTGAACGAAGAAATGTACACGCATACGTCACATCCACATCAGGATCAGAGTCAATATTTTTGTGTGTCTTTAATTTTGCGAATAGCACCTCACTCGAGAAATTCGCGAGAATAAAAACCTCGTGAAATATTCAGCATATACAGTAACTCTCTTGTCTTTTTTTTTTTCATTTATGTGTTATTTCTAAACTTTTTAAAGAGAGCAAACTTTCTGGACTATTCTGAAGAGGAGCTTTGATGTTGCATATTACATAAACCATCACACTTTGGGCCATTCCTGTGATGGTGGTCACTGTAGAACTGAGTGTCGCGAAAGTAGCAGCGATGTGAAAGCTTTCTCATATTTGGCATTGCCCAAATGAATTTCACCCAATACCAAATCAATGTCTGTGGAGTAGTCATATCGTAAGTAGATATGTGATCTTTACCTCTGCTTTTAGTTATTATAGTAGAACTTAAATGTATTTGCTCATTCATGCCTGTGCTACATTCCAGACACAAATGTTTCTTAAATGAAGTGCCACTCTTACTCATCAAATCAGTTTGAATGAACACATATGTTACTTGAATGATGATGCTTTTATGCACACAACATAGATACCACCATTACAGACAGGGTAAGAAGGGAAGATCATTTTTATGGGGTGTGTTTCTAAGAATTTTTTCCCCTCAAAAAAGTTGAAGTGCACCACTGATTTCTGATTGATTCAATGTGCAGGTTTGCATATAACCTTGTTCTAAAAGTTCTGTAATTTATTTGTTTCTACACTAAATCCAATATTTTTTCTGTATCACGGCATTTACCCCCAGGGACAATTTCCCCCTGCCTAAATCCTGGTCAGTGATAAGGTTAGAATAAAGATTAGGGTTAGGTTTAGAGTAAGAGTTTGGGTTGGGGTTAGGATTAGGTTCAGGATTAGGATTAGGATTAGCGTTAGGTTTAGGGGAAGGGTCGGCAGTAAGTGTCCAGGGGGTAATTACCCTAGAACCCTTCACACATGTTTGTTTGATTCAGTTCTTCCCTAATTTTTGTTCCCCCCCCCCCCCCCCCCCCCGACCATCACAGATCAAAGTGAGCCAGAGGGCAACGGAAATGCAGCTGCAACCTTTCAACATCCTGCTTCAGAGAACGCTGGAGAAACTGGAGGAGAAGGACCCCTTCAGCATCTTTGCAGAGCCAGTCTCAGTGGAGGAGGTATGGAATGGCGTGTGTTCCAAAGATGCTACTGGGCAAAAAGTCAAGAAACTGTTTTTCAAACCACCATCAGCAGTAGCCCCATTTAAAGGGATGGTATAGTTTTTGGTTGAGATGAGGCTTTAGGATTCCAACTCCATTTTGTGAGATAATGAGAAACCTCTTATGAAATATGAAAGAGCATACTATTCTAAGAGGAAGTTTATTTGAAGAAAATTGGTTTTGAAATGTCTGAGATAACAGAAAACAAAGTGATCCTAATAAAAGGTGGGACTCACCTTCTATTATGATCACTTTGTTTTACTTTATTTTTTGATATATCACCCATTTCAAAGCTGATTTTCATTAAATAAACTTTGAATTCCGCTAGTAGTTTATGCTATTTAACATTTCATAAAGCGGTTTCTGAGTATCTTGCAAAAAGTTGAAAGCTGAATCCTTATTTCAGCCAATGCTATACTATCCCTTTAACTTTAATGACCTTCAATAATAAATTGAGGACACTTTTGAATGTGAAAGTTAGCTGCAATTTGTGAGGGGCAGATGTTCTGAAAAATTACACACTAGACTTGACAAGACTATTCTAGTATGCAATACCTGGACACATTGCACCTTGCTTGGTATGCTTCCTTTTTTTTTCTTCTTTTTTTTGTCCCAAACCCTAATGCATCTCCCTAGAAATTTCTTATTACGCTTCTCACTTAAAGTAGGTGATAGACGTAATTATGTATAGATGTAATTATGCCCCACCCCCACCCTCACATACAATTTTTGTCTTCCTGTACTCATTTTATGAAGGAGTGGAGTTTTTACCAGTAATGCCCACCTTCAATTTTGTCATATAAGTATCATATTTAACTTAGAGGTTATGTGTACTTGGCAAACACCAGATAATGAAGAATGTGATAGATGTTGAATGCAACATTTAGATTCGTCTTGGCTCTGATAAGCAGCAGATGCAAACCCCTAGCCTGGTTGGTTATGTCACCATGCAGTAGAGGGAGCCATCGTGAAATAGTGCTCAAGTCGTTTCGCTGAAAAGTGGACTGGTCCTGTTGGCAATCCTCTTCTTCCAGCCAAAGGCGTTATTGATGGTATACTCTCTGCAAAATGTTGTGACATTTTTTTGAACAAGCAAATCCTACTGCCCAAGGGGCTAGTTTTGTTTGCAGACAGAGTATGATCAGTGTCCATCAGATTCTGGTGACATTATAAAGGCAAAGTGAGTTGTCCACAAGCGACTAAAAAAAAAAAGATAGAAAAGAAAAAACAAAACAAGTAAACAAAGGGAAACTTTTGTTCCTTCGTGGCAGGCCCCGGACTACTACGATGTCATCAAGAAACCCATGGACTTCTCCACCATGAGCCGCAAGGTGGACGGCCACAAGTACACGGGGCTGGACCAGATGGAGGAGGATTTCAACCAGATGGTGGAGAACTGCATGACGTACAACAGTAAGGACACCAAGTACTACAGAGCAGCTGTCAAGCTACGCGACCAGGTACGTTGACGTAGAGTCATTGAAAACAAAATATACCATGCACTGAGAGGCTCTAGTTGATGTAATGGTTCTGTAGTAGCAGGATTTGCACTATTTTTGGAGGGGCGCAGCTCGAAAGGGAATAGTGCAATTTCTGTCATTGCGGAATTCATCATTTCACTAGTGACTTGAAATCCTACAACGTGTATATGATATTATTATGTTATTTCCCTTCAAGGAACCTTTTAACCTGTTGAGGACGAGTCCCTAGTATACTCGGTCAAGTGTCTATGGGAAATGCATGTTGTAGCAAAATCAGCCCGTCCTCAACGGGTTAAAAAACTGTAAACTTTTGAAATAAAGAGGTATAGATCTTGCAGGATAGGCAATCGGTGTACGGCAGTGAACGCAATTTACACAGTGGTCTGTGAGACTGATACCAATAGCTTTTCACACACATCCTGAATGAAAAATTAAAGGGGGGGTTGATCTCTGCCGTCGATCGCGCAATCGCCATGAAAATTGGCACATGAATTTACCTGTGGTGTAATCGACCAAACTATACATAAAGAAATGGAAATTTTATTATATTAATTATGCAAATATATGCATAAAATCATACATTTTGCTCTAAATCAGAAAGTAAAGCTCCTAGAATCCTAATTTTTGGTGACAACATCCTTTGTAGCATTCCTAACAACGTAATCGAAAGAAAAATCTGGTATCAAAATTAATTTCTTATGTATTGTATTTTATGAATTTGTTATGTATATCTTTGTTTTTCAACCTTTTGTTTTATAATTTTTTGGCAATATTTGTGATAGAACCTATTTCAAGCATAATTATGCTAAAATTAATTGATTTCAGCCTATGAAAGTGAAAATAATCATATCTTTATGAATAAGAAGAGAAAACTCCATTTGCTGTAATACACAAAATCACGTTTTTGAGCCATTTTCGGTCTGACAGGCATGTTTAAAAATGTCGTGCAGCATTGTAAATGTATGCACGTTTTTCTCGAAAATGGTGTCTAAAGATGTGCGAGACTTGAAAGTAAAACGTGAAAAGTGCAGCATTGTAAATGTATGCACGATTTTCTCGAAAATGGTGTCTAAAGATGTGCGAGACTTGAAAGTAAAAAGTCAACGAACGGCGTGGTAAAAAAATTTCGCGCAGCGGAATAGTAATACAAAAATGCCGAAGGGGGTTGATTCAACCCCCTCCCCCTGCCTTTTTAGGGTTAAGTTGTTTACAAAGAAATTGTAATTTGCAGGAATTGAGTAGAGGTGAAATACAATATGAAATTAAAAACTGTTTTCATCCTGTGCAGGGAGGAGCAGTAATACGACAAGCAAAGAGGCAGTCAGAGAAAGCAGGCTACGACCCAGAAACAGGACTACACCTTGACAAGGCACCAGAATACGAGGAGGCGAAAATCAAACTAGGAGACAGTAAGTCCAGTGTTGTCTAACATTTGTGTCGTACAAAGCATGTTGAATGTCCTGTTCTTTTGCAAACTTTTCTTGTTTTTGTAAGTTGGCTCCTTTCAGAAGTTCATATTTTATTTAAATGGTGGTGGTCAGTGTCTCACTAAATTTTCAGGACAAAATATATTGTAATAATTATGCAACTCCTATAAGTGTATGTTCAGTGTGCAATGATTTTGATATGGCTCACTCATGTAGACATTGGCAAAGATGCAGGATAATGCATTGTTGATGTCCAACTCACATTCTGGGTCTGTTATATGTTTTATTTTTTATTTATATTTCTTTTTGGCATAAGATTACCTCCTTTTATGATATGAGGTCTTTGATTTTAAGGTGATAGTACAATTTTATTCATTTTACTAACTAGTGTTTAACAGAAGTGTGCAAGGTGTAAACCAAATATGCATGAAATCACTCTAGAATAGCGTGATAGGGAAGCAAGGGAAATGACAATGATCGTAATTAATTTGGCAATGTGTGTTTGTCCATCCAGTTGACTCAGTACTGCAGCCAGAGAACAGGGCTGATATGACCCTTGAAGACCAGCTTCGAGAACTCCTGGAGAAGCTGGATGCGACGTGCGGCATCAAGCACTCGGCAGCCCGCTCCAAACGCTCCAAACAGCTCCGCCGCGAAATCAACATGATCCGTCGACGGCTTGCCATCGAGAAGAACAAGAGCAAGCCTCAGAACGGAGGGGACACCGGCGGCAGGAGCGCCGAACTGACCACGGAGGACTCCTCAAGTGAGAATTTGTCCCTAACGGATTTAGTCCCTACTTCTTGCTTGGAACATGTTGCCAAAATCTGTCTGTGGCAAATCTGTGGGAAATTTTGAAAAAATGTGCCAATTTAAAGAGAGAAACCAGAACTTTAAAGCTAGATGGAAGCCATAGCCTGTTGTATTGTAGTCCCCATCTGATGAAAGTTTTCTGTAACTTTAAATCTTTTTCTGTTGTCAATTCACTAGTTACACACTTTGCAGTAATGATGTTTCTGAAAATTCGTGACTGAAACAAATAGTTATATGTGAACAACAGAGGGCTGAAATGAAAGAGAATCTCTTTACTCTGTCTTGTGAAATGTCCTATAATGAAGAGTAGACATGATAACAAAAAGATACAACTTTGGTGGGACAATATGTAGCATAGGTTGTTGTATATATCCCACTTTCTATTTCGTTGTTAATGGATTTCTATTGTAATATTTCCTTGCTCTGCCCCCATTTAGGTGAGTCGAGTGAAGTGACATCTCAGAGTGATTCAGTTCCACCTAAGCTGTCCCCGGCAAGGCCTCTGCCCATCACTAATCGCAGCCGGTCGTCTCCCTCAAGACCCTCTCTGGGAAAGGCTGTCAGCTCCCCAGGCAGAGGGAGGGGGAGGGGAAGGGGGCGTGGCAGATCTGTGCGCACCATGTCTGATCCCCAGCCTGGTGCTGGGGGTGACACCATCCCAACCTTGTCGGCCAATGACAACGCGGAGACACCAAAGACGAAGAGTCCTGCCCCCGTTGACAAGGCAACAGCATCCCCGTCTGGAGTTGGTCGGAGGACATCTGTGCTCTTCACAACAAAGGGCAAGCAGGGTAGCCCCAGCCCAAGGAAACCTGGACGCCCTCCAAAGCGGTCCCTGTCAATGGACCAGGGAGCGTCCCCGAACAAACCCGCGCATCGCGTCAGCCAGAGTGGAAGTTTGCATGTAGAGACAGAGTATGAAGGAAACCTGCCTGCACACAATGATGCTGGTGCCAGCCCACCCTCAAAGAGATCTCGCAGTATGAGCATGAGCACCATTGGGCAGCGGAGTCCCCGAAGGGTCACATCCCCCTCCAAGGACTTGCCCAACGGCTTTGAGACGGGGCAGCAGACGGGGGAGAGTTTTTCGCGATACCGAACGGATAGCACGAGACCTCGCAGCAGCTCCGATTCTGACAGCAGTAGCTCCTCCACCAGCACATCCAATGGGTCTGTCTCCGAAATGAGCTCTTCGCTAGGGGAGGACTCCGGGCCGGGTGGTCGCAGCCTGCTGCAGGCCAACAGGAATCCCTACACTGACGACAGCAGCGGCGACACATCGTGCGGCGAGAGCACCAGTACTACTAGCAGACCCATCCCAACAGGTGCGGCTGGCCCTGTGCTAAGGGACAGGAGAGGTAGGGTGACCGTGCACACAACACTTTTCTTCTCAAATTTCTCAAAAAAAAAAAAGAAAAACCCAACTACAACAAATAGCAAAAAGAAATCACCACTGTCAAGAAACCGGGGTGTATGTGTAAAGTTGCATATTTTCATTACAAAGCTGAAAAAAAAAATAGAAATGTCAGTTTGTTTTCATACTCTCATTCATCTTCTGAGCAAATTTTGACTACGTTCCATTCATTGGATTGCTTACCCTAAAATTTTGTTTCTGCTTTCAATTGTTTTTGTGCTTTGATCTCTTACCTTTTTTTCATCATTTCCAACCTTCTGCCTGTGCTCTTTACTGTACTTCTCGTGCATCTTACCTTGATTCATTTCTGTCCTCCTGTGTCACTCAAAGGCACTTATGTTTGGCTTTATGTGTTAATTTTTTTTTTTTAACCTTTCTGTATGCAGTTGTTACTTGACTCTTTTCTCCCTCTGCTCTCTTTTGGTTGGGCTCTTGAAAATTTTGCAACTTCTACATCCTATTGAATGTTGTTTGTACAAGGATTGAATTTAATAGGCTTTTTTGATATATCAATCTTTTTTTTTTTTTAAGAAATGTATTTTGGGAAGTGAAAGGAAAAAAGTGGCACTGTCTACCTGTCTCTTTTCTGTGTCCTTGTTGAGAAAAATAATGTGTGTCTTTGTGACCCTTTGCCTGTAAGTCTTGTCACTCAATTGCATGTTGCATGTACAACTCATCTGCTTGCAGTGTCATGTCCTAGTCTGTGTACTTTGTCTTGTGAAAATCGATCAAGCAGTGCCTAGAATGACATGAACTTAAAGGGGTGCACCGGGGTTACAGCTTCCAAATCAGCTGCTTTCAGCTCCAGTGAAAGGCTCCCCCTCATTCATCTAAAAGTAACCACATGGTTTGAATCACCTAGAACTCCTTAACTCTGATGACCACGTTTCGACCTACAGACAATGTCTTCCAGTACTAACACTTACACTTCCCTCCATTCCAAAGCATGTTAGACAATCATTTAACAAGCAAAATTATGGACTGAAGTTTTGGAATATTCTGTGAAATGATGATGATGATAGCAATAATAGTAGTATTAAATAGTAATAGTAAGAATAATAGGGGTATTTGTAATGCCCTTTACCACTCAGTGTGAGTACTCAAAGGGCACAAAATCATGGATTTTGTGCTGTTTTAATCCCTTCATCACCAGCTAAGTCCATTCAAATTTGTTAGATCATCCACTCACTACATTACACTTTGTCATGCAAATTAAATGTTAACAGACATGTTAGCCATTAAGCTCATTTAGCCTACCCTCCTTGCAATATTTAGACAATAAAACTGTTGTTTACGAAAGATGTGATATGTTCTCACATATTTTTAAATGAAATATGCCTCTAGTCTTTGGTCTAGGTGATGTGATAAGGTTGCCCCTCCTCCACCCCTGCTCCCCCATTTTTTTTTTTTTCTCATAGTGCCAAACAGAAATAATTTATCATAGCATTAAATGTCTTATGAAGTGAGGATATGATGAGAGTAATTCTCAAATGACTTTGGAAATTAAAAATATATATATATACTTCTTTGCTCCAGCAAAAAAGAAAAAAAAAAGTATGTTTTGTATTCCAAGAAAATAAGCACTGTGGAAATATCACCTTCACATCTATGCTTGCCACACCTAAAATAGAACTACATCCAGCTGGGCCACAAAGCAGAAGTTTAGTAGAGATAGGGAGTACATGCAAAATAGGTCTGCCACCTGTAAAGGTGATATGACAATAATATCATTGCCTGCCCAGCAGAAGGACCTTAGTGTGAAATTTTGACCCACAAAACTTTTTTTTTTTTTTAATTGTGACATAATTTGATAGAGTTTAGAAACTGATTTTGTCATTTTTTTATTTTGTCTGTTTTGTTTTTGTTGTTTTTTTTTTAATGTGCAGGCCCTAGGCCATTCTGCTGGGCAGGTGATGAGTTGTAGACTTGCATGAGCAGGAACACACAGTTATTTATTTGAGGGGTTTATACATCAGGAAGGTTACAAGTCACTAGCATTCATCTTGGGAAATGTAGTATTTCACCCCTTGCTCAGAACACTCTGTGTATCTCCAAAGTCATTACCTGTTATTGTTTGGATAAGTCAAAGGAAACTCATAGTACTGGGTAATGCAGACCATCAGTTTGAACTATCTTTGGTAGTCATATTAACAAAATGACTGAGACCACAGCTAGCTGGCTTTGCCCATAGATGCACCATTATATGGAGTTTAAACACAGTGCAAATGCTTTCATAGTTAATTTGTATCCGCCAGGAAAAACTAAATTCCACAAAACAGTACTGAGATGCATGTTTGTCACAACTAGAAGGTGAATCAAATAGCATTACCTGTCAAGTGTTTACAAGATTAGTAAACCGCTCCACTTGTGTTATAGTACTATTAGTAGCAACTAATACCACTGTTACTTACATCACAAGTACTGCCATTACCTAAATTTCATGCCACTACTTATCTACTTACAAATAAGACTAAAATACCATCATTCCTGCTACTTTTATTGCCACTACTACTACTACTACTACCACTTCCACTCCTGAGAATGCTACTTTACATCATTTCTGTTCTGTCTAGTACTGATACTACTGCCTCTACCACAACTACCACTACCAGTACCTCTTCTCTTACTAGACCACAGCTAACATCACTTTTCCCACCACTACTACCACAGCCACCATAACTGTACTACTACTGCTAACACAGTGTTGTAGCTTCATTGCACCATGATCATGACCAACACATTGCCCAGGTCATTTTCACATCCTGATGACTGATACGATACTAGTACAGTGTATTGTATGTCATGGTATTGTGATGTGTCCATTTCATTGCACTCTACAAGCATGCAAAGTTGTCGTCCACTTTCCTCAGTGACTCTTATCAAAGTTGTCAATCCTGTGTTGATTGCCATCTCCATCGATAGTTGTGTCTTGCATGACTCCAGTCTCGTGTGTTGCCGTTCCTCCAGCAACGCATATCAGTGGCGTTCACTTTTGCCTGTAAAATGCTGGTGTCGAATTTGCAATGTTAAGTGTAAGCTCATCTGTGTTGCGTGTGTGTCTGTGTATAGTGTGTGTGAGTCTGTGTATGTGTTGGTTGGTGTGCATTGACTTTAAACACCAACATTCGTGGTTACAACTCTCAGTGCTGTTTGCAAAGTGGAATCACAGATGTGAAACAGGTAAGACAATATTTATCAATATTGAGTGCCGGCTAGGGAGACAGTGCTGTTCAGATCGTGTGCTACTATCGCCCCCAGTGGAATGTACAATGTATGTCTTCAAGTGAGCGAGCGAGCGAAGGATTCTGAAGAGGATTTTCATGTGTGTGAGAGTTTCGAAGAAATGTGAATGATTATTCCTCTCTCTTACCTGATAGACACAAGTATACGCGGAGGATTTCATTTGTCAGGGTAGGATTTTAATCCTGGTGTGATCGAACATTGTCAAGTCATGTCAGATGCACAGTGATGGGGATGAATGGTAATAGTACAGCTATGACAATATTACTATCCCTTTTCTGCATATTCACAGAAAATAAATAGCAAATATCGTCGGTCTTATGCCAAAAGGGCCTTAAACCACTTCCACTGTTATGCCAAAAGGCCCTTAACGCTATAGACTTTGTACACTATTAGTACCCTTTTGGCATAACAGGGGAAGTTCTTAAAGGCCACTTTGGCATAAGGTCAACAATATTGTAATGTTAGCCTCTCTATATACCTGTATCCTGTGAACCAAATCTCCTATTCCACTTTGTAGCGAGGAAATTTAGTACTGTGGAAGTGGGTGTTTAGGTATGGTTCTATAGTTTTTATTTTAGTTATGTTTTTCTGAGGAAAGGTTATTTAACAGATCTATGTCAAATGAAGCCATGGATCCTGTTAGACTCATAGAGCTAATCCCAATTTGATCATTTTAAGCAAAGTCAGTGTACATAATTTCCCAAGAGAAGTTGGTTGGATGGTTTTCCAGCCCAAGGTAAATTACTTTACATCTGCGAAATAAGGATAGTGGTAAGTGCTCCCATGTTTTGTTTGCAAGCTTGTGGATCAGGATGAAATGAACATCATTCTCAAGGATGTTTTCAGTTGGACAAATTGAGCTCAATCTCCTTTAACTTCATGGTTGGGACCCACAGCCTTCACCAGTAGCCAAGGCCTGCATTGTATGTAACCATGTGCCCCCCTCCCATCCAGGAAGTTGGCAATAAACCAATGAATTTTGCCTGTAGAAGCTAACATTTCTAGCGGAATGTCCCATATTACTTCAGTGCAGGCTTTAGAGGAAAAGAGTATATTACGGGAGTCCCATGAGAAGGTACTTCAAAGTCATCATACTGTGTGATAATCAATTTGAGCCTGAAGGAACCACTACAATAACTACCAAATGGTACGTTCTAAACTTGACTGACAACCTGCTGTGGTTTACCAGTATGTTCGATACGTACAACATGTGGTTATATTCTTTCAAATTTTGCAAGTCATGTGGTGTTTGCAAAGTTGACAATACTCTACCTCGTACGGTAAGTATTGCCTCCGAATAACACAAATGTAGTGCATATCACATTCAAGATGAAAAATCCCTAACCTTCTTCTTACGAAGTGATAATACTTAGTTCTCGTTTAGGTGCTGTTTTTTTTGTTTCTTAGTCACAAATTAACCATTTAGGATATTCTCTTCCACACATATTGATTTGTGAGATATGCTCACAAAATGTATGGCGTATACAGTACTCTAGCCTTACTGATAGTATGAAAGGTCATGTTGATTGCGAGAAATTTTGGCTCAGATAATTTCACCAGGATGCCTGTGATATATATGTACTTATCCCATGGGAGCTGACACAGGATGACTGTGTTCAGTTTGGACGTTGCCTGCTTTCGACTGCTGTGAAACCAGAAACATTTGTGACATGAAGCTTTCATGAATGGGAGCCGACAGCCTTGTTTGCAGCGTGAAAGTTTCACGAATCACCACTGGCATTCAATGTATTACATAGAAAAACACCTTTGCATGCATTTTACTTTCACGAAGCTCGGCTCCTCTCAAAATGTGCAAAAGTTTCGTACAGTACACTCCCGTCATAACGAACATGGTCGTTATGAATTCCGGTTACAACGAAATGATAATTTAGGCCGCAACATTGTTTGCTCTCTGTCTTTTATTGTTTATTTGTTGGGTTATAACAAAATTTTGATATAATGAAAGAAACCTGCCAGTCCCGAGGACTTCGTTAAAACTGGAGTCCACTGTGGCTGGTTTTTCAGTATCATCAAGTCTTTATGCTCATTTCACTGTGAGCCATTAAAGGCGTTGGGGGTTCAAACTTCTGAGCAATTCTGACACACAAAGCTAATGAACTCATGCAGCAAATAACTGGAATTGCAAGCATCTTCTGACAAGGAATCAAGAAAGTTCTGAGTGAACATTGATATCAAGTGAAGTATTCATTTGGAGTTTTAGAATGCTGTACTTGTCAGTCACATCACAGTGATTTTCTTCAAACTACAGGTCATACTGTGTCAGTGAAAGAGAGCCTGATCATCAACAAATACGTAAATTCATAATTTGCCAGGTACATTTGAAATATGTCATGTGACCTGTAACACTTGACAGAGAGTTCCCACAAACAAACATTGGAATTGCTATTACTTCTATGAGTGTAAGAAACACTGAATACTTCTTCTATATTTCTCTTTCATTCAAAACCATCACTTCATATTATTATCAGTTACTCCATATTGAAACTTCCATTACAGCACCTGGATGAGTTTTTATTTTAGGAACTAGCAAAACACAGGCTTGCTGGTCAGGTTTAGATCAGTGTTTTGTTCAACTTCATTCAGTTGCAAAATGTATTATTATATAATTTTCAAAAAGGAATACAAATTAACGAGGTATGCAAATGAGATGATGACACACTGAAATCAGTCAGCAAATATCACTCTTATGAAACAGGTATGCTTGTCATCACAATGAAAGGTATGGTGTGTGTACATTGTAAGTTCAAGACATGTTCAACAAAAACAGAGGAACCAACAAACATACTAAAAGGCAGTGCTTGTACTGTAGAAAAAAACTGTTATTTTTGCGTGCAGATATTTTTGCGAATGAACGGGTCACAGACATTTTCACAAGATGTTGTTTTTGCAGTTTGACTCTGAGGCTACCATAAGTGCACAGAGATACCAGTACATACACTACCCCAGCATGTGACAATATTTTTGTGTGTTGTTAATTCACGGCCCACCAGTGATTTGCAAAATTCACAAAAATAACTTCTTTTGAAGTAATTTTCATATCTGTCAGAAAAAAATCCAATTAAATGGATTTACCTACAGATATGTAGATTTAAGCCACAATAAAAAAAAGTGACACCAAAATTTCGAAGGTGCACAGGACAATAGTATGGCATACAGACATTAACAGTGATGGGACAATACATACATGAATACATCATGAATATGAATATGATACATCAAGCGAATTAATACTTTGTGTATCTTCATTATAATCAATCTTCAGGCCTTCTTCTAAAATGTATTTGAAGTTTTATTTGTCAGGTTTTACTTTATTTTCTTTTTTTAGTTTGTGTGTGGTCCATTCAAATGTAAAATCATATTTTGAGTTTTCATTATTTCAAATGTTGCTCTGTTGGATTTAAATCAAGATGGCATTTTATACCCCCATTATGTAATTTTGCATTTTCTTCGTTTTTTTTTTTTTCTCTCTTTTTGGTGTGTGTGTGTGGGTGTATGTTCCTCAGAATTCTAATTACAAATTTTGTATTTAACAACCCTACATGACTCGCATAAAATAATTTTACTATGACAAAAAAAGAAGAAGTTAATTTTGCGCATTCAGTGCAATTCAAAATTGACACCTTGGTTCTCACAATTATAGTTTCTAACTAAGGTGATGTGTATTTAGAGTGTTTCTGTGATATGACTTAATGCTGCCCCTGTTATTATTCTTTCCTTAAGTGATGAACATGAGGCAAATTTGTAATATTTTCTTCTACAGTTTGAAATTCAATTCTAGCATTTCTTGGTAGTGTTGTTTAATGATATAAAAGTGTTTCAGGACAACCCCCCCCCCCCCAGCTAAATATCAGTTTGTTATAGGGTTAGAATAAAGATTCGGGTTAGGGTTATGTTTAGGCTTTAATAGCATTTGGGTTAGGGTTAGGATTAGGTTCAGGATTATAATTAGGGTTAGGGTCAGGGGGAGGGTCTGGGGTTATTGTCCTGGAACTATTAAAATAAAACATATTACTGCCAATGGTCTCTTGTAGTTCATCTGAATGGTGTGCTAGCTTATTGGTATACTGTGGAGAGGTTTGCTTTGTCCTTGGTGAAAATGTTTCAGTGGTTGTTTTTTTTTTTTTTTTTTTAACAGGAAGTTGTGTTTAAACTGCTTTATTGCAGTGACTTGATTCTTTTTTAAAATGTAATATTGCCAGGTTTCCCCCTGATTTTCATGTAGGACACAGGTTCGAAAGTGCTGCATTATGGCTATTGTTTTACTGTACAGTGCTTTTGTACACGGAAGAGTGTGCTTTATTACTATAATCATTAGGCAAGAATGAACACCCTCTTCATACATCTTTTCTGCAAGTACATTATGTTAATCAATATTTTGATAAATACACCCCTCCCAGAAAAAAACAAAACAAAACAAAACTAGAAAGGCACTCTGAGAGCGCAGATCTCTGCCAAGCAGCTACTTTCCACTGATGATCTTGCTCTTCCATAGAGATCAGTGATTTCCACCCATACGTCTCACGTAGGCCTATGCATGCTGAAGAACTGCCCGATTTTCCAATATACATTTAGAAGCCTTTGTTATGTCATCAACCTTCAGCTGCGCAGCACGCTTCGCCCTAGCAGAAACTAGAGCACGCACTTTAGTGCGCATATATGAAAACCTATTTAAAAAAAATGCGCAGCTTGCACTCAAGTTCATTGACCCTACCTGCCAAAAAAAATCGAAAATCCTTCATAAAATCCATAAAAATTTCTAGATCACTACAAAAATTTAATCATCTGTTCCTTGTGTCATTCTCAACCTTTCCTGCAAGTTTCATCCAAATCCATGCTCAACTTCTTGAGTTATTTTGCACACAAACAAACAAACCAACGCCGATGAAAACATAACTTCCTCCCTTGGCAGAGGTAAAAAAAGATGGAGAAAGAAAGAGAGAGATAAAAAAGAAAGAGAAATACGTACACTAAGTTCAGGTCTCATAGAATTAAGATTTTGTTAAAGATGTTTTTCACTCTGTCTGTTGTATTTTACAATCGACACAGCATCAGTATACACCCCCAACTCAGTGGCGGATCCAGAGGGGGGCGCAACCGGCGCACGCCCCCCCCCCCCCTTTATTTTTCGTTAAAAACAAAGAACTAAAAAGAAAAAAATGAAATGAAACCCGGAATTGGCACCAGAAATAATTAGTCACGCCCCCCCCCCCCCCCCCCCCCCTTTACAGAATTCCTGGATCCGCCCCTGCAACTGACATTTAAGATTGAGTACATTGCATGGTGCTAAAATGACAGGATATTTCCATAAAGCTGAGAACTTTTTGCACAATTCTTATGATCTTAACTTGATTTTGGAGCTGATAAGCATTTATGTATGTCTATCTTGCAAGAGAAAAGAGTAGGAAAAGTATAGTTCTTACAGATGCAAATGATATCATACACTGTGTGTGCAATGAAGCAAGAATTTATACAAGATGAAACAAGTTGCCTTACCTATTGATTACTTCACTTGTGACAGAGCTTCTTTTGAAAGAGTACGTATTATATGAGTTTTTGCTTCTGTAATTATTATTCTACGAGGTACTATCATATGGTGGCTTATTTATATTTGTGTAATGAACCTATTGTGTGGATGTAATACATGCTAGTCACTCACTAATACACCAGCCTCAAATGCACTACACTGTACTTGCGCCAGGCCTTGTAGAGCTGTTCGCTCCTCAGCGAGGGCTGAACATACTACATTTTGTGTTAGTCTTAAACAACACAACCATCACAATGACCCCCCCCCCCCCCCAAAAAAAAAAAGAAAAAAGATAAACAAAAAATAAATGAATAAAAATAATAATAGTGATAATAATAACAAAAAATAAAAGGAAAAATAAAAAGGAAAAAAATAGATTGAAGAGACCCACGTAGGACTTTCAACAGCATTTTTTAAATGTCCAAAGAACTGATTCTTTCTCTTTTCTTGAAGGTAATGGACAAAGTCTGAGCAGTTTCAAGGAAGTAGCCCTCTTTCACAGTTATCACTTGCACAGCACTGAAAAAAAAAGAGAAAAAAGTTTATGTTTAAGTTGTACCAAACATGAGGTCTAGCTACCTTTTTACCAATGGAAATTTTAAATACTAATTAATTTTTAAAGAATTTTTTTACATCATTTATAGTATATTTTCATTTAATTTTATTTGCATATTTCTCAAATCTCTTTCTGCATTTATAAGACAAAAGTTCGAAGTTTGAGAGTGAATTGATGTGTCATTTCTTGAGTATGTAATGTTTTGTCATTTGAAATGTTCTTTGTTGAAATAACAATAATGATAATAAATAATTTTGCTCAAACTCTGTGAAATGATCTACGTTGCACAAATCAAGACCTCTACAGTAAGAACTGTACTTGGAAGTTTGCACTATTATAGCACAATACTTTCTTGATGATTTACAACAAGAGGACTAACAAGACATAGGAGCGACTGGAATGAAATCTTCTTAAAGCATGTTCTTTTTGTATGCCTTTTTGTATACTTAAACATATGCACTGTCATATTCACATAATAAAAACACCATGTGTAACACAAGCCTCATAACTTAATGATCCACAGTTGACACTACTAAAACTTGATAAGAGATGGCTCACTATTTGCATGTTACCTTGCAGTTATTGGGTTTTTTTTTTTTTTTCAGATTGTATGGCTGTGAGATGAAACTAATATATAGCTGGTAGTCCCATGTTCCAGTTTTTGTGTGTGTGTTTGTGTGAACAGAAAATCCTTTACGTGTTGTAGGGTAGGTATTCCATAGTTATACTCTTTTTGCTGAATCAGATAAGTATGAAAGTGACATTCTACTTCTTTCAAAATGTTTCTCCAGAATTTTGGAAATGTTAACTTTGTTTTTTCTAACACTATATGTATTTCATACAGAAATAG
The DNA here is from genome assembly GCA_033980235.1 of Diadema setosum. Lineage (NCBI taxonomy): Eukaryota > Metazoa > Echinodermata > Echinoidea > Diadematoida > Diadematidae > Diadema > Diadema setosum. The sequence goes on from CM067060.1 coordinate 42,590,436, forward strand.
ATATACATTTAGATATATATTTGTGTGTGTATGTGTGTGTGTATATGTATTTCATACAGAAATAGATATACGTTTAGATATATGTTTGTGTGTGTATGTGTGTGTGTATATATAATATATAATATATGGAGAGAGAGAGAGAGAGATGTATTACTAGACAGGTAGATACACACACACTTGTGCATATTTTCATTTTTCAGATGAAGAATGAGCAAATGCAGTGAGTTAGATATTATGATATTCAATTTTGAGCTGAACTGAGACATGTTCCATTGCCATTAAGGATCACTGTTTACACCACTGTTGTCCAATATTCATGGCTATTACTATTAGGTGATACAGTGTAGTGTCTGCATGAGAGATGACGTCACTCCGGGTCCATGTACCATGAAAACATCAGCTCTGGCCGCAAGCCCATAATAAATATATATTTTCATTGCTCATTTTTCCACAAATATATATTTTAGCGGGTGGTGGGGGAATTTGAGGGGTTACAAGTAAATGAATTTGCCACTAACAAGGTTTGAGTAGTTCTTCTTGCATCCTGAGTTTTCAAGCTTTCTACTAGGCCTACAGCTGTAGCCTGGTGCTGTTGCAGGTTTGTAAGAATTACCATGAAGAAAACATCCAAGATGGGTTCTTTGATCCTCAAATTGTCTGTGTCTGAACTTGTAAAGTTCTCTACAATGGATATACTGATATATGGTGAACACTTAACAGTAGATCTTGAACAATTCAGTTTGCATGTTTGTTGTGTAATGCCTTAAAAAAAAAAAAAAAAAAAAGTTTCTTTTCAGTGTGCTGAATGAAATGCGAACCAAAAGCAGCGTAATCCTCTCCGGCTCCCCCAACTTGGCTTTGCAAGCAAAACAGCAAAATTTTAGCAATGCAGTTCAGTTTTCTTCCTCCAACATGTAGGCATACATTTAAAAGAACGAGAGCCTATTTCTTTGTCGTGTACAATTCATTTTTATCCTCTTAGAAACCAAGCTGTAAGATGCAAAGTAACAAAAGAGGTTCAGGAAAACGCAAAATTTCAAGAAGCTCTTCATCGGCCAGTATTATCAGTGGCACTTGCTGTTTATGCATTAATACAATCACATTTGCATGCATGCCCTGTACTGCAAAGAAGCAAACCATAGAAGATCGGAATGATTGCATCTTAAATTTCATATTTGTTCCACCACAGAGAAGTACCAAAGAGCAATGATTAAGAGGCAGGGTTGTAGCTCCTGGATATAAACTCCATTTTACTGTAGTCAAGATATGAAATGGAGAACAACAACAACAAGTAGAAGTAAGCTTTATATTGATAAATTTGTTTAAGTTTTGAGTTTTCTTTGTTTGGTGAATTGTAGAATATTCGTCAGGCAAATGGGAGCTAACATTTTAGGATTTTCCTTCTATCTTAAAAAAAAGAAATAATACGCGTGTAATAATGATAATAATGACTGTTCATGATGTATGAAATGATAGTGATAACATACCAGCAATCTGTTAACCCACCTATCTGTAAGGCTTAGCTTTGGATTTAGATGGTATGACCTGCGGTAGATGGGGAAAAAAAATATAAAACAGACCACAAAAAGAAGAATTGGGCTTCATGAGACAACCCGTTTGGACCACTGAGCAGTTAGGCTCATTAACCGTCACTGTCTGTCTGGATTATATGGCACTTCAAACCATCCTACTAGCACATGATAATAGAGATATTCTTCCTGTGATACCTAAAGAGATAAGATCCTAGAGTAAATAACGTCTTTGGTTCGTGTCATCAATCAAACACTTTCCCTACACTTTTTTTTTGTCCCCCTAAACTGACTGACTGACTGATGTACTGCTTGGGGCCCCCCCTAACGTACCCACAACCCCCACTGTGTGTCGTGCAGGCAAACTGAGGAGCCATCAATGGGGATCGGATGAAGAGGAGATCCCACTCAATCCACTGGACCTGGTCTGGGCCAAGTGCAGAGGCTACCCTTCGTATCCCGCTCTGGTATGTACACACACACACACACACACACACACACACACTCCAACCCAACCGTCATTCCGGGGTGATCTCCTGCACCAGCGAGTGTCCAACCTACAAAAGTCTACAGCCAAGGGTCGCGAAGCAATCATTCCAGCCCCCTCCACCACCTCCTCCTCCTTCTCCACTTTCCATTCCTTTATTAGTGTACTTCCAGTGATGGACAGATCGTATATGTAGCTGACATCGACAACACTTGATTGTAATGTCAGACATGTAGAGAGTGACCAAAATTGTATGGGTTGCAAGCAACAAGCCACTTCTGCATTCAAACTTTGGTTTTGCCATCTTCACAAAGAAAGCCATATCACTGTACATGCTCTCAGAAAGTGTTATCAATGCCTTGTGTTTTTCAACACCCCTCTTTGGCATCTGGGGAGGACTTGCGTGCAGCATAACCCCTGCATGGCTGCCATTGGTACGTGGGCTGTAGGTTGGACACCCGTGACATGGAGAAACCCTGCCCTGCTGGGTCACGTAGGTCACGTAGCGAGTAGTGGTAGACGGCCGTAGCCGCACCTAGTTTGTGTCATCAGCATTTGTCAGATTCAGGCACGCAAAACATGAGACCGTTAGGGACTAAGCAGGTTAGGAACGAAGGCCGTTGGCCTTGCATCCAGTAGGTAGTAAGTTTGTGGCGGCAAAGAGATGTTACCGTTTCCATTGTGAGAGGAGTAGGCGTGCCTGACATTTGGTCCATCATTACCTCCTTCTTTCATTTGCTGTTCATGCTTCACTGACCTTTTTCCTCTGTCACGCTTATTCCCTAACAATAATCAAGACATGTCAGGCTTCCATCCGCCCTATTCCTGTCTTTTATTTCATGATATATTATTCATGTGTATCATATTTACCCCTCAAAATTCTAATATTATTTAGGTGTTTTGCTGGCAAAAAAAAAAAAAAAAAAAACGGTATTATTTACCCTGCTTCCTGTTTTGTGTGCAGCTTTGGCAATGGTAGAAAAATAAAGTAATTCAGTTTGGGTGTAAGTCAGACCAGGATTCTAGAAATCTAATTTCATGTGCACTACATGTTCATATCTCCCCTCCAACTTAAAGGTAGACATTTAGCTGTTGAGTCATGGACACTTTGTAGCACACTTGTAGCAGCCGGCTCCTCTGTGTATGTGACCCATGGGCATGTCTTGTAGAGTCAGCTTGCATTTGCATTGTTGCATCCATATGCATAGAGTACATATTATGTTCATATGAATATACCTATTAACCTGTTCGTTAACCCCTCTGAATATGCAGCTTCAATGACATTGTTCCCCCGCCTTGACTCGATGAGATTTTTGTGCAAATATTTACAACTCTGTTGGACAATTGAAACAGGGAGAAAAAAAATGAGAGAAAGATGAAGTGGAAAATACTCCCGAGAGCTCACTGCCTTGGTCCTGTTAATCCATCCTAAGGCAAGGCATTGTGTCTAGAAAGAATAATAATTGCAATACTCTATCACATTCTATGCACAAGCAATAACAGTGGAAAAGAATAACATACCATGCTCAGAGCAGAAATCTTATCTAGAATGCACATAAAATAGCAGTTTACTCACTTTCACACAGGGTTTGCAGACAAGAGAGATATACAAATTTTGATTTAATGTAGTTGGAAAGTTTGATGTTCATGTTTTTCAGCCAGACATTTTACAAAATGCAAAAGAAAAACAAATTCTGAAGTTAACAGTCTATGTCAAATAATACAGGCATAAAACCACTTTTGTTTAAACTGACTATAAACAATGGAATTGAAATTTGATGAAAAAAGGAAGAGAGTACATAATATCTTCCAGAACTGTATCAAAACAGATTTTGACTGAAAAATTTCAGTGCTTCCTTATCACATTTGGTTGCAGCAAAAGGTTGTCGTTCCATCGATAATTCCCACTCCATAGGGGAATGGAAATGTCTCCTTACAGTGTAGTGAATTCAAAATGTCTTAAGTTTTCAAAGTGAATAGTTGTGCTCATGATCTGGTTTTGAAATGCAGAAAGAAACAGGATTTGTTATACCCAAAGTCTTGAGTCCAAGCCTCTCGTTGACATCACACGCACCTCATTTGTGAGCCTGTGGGAGTATTCAGTATTTTGATTTCAGGAGCTGTGTCTCCATATTGGAATGTTCATTGTGGCATGATATTCCTGTCGTAAGCTGTGTGACTGATACCCGCTTTTCACATGCGGCAACAATTTGGCACAGCCCTTCTTATGAATTGGCATCGTGGATAATGAGCGATGCACATAGTGCTGCACGTTGAGGGCGTGTGCCGCTGTTTTTCGCACAAACACGGGCTATGCCACTAGTGCCGTGTTTCTGCAAATAACAGAATGGATGCCACTGTGTTCAATGTCGCTGCCTCCCACCATCCCAAAGAATGACGCCTCTGTGCTTTCAACCCCACTCACAGATCATCGACCCCAAGATGCCGCGGTCGGGAATGTTCCACAACGGCGTGCCCATCCCGGTGCCCACCAAGGAGGTCCTCAACCAGCGAATCAGCTCGGATGAACACCTCTACCTCGTTCTCTTCTTTGACAACAAGCGTACATGGTGAGTTGGACATGCTACCCATCCCCCCCCCCCCCCAATCAATTTCCCAACACATTGCAATGTAGTTACTCTGGGAACAGACCAGTTTACCTATGCATCAAAGTTTAGCTATGCTGTGCCCCGAGTACTTTGTAAAACAACAACAACAACAACAACACAACAAATTTAATTGGAACTTTTGTAATGTATTCTGATTTAAGGGTGTTTCTGTCAGCCAATTTAATTTGCAATTCCTTCACCCACTTTGTAGACTTTAGGGAGTTTATAGTGTAAACTCGGTCTGAGTCAGATTGTACCCATAAGTTGTTGTTAGTTAGGACAAGGATAAGTTTTCTTAACATCTGGCCATTGAAGAATATCTGCTGTTCTCAGATTGTGAAATAATATCACGAAACCCCTGTATTCACCTGTTCCTGCTGAGTAAATGTCAATACTCTGAATCAGATTTTTCGTGCCTATGACCCTGCTTACAGCGGCCTCAATTGCGGTACTCAGCCCCGCAATTCTGTCTGTTTACAGTGGAGGGCTCGGCCCGAGCTTTTAATTCAAACCTTTCAATAATTTGTCATAGTGGCGCTCTGCTTGTAAACATAAGATTATTACATGGAGGGCACTGGCCGCAATTGGTACCACATTTGGCACAGTTTGCGTTTACAGTGAGAAAAGCCCAGGCCGAGCCTGGGCCGAGACTACCTCCATAGCTTGGCCAAATGCGCGGCCATTTTTGGTACCGCATTTGGCTTTTTGCGCATTTACAGTGAAAGGAAGACCGGGCTTGGCCTGGGCTGAGCCCGGCCTTTTCACTCACTGTAAACGGGGTCTTAGTCACTGCTATGTGCTGCAGCCTCAGGTAAGTTTTCTGATTGTCGGCAAGTTCATTTGTGATCTGCACTGTACAGCTTTAGGTAGGCATTTATGCTAATTAACCAGTAGGAATATATGTGACCGTGCACCTCAAAACGAACATAAAGTCGCACACATTGATTTTGCGTGAGGACTGAAAATAAGTGAAATGGGTCAACCTAGCCGAACTGGACTTTTTCATATTTTCTGAAAGAGCGGATCTTCTTTTACATTATGCTAAAATTTGGTATCATAAAACGGGCAGGAAAGTGTGTTTTTTTTTAGCAGTTTATCTCGAACGTTTTTGGTAGAATAGTGTGATTAGGTGTGTTTTTAGAATTCCCTTTTTCATTTCTGAAAACCCTTGTCCACACTCTTCACTTTCAACTCTAATAACTTTTGAAAGGATAGTGCTACTACTTTGAAAGTTGGCATTAATTATGGACAGAATGTGTTAATGAGGCATGCTTAATTTCAGTTTAATCTTATAATCCCTTCATTGTTGTTACTCTGGTGGTTTACTTCCTGTTTTTTGTCCCATTCATCGCACAGCCAGCACGGTTTGGTAAAGATTAAGCGCTTGAATAGACACTGTACTTCAGAGCTTCTTTTCTCAGCTCACACTTCTCCTGAATTTGTGCTTTCTTTCCAATATTTAGATAGGTTAGGAGTGTCCATTTGATTTGAGTAATGCATCATTTTAAAGCTTAAAGTCTGCTCTTTCAGAATATGGTCTTAACTAAAAATTCATGTCTGGCGACTTTTTGTTTGTTTTGAGGTGCAGTGTCACATATGTTAATTAACTGGTTTATTGACATATCTTGCATACAAAAACTGCAAGTGGCCTGTATTCATGGAAATGGCAGTGCCTGATAAAGGCAACAGGTTGAATGGTCATGGTCAGTAGCATTGCCTGGTTTCAACTTCATATAATTTGTTTGAATAGAGTTGTGTATTTGAGTGTCTGCAATGTCTAATCCAAGCTGTGCATGCATTGTCATCACTCTTCACATATCTATACAGTCTATTGAATCAAACAAGTCAATTATACCCTTTTCTGGTATTCATGGTGAAGCAGATAAGAACAAAAGGATTGTGCGAACCAAACTTTAGGAAGTGCACATAACTTTTAATTGCAAACACTCATTCAACCATGACATTAAGTAAAAGGATCAGGTGATAAGCTTCTAGTGGTGATCCCGATTATGATCTTGATTTTTGTAAAGGAAGCTGTGTGCAAAATTCTTAATTGTTGGTGACCAAATGGCCTTTTGGGGAGGTTTCCACTTTCCAAGTGCATCTAGTTTCTCATGTAGGTTTAATACAGCTTTTAGACTTGCAAGATTTCTGTCTCAGAGTAAGAGTACACGTTAGATGCTGAAGTGCTGAGAGGAAACAGCCAAATGCATCCCACAGCTTTTGATCCAACTGTATGAAAACAAAGCAAAACTTTTCAGGTACAGAAGCAGTGTCCCAGACTGGTGCTTTATGTTGCACATGAGAATAAAATGTTCTGTGAAGCAAATAATTGTTGAGTGACAAACATTCAGAATGTACCTCGATGTTCCAATTCTTCCAATTTTGTAAGAATGTTTAGTTCCTGCTAATTTCAGACACTCTCAAATGTATATCTATATTACTCGTCAAAGTTTGACTGAAATGATTTTTTTTTGAAGTGATAGTATGTCATGTTCAGACTCTGTGCCAAGTTTGATGAATTATATGATGGCAAAACGCTGTTGCACGGCCCAAATTTTTTAAGTGTAGTCTTTTTACAATCACCCTTGATCCCTGCACATTCTAAGAAGTTTGTTTTCTTTTGCTCTTCCAAATTTGAGCATAACAATTGTAATGTGTGTCTTGTGTTATGAGAATCATACTTTTCTGTTCTGAATTAAATTACATGGCTGAAAATAATGTGGTGGAATAGCTGGACAGCAGAAATGGATCGATGTGGTGTTTACCCATGGTAAAGAATTTCTTCATAGTCATTTTTGTTGACCTTGAGATGATGTAAATGCTCCTCCCCTTCAACTTTTGTGAGCCAAGATATGCATGGAATGGTAACAATATTAATACCTGGACCTGGACTTACAACTTGTAAGGTTAACTCCTGCATTGAGTTGCTGATCCTATTCCTCATTGGTTTGCAGGCAGTGGCTCCCGCGCACCAAGCTAGAACCCCTGGGAGTCGACTCCGGCCTGGATAACGTGAAGCTCATGGAGGGGCGGAAGTCCACCGTCCGCAAGAACGTCCAGATTGCCTTCGAGCGCGCCCTCCTCCACAGGCGCCGCGTGACGGGTGAGGGCGCTGAGCCGTTCACCAGCGACACGAGCGAGGCCATAGACACTGCGTGACAGGAGGCCCCTGGGCCCCCTGGAATTCTCTCCAGTCTGCGGTACATTCTACCGTGAGATGGGCACAGCAGTCAATGTCAATATCCTTCTCAACCTCTGACTCATAAGAGGAATGTACACAAACTCATTACTTTCGTGAATGAAAAAAAAAAATAGCATTGACTTTCAACTAACTTAAGAAAAGTGTAATTTCATAGAAAGATGTATATTTTCGATTCTTCTGCTGTCTTAGTGTGGCTAAAATCATTCATGTGTTGTGCAACGTGACAACACATATTGAAGACTACCTTCTTACAGTGTCATGCTCAAAGGAATATCTGTTGTAATTACGCTGAGATTAATGCATTTTAGTCATTTTTTTTTTTGTAGGATTGTTTGTTGGGCTGTCACATTTCAGTAAGTGATTTAGACTTTCATGGAATTCTAATGTGTATGATTTTGAGATGCAAACACATCATCACTTCAGTCTGTCATTATTCTCATAATGATGGTATGAAGCACCGATACCTTGTACTTCAAGCAAATGGGGCAGTCATGAGCTACTTGTATAGTGAAAGAAATCTGTAGTTCTTTGACTGGGAGAACCTAGCGGACTTTGAAAATAGCAAGCCCTAACAACATGTCTTTGTAGAAGGAGTGTGAAAAGGCAGAGCTGTGTTTGCTCCTGTGCAGGTCATGTAGGCATTTCACCTTATGGTGCTATCAAAACTCCAACTCTGTATGTCGATGCCTGCTTGATTTTTTCAATTGCCTGACAACTTTGCATTTTTTAGACTTACATAGCTTAGTGCATACAATTGTGAACCATTTAATGATAAACAGTGAAGGCAGTAACTTGTAATACAACATACAGGGCTAATCTTTATACTGTGTACATTGGGCTTGTGACATGTTAAAACAACTGTGCATGCTGATCGACAATACATAGAAAAACAAATCACAAACATCCATGCATCTTGCAAATGTGGCACTCAAAGACGAAGTTAAGACCTGTGCACCTTAATGGTGCCATTGTTGGTCCAGCTGCTGCATGCAAGGCTGTTATGACAAAACCACAGCACATGCAAAAATAGTAATTGCACCCTGTAAATGCGGTCACATTTCAAGTGTGGTTTTTGAATAATCAAGGTCAGACCAGTGCAGAAGAATGTTACAATAGCCATCCTTTTTAGTTTGAAATTAAAAAAAAAAAAAGGAAAAAGAAAAACTGACTAATATAAATAAGATGTACTGGTCATTTGCAAAGCTAATTCCTTGAGACTGAATACAATTCAGAGAAATTGTCAACCTAGATAATTGACTTTTCACCCATTGAGGTGATTTTTTTTAAAGACTTTCTTTTTAAAACCACATTATTCATTTAGAGAGTGTCAAGCTCACAAATAATAATTTATGTATTTTGTCATTTTTAAAAGTCCTTTCACCAGGCATGTCACAATTACAAGTGTGTAAGTAAGCAGAGACATGTAGTGTAGGAATGGAAAATACCACTTCACCTCCTCTGAAGAGCTTATATATGGTTTTATTGAAGAAGGAAAATGCCAGACAATTTATTCTAAAAAGATAACAGAAACCCAAGTCGGTGTTACAACTCTTGTATTAGCCAGCTTTAAAGCATCTTTGTATGGTTGAGAAATGCAGCAGATACAATGCATACAAATATGTATGGCAAACTTAACTAATATTTCAAAATATCACAGAGAGGAATTTATATAACCAGGTTACCAGTTAGATCTGGGGAAAGAAGTTGCAAATTAAAGACCAATAGTTTCTCAATTGAATACTGACATGAATGGTTTTCAACTATAAGCAAAACACACCGTCAACCTGATATGTGCATATATCTGTTTTTCTTCTTTTTTTTTCCTGCGAGAATTCTAGTTTGCTCCCAACACAATATTAGAGGCATAATACAATGTTATGAACTTGAACAGGAAAGCGAAAAATGAAAGTAAGAATATGAATTCATCATCAGATGAGCTAGTCCCGTCATTTTGTTCACTGACAATGGCAGTCAACGTGATGGCAGGTTCGTTATTATATTTCTGGGAATGATTTCATGTAACGTCAGACCAAAAGGTGCTTAGATGTGCCGATTCATCAACTCCAGTAAGAGTAAATCATAGCACAAAATTCATCTGGGAAATATGTCAAAGACTGTCCCCCGACATTGTAGTAGTTACAAACTTTATGGAATGCTGGGCGGAGCTTTCTTCGTCAAGGAGAATAATTCAACCTGTCTGTGCTGCTGTCACATCATCACTGATCATAATCATACGAATCAGATTTGAAGTGACTGATGGTCCCACTGTTTTCCGCTAAGCCCACTTGTACTCGGGACATCCTGAAAGCCTGCTACAAAATGGTGCGTGATTGAAAGTGATTACAGTTGAACCTCTATTATCCGGCCTCCCTTTATCCGGATCTCTCTATTATCCGGACGCAGTCTCGCCGTGATTTTGCCCAACTCCTTGAGAACTCCTACACAAACACACATGAATTACATATTACTTCCAACATGATTAACATACATTACATCAAATTTCCTTCCAAATTGCTTACCCTCAGACATTTTAACATCCCCAAACATCCCCAAATGTAACAATGAAAAGGTTGCAGTATACACATTACTACATGTGGTACTACAATGGGCTACATCAGTACATGTGTATGTATGTACTGTACATGTATAAAGCATTGAGTCTCCCGTATCCGGCCAAATCCCTTATCCGGATGAGCCCCGGTCCCGACTTGTCCGGATACGAGAGGTTCAACTGTATGTGACAAAATGTTTCCATGTTTCTTCAACTCATAAGATGCGAAAGGTATCATTCTTTGTTTGTGTGTTTGATTATTCTGGTGGGGGGGGGGGGGGGGGGATGGCTTCCAGACCACTGTGTTTGACCATTATTTGTATATTTTTTCCCATTCGTGACTGCACCATTACCTCAAGGTTGAATAACAGAAGAACAGTTGTAAGCAACCCTCCCAACACTGTTCATCTCTCTCCCATGGAGCTGCTCTTGCTACATGGGACCATTGGTTAAGTGCCCCCTTTTAGACTGTTTCGCTCAAGTGGCTCCACCATGTGTACTCATGATTCGTCTCTTGCGGTGTTGTCTTCAGTCATGAATAAAAGGTAGGGTACCAGCCATGGTGAATCACAAGTTTGCGATGTGCAGGGATTTATATATAAAAAAAAGGAGTGATTCATTGTATCAATGATTATTGAGGTCTTGTGACACCAAATTCATCTCACACTGATTGTTTAGAATCAGTCTGATGCATAAGCCTTCCCCTTGGTGACCATCAATCAATCAATCAGGCAATCAATCAATTAATCAAGCAAAATGCATGACAAGTGATTTCTCAGTATGGCAGTCGTAAGACAAATTATCTGACAGTGTATGCGTGGGTATATGAAATGTGTCGATCACGTGTGGTTAGTAGGTGGTTATCATTACAAAGACCTGTGAATTAGCAAGGATTCAGTATATGATTAAGACAAGGCTTGGGTGCGGCACTCATAGTTTTAACTTGAATGAATGCTAGAACAGACGTAGACTCTTAGAACTTAACACTCACCTCTTTCATGTTTTTATGTTTATTTGTAGAGAAATATCCAGATTCTTCTGTCTTAAAGAAATGATTTTTGTACAAATCTACCATGCTACTCAGATGACATCCATTCACACAATGGGACATGTATGGCCATGGTATGTGAGTTGCAGTAAGGAATGTACACATGAATTTAAGATATTGCTATGTAGACCTAGTGCATACCTGTACATAGAAATTTCTTTGAAGAAGAAAATGAAATGATCTGAATTTGAAATGAACACAGATATTCTTTCACAATTGACATGGAAAGTAAATTATTGGCTCTCATAGAATTTCCCTGTATAGTCACCAAATTCTTCTGAGATTTATTCTTGACTATTGAATGTGTGTGTAGATATGAGTTGATATTGTACATATTGTATGATAGCACTTAACTGTATATTTACTTGTTCACTCATAACAGAAGTTGCTAGGGCCAATTTTTATGTACAGCAAAGGTTATGATTCCAATGCCTTACAAAAGAAAAAAGGAAAGTACAGTTATGTTCAGTTGCATGCAGAATTTGTGTTTTTGACAAAAGATATGTATCGTTATTGTAAGGACTCTGAAATGTTCGATTGTTACTGTTGTTTCCAACCAATAAATTGTTAGTAAATGCCAATGAAATGACCTGGAGCATATGTCTTTTTTTTTTCCTTTTTTTTTTAAGTTTGGCTGCAGAAAGAAAACGGAGTAGTGGTGAATATGTGATTAGAAGTGATTTCAGTCTATTCCAACCAGAATGCAAAGAATCTAATAGAGAATTTATATTATATTAGATGGCTATGAATGGGATACCAGGGAATATTGCACGAGTTAGGGCCAATATTGCACAAATCGAAGATGGGTGCAATAGTGGCCCTAACGATTGCAATATTCCCTGCTATTCCATGAATTGATGCCATGCAATATACACAGTGTAATTATTTTCATCTCCATTTATGTAGAGAAAGCATAAACTTCACAAAAATACCACAGTAGGCCTACTTCTACTCATCTTTGAAGTTGACTCGCCAGTCACATCCAGCGCTGAAATGGAGAAGCCCCAAAAACTGTGTATGAAGCAAGCAACTAGCAAGATGTTTGCGTGCTTGTGAATTGTAACAAAATGACACGCACTAGTAGCAAGTGTTTGCGCACTTAGCAAGCGCTCGCGCAACAGACGAGACAGAAAGGCCAGTAACAACGGTAGCCTATAACGTTGGCCTATGCGTTTCGTTCAATATGCTCTGATATTGAACGGTATAAATTGAGCGGACAACAATACATGTTTTTAATGCGCCGCTAAAATGTCCTATGTAGATGATCATATATTATATTGGATGGCAGTGAATGGTATAACAGGGAATATTGTACGAGTTAGGGCCAATATCGCATGAATTGAAGATAAGTGCAATATTGGCCCTTATGAGTGCAATATTCGCTGGTATTCCATGAACTAAAGTCATCCAATATAATTATTATCATCTATAATCATCATCTACAGAAGGCATAAACAAAGATTACATACTTCTACCAGACTTTGAAGTCGGCTCTGCACTGAATAAAGGAGGAACTTGCACTTGAGTAGGTATGATGTTTGTGCGCTTGTGACTTGTAGCAAGAGTTCGTACACTTAGTTAGTACTAGCAAAGAATCGTGCAACAGACAAGACAAAATATGGTGTGTTGTTGCACGGCCCCTAACTATGGTAGCCTATTGGGAATTGATACATGCAGGTGTAAGCCTATGCGTTCCATTCACTGCGCTCTCGCATTAAACGGTGAAAATTGAGCGAATGAGAAAACACATAAATGCATGGCTAACACATCCTATGTAGACAATGATTCAGTGTATCCTCCATGCCTCGTCCCGACATGCAGATACACACAAACGAACAAACATGAAGAGAATTGACTGCAAGTGGTAATAACCTGGAGAAATATCTGACAAATATGTTACAAGAAAGCCAATGTCATGTTCTACAAGCAACTCAAATTTAAATTTTGATTGTCCTGAGGTTTTGAATCTCCCTTTTCTTTAGTGACTGTAAGATAATTTGGAATGTGTGTGTATCCAGCACTGTGTGTAAGTGTACTAACCATACTGTCCTCACCATCAATTTCAGACTGTCATTTATGAGAAGAAACAGAAGCTTGTCTCAGATGATATAAATTTATTACTGTACTGCAGCAAAGACGTATATGCTGACAAAATGCAAACACATGCATTAAATTCAATAGTGTCCATATCAGATAATTCAACAAATACTGCTTAGAATATTCTAATGCAGTACTGCGCTTTGAAATTACTGTGTATACAATTTGTAAGCTCAGACATGGTTACAAGGTAACGCATAGCATTTTACCTCTGAAATGACACATGTAAACTTATCAAAACACGATTCTTTTTAGTATGCATTGATAAAAAGGATACATAGGTAATATATACAAAAATATAATCTTTCAAATATATACTCAAATATATAGTTTCACTTTTATTATTTGTATGGAATGATTCATTACTAAAAAGACTTGCATTTTTGTAAGTACTCAAAAGATTTTGTTCAGTACCTCCTAAATAAATAAAAAAAAAAAAAAAAGGAAAAAGTTAAATAATATGAAATTGCAAAATCACCAGACATGGACGTCTTGCCATTTGGTGTGTACATCCATTACATTCAAACCAATAAGTATGTCTAGAACCAGTATAGTCAAGTCTCTATTCTGGGCCCTGTTTCATAAAGCTGTTCTTAAAGTTACGAATGACTTACGAACGACTGGTGATCAGTTCTGATGTGCTCTACTTATCAGAATTTCAATAATGCAGCACAAGAACTGATCACCAGTCGTTCTTGAGTCGTTCGTAACTAAACAAACAGCTTTATGAAACGCCCCCCCCCCCCTATTCTCCCACCACAAGAACTTGCATATCATTAGCATAGACAATATTGTATACCTGCGTAATGAGATAATTGCATAAATTTTAGTATCTCAGAGAAAGACTCTTCAACCTTTTAAACAACAAAAATACAAACTGCACCACTGAAATACTCAATGGTGGGTCAGCAAATAGCAAAATGTACATCAGTTTCAGAACAACAAAGACGTAACTGCTCATTCATATACAAAGCAAGGTAAAATATAAGAGTGATAAAACGTCTCTAAGGAGGTACAGATATTGCAGACGTAAAAGCTGCAAGCACATGCAGTAATTCCTATCTACACCTGTACAAGTACATATGCAAATCATGGTTCAATTTTTATTTTATGCCCCCGCCACATAGTGTGGCTAGAGGCATTATGTTTTTCAATATATTTTAATACTTTTCACATTATTTTTTAAGGCAGAAGAGGCAAGAAGTGCATTCTCTGTTCATAATTACACTGAAAAGACTCGGCTCTAGGTCACTCTGTGAGAGCCGAGTCTGACAAAAATCCTTTTCACTGGATGTGTAACTGTCATCAAGTCTTAAGTTACACCGAAAGTCTCAATGACGTTACGTGGCAAGTGATCTTGGCTTTGTGTTTCATGTTTGTTTTTTAGAACATGGAAACGTTCAAATATTACTAGTCTTACTTCACCAAAGCTGCCACACAATCAATCTTCCATCAGCAAAAGTGTGTTGACCTCCTGATGCAGTTTGTGCATTCCTGAACATTTCAGTTCCCAGACCAATTTCTGGTATGTAGTGTTGATTTCAATAAAATCATTGGCAAGAGTTCTTGTTCGACAGATCACCTATATTGCATTGTGCCTCGTACGACGACGAGACGGTAGTACTATAAGTTGTGACCTTTCAACCATAGAAGCACAACATACAAGGTACTTAGTGAACTTCCAGTAGCACTACCATCTAAAACACTTCATCATAATGTACCATAGAGTGTACTGTAAAAGTGGAAATTTTTGCATATTTTGCGCAACCAGAAGCTAGCGCAAAAATAAAACCACACAAATATTTTTGCATGCCATATGTCTCGGTAGTAAATGTCCCGATTCTGCAGATAAAAACACACAAAATTCACCTTGACAAGCCGAGCATGAAAAAATTACTCACACAAAAATATCCACTTTAAAAGTACAATATCAAATGACGCAAATTCCACTTAACCATTTTATAAAACAAAATAATGCACCTGATCAGATCAGCTGTCAGCATAGATTACCAACCCTTGGTAATTCTGCTAAGATGTCAGAAAAAAATGCATATATACTGTATATATAACTTGACTTTGCCAATTTCCAATTATTCCAGAGTTACATCATGTTTATACCAGGTAATTTCTCATGTTTATACCAGGTAATTTCTGTCAATACCCTCCTTGACAATTACTACTTGCTTACTACCACATAGTGAAGCATTTACATTTTGTACATCGGTTGAATTGATTAGCATGTTTACCAGACTATATTCTGCTTCACCATCAGTGTTATATCACTTCCCCTTGACTGGTGACTAAATGTAATTGTACAGGTAATATGTTTGCAAAAGGAACCAGAAGTACTGATATTTACATGCATATATATATGAAATATATACAAATATACCAAACTAGTCAAGACTCCAGTTCCTCGACTCAACATGTGAGTGTGGGTGCACTATCATTATCTTTTCCTCCTACAAAATGTACCTACATGTATTTGGAGCAGAAATTCGGCAGTGGCCACCTGTTATATATTCAGACTATGTCCAGCACAATTATGTGTGAGGCAATGTTACGGCAAAGGTACAGTTGAAGAGTTTGTTTGCAAAAACCGATTAGTCCATTTTTGAAGATTTTGAAGTACGGTCTCTGTCATAGAGTACAAAATAATACCTTTTAAATGATATATTGGTCACTACATAATAGGTACATTTTTGAAGTTATGGTCAAAAGAAGCAAAAATTTTCTTATTATTCTCTTTATTTCTCTTGACCTTTAATCGCAAATATCTCCATTTGGCAAATGTGGACTTATTGGTTTTTGCGAACAAACTCTTCAGTTGTTCCTGAATGGTAGAAAATGGCAAACTTTCTCCAACTGCGCTGGAACATTATTATGTCCATGAGAAAACGTTAAAAAATATATAGAGAGATATATAATAATTACAAAACTTTGCTTTCCTGCAGTAACCATGCGTTCCCTGCTGATTGAAAAGTGCATCCATGAAAAGGACTGTAGATCTAACAGATAATCATATTTCATAACTCCTGAAAATACAATCATGTTAGTCCATGATACATAATTTATATCCCTCCTGATACTGCTTATTTGTAATCACAGGAGATCTGTTCCTCAACAAACAATTTTACCTCAATTTTGCAAGTCCACATAATTAAGAATATACAATGTATGGGACTGTGCATAGCCAACCTTTCAAACTAAATTCAGTCAGTCTGTCAACAAACAAAACAAAACAAACTTTCAATACTACAACCACAGTGAGGCTTTGATATCGACAATAAATGTTTTTCATGGTTCAAATTACTTTCAAACACAAACACCATAAAACATTTGTGTGTGTGTGTTAGTGAAAATGTCCTGGGCAGTTTGGGGGTGTATCAGACACATTTGAGACAACTACAAAAAAAAAAAAAAAAGAAAGTCCTGTACCTCAAAAATTCCTGATTGAAGTAGAATGCAATTAACAAGGCAATGATCCTCGATCATAGCTTTCACTGAATAGGAGTTTAGAAAAAGTTCACAGACATCTTAAATGGCCCTATAACTGTGCATGGGACATTATCTGCACTCACAACTACTGTTACTATGATCAACGACTAGGCTATATTTTAAGAGCGGCCATCACTAGCAAAACACCCGAAACACTGCCGGAGACAAAAACAGATAAATTTCCATGACAGTCACACCTGTTGGCAGTGCCTGAGGTCAGGTCAAGCCTTCTTTTCTTTTTCCTCCTTTTTTTCGTTTTTTTTTTTATTTTTTATTTTTTTATGTACGTAGTGGTAGGTAGTAGTATACGAAATAAGCTTGTCAGTACTCGGTTGTTCAAATCACCACCTACATTCATAGGCACTTATGAGACCACTGCACACACTCGATTGAGAAAGTTGTCAAGACAGTTTCGTGTTTAGTATGCAGGGCTTCAACTGATCAGAGAGGCACAAACACCTTGTGAAGACTGCTAATGAAGGTAGGTCATTGGAAGACATGCAGAGAGCTGATCCAATACGGGTGGGGCTTCTACCGATCTTCCATGTCAGCGTCAAGACGAGGAAAAGCTATGACGACGAGGCGCCCGAGGTGCCGGGGACATTGACGTAGGTGTCGCTCTGCTCACGTTCGACTGGATTCTTGCTCTTGACCGTGAGTATTTCATCCAATTTGTCCACCAGGAGAGTGAAGCTGGGTCTGTCCACTGGACTCACTGACCAGCAGGACATCATTACCTCGTACCTGGATGTTAGGAACCAAAGTCACAAAGAGTACCTTGTGGTAAAAAATATATGTATATATATTTTTCTCAGTATCGCCATTATGCAACTGTATCTCGAAGTGCCATCATACCCACAGGTTGCAATGGCCATAAGGCCCATTTCCAAACCACTGGTGGAGCAGTATGATTGGTATCGCATAGTTTGAAGAGACTGATAACTCGCATTACAATATGCTACATCATTTGATATTGAGAGATATATCTTTATCTCACTCAGGTGGTTATCAACAAGATCCTGCGAATATACACTCGAGCATTAAACATTAATTAAAGGTCCGGGCATTGGCGAATGAGTATTCTCATTACAGGTGTGTGGAAAGAAAAGATGAAATTATCCACATATCACTTTTACATATCCTGCTTCAATGCATTAAAGAAAGGACGCATCATAATACTGTTTGGGGTTTTTTTTTTTCTTCTTCTTTTTGCAGCTTTTAATGGGTCATTGACGAGAATCAATGAAATGAAAGAGAAGTTATGTCTGCCTGCTCTGTGATGTGTCTACCAGTGCACTTGGCTGTCCAGTACTCCACACTATACTTACACGTGATCTGGACAGTGGTCAGGCTGGTATAATCGATTTCCAGAGTGCAGGAATTTCAGGATGTCGATGTTGTCCACAGTCGGATATGGGACAATTCCTCGGGTGAGTAGCTCCCACATCACCACACCAAATGACCACTGTGGACATTGAAAATGTGAGAGTCGTTTCCTTGTGATTTTATCACTCTATGATCTATCTATGACTGTACATGTACATGTGTATATCCCACACAAACTTCATAAAAGTTTATTAACCTGTTAAATATGTGAACAGAGTGTTACATGTACAACACATACAGATGGCAGAGGCAAATTCAGTTTCTCACATGCCGTGGGGTAAACAGACAAAAAATACAGGAAATTGTAATGTCATGTATTTCGGCTTACCATACTTTCCCCATGTTTGCTACCAATATTATTGATACACACTGTTGCTACAGTGCCATTATGTCTGCAATGAGATCACAGGCTATTTTTGTACCGAAGTCATGCTTAAACATCATAAAATGCATGCACAATGCCATTAAGAATGTGCAGTACTCAAGCCAGCTTATGGATTTTTATGCTGTCACTTTAATATTTTGTCACATGTGATATCGCAGGAAAATTTAAAGTTACGATGAACTGTGTTCTATTAGTACATGCTATGATCAAACCCACTCATAACTTCTCTTGCTCTGGAAGCTACACTTCTGTTTCCTTTCTGTAGGCCCATCTATCCCCCCCCCCCCCCAATGAAATAGGAAAAATAAAAAAGTAAAGAGCCATTTTTAGCTATCATTCACCAGAGTGGAAAAGAACATCTCTCAAAAGTTGTATAAAGTACCAAAGTGTGATGTCAAATATCCATTCATTGCTGTGGAAACTGTTTCTTAACATCACCTGGCCTGAGTACTTATGCATGCACCTGGCTCCAACCCAACCTATAACAAAAGACTGTGACAACATCACTTTGGTACTTGGTGAGAGAAAGTTAGCTAGAAGATAGAGGGTCTAGCTCTCATATCTCACCACATCCGTCTTTGTGTTGTAGATGTTCCTCTCCAGGCACTCCATAGCCATCCACCTGACTGGCAGCTTGGCCGAGCGGTCCTTGGCACTGTAGTAGTCCCTCTCGTAGATGTCCCTGGACAGGCCAAAGTCGGCCACCTTGACCACTAGGTCTTCGTCCAGCATGCAGTTGCGGGCGGCCAGGTCGCGGTGGACAAACTTGAGGCTGGAGAGGTACTGCATGCCCTCCGAGATCTGACGGCAGAACTCCAAGAGTTGCCTGGCAGTGAGCTCCTGAAGGAGAGTGCAAAGGTCAAAGGTGAAGGTTCATGTTCCTCATTTCTCTTTTAGCCTTTAGTTCATCCTTCCTGGCTATATCCTCTCACATCTGGTTATGGTGTACAGTGGAAAAACCACACTGTCATTTATACCATTTTCACTTCCCGTGAGGTTTTTCCTTCCTGCTCTTTTATCAGGGTCAAGATTGTAAGATTTTACAGTATCTGAAGTCTTTCACTCCCTCTTATCTAGCAGCCATTTGTACACCTTGGACAAGAAAATATATATATGTTTTTAAAGTTGTTTCATGGCACTGGTTAATGGCCAAGCTTTAAGCCAGGACAAGCATGATACTATTTATCTCATTTGCTGAGTCCTCAATTCTGATTGGTTGTTGAAATTGGGGGCATAATTTCAGCAACTGCCTTCAATTGTTCAAAATAGAACTAAACTACCCCATAGTACCCAGCCTGTCACATAGTACTTAACTGCCCTCTTTTCGTCCTTGCGTTTCATATGTACATGTACTGTTCTTGCTTGCATGGCTTCTGTAATGTGAGAGGTAGCCCTTGTCTGAAGTGATTGCGATGCAGCGCCTTTGGCAGAACAGATGACAGTTTGTTTACAATATATCAGTGGCTGAAGTGGCCAGTGCGATTGAGATCAATATTCAAAAATTTCATATGGACTGCTTCTACTCCATACTATGACCCTCGCGGCACAAGCTCCTCAGGTGAAAGCATGCAGTTGAGATGTTAAGGGGCAATGATATCAACAATGCCCCAAAAGTAGTCCATATCTGAAAATGTAGAAATCATACTGCTATACATACTGGATCTTTATATTTATGTTTCTATTTTTACATTGTATCTATCTCTTTCTACATATATGAAGCTGTAAAACTTCTGTGATTTTGAAACGAGGAAACCACCATAAGCATTGTGGATGGACTCACGTTGGAGGGGTCACGCACGTAGGTGAGGATGTCACCGTTCTGCATGAAGGGCAGGATGACGTAGGGCATGTTGGTGTCGCTGCTGATGCAGACGCCGATGAGGGCGAGGACGTTGCGGTGCTTGAAGTCCTTCATCATGATCCCTTCCCTCAGGAAGCATGTGATCTCGTGGAGGCTACCTTGGTGCAGCGACTTGACCGCCACCTTGTTCTCCTTGCCGTCCTGGGTCAGCTTGCCCGCATAGACACACCCAAAGTGACCTGTGGTGAGAGAGATGTCATTGGTCAGAGGGGGCAAAGTTACCACCACCGTAATGTTAAATCTAACAGTGATAAATGAATTGTGATGTCATTCCCCAAAAAATTATACTTGAAATACATGACAAACATATCGATATAGATTTCACAAATGTGATATCGATATCAATATCACAAATATTATATCAATTACAATATGTTTGGGTTTGTTTTTTTTACCGAAAATAGTCTCTTGCTTATGTACACTGCCATCTAGAGTGCCCTGCCATTATTTTTACCACAGCAGTCCAAGGTGCTCATTTATACATTTCAGTCAAGAGGGACATTTTTTGTGGGCAGAACATCTTGTCCAGAGATGAATGCACCGTTCAGGATGCAGGGAGAGAGGGTCATTGACCCCACCATGAGCAGAAAGCCCCCCCCCCCCTTAGTGCTGGACAGACCCATCTCATCTTTAAAAATAAATGAATAAATGAAATTAAAAAAAAATCTGTGGGGACTCTGTGTCAAGTTTTGCACAATCTTGAACTGTATTCCAGATATAAAGTTTTTCATTTCTAATCCTCCTGCTTGAGAAAAGATTTTTGAAGAATTCTATTGATATGCTTCAAACAGGAAAAAGAATGACCAAGCCTAGTCTTGTCAGTTGTCATCAAGGAAAATCTCATAAAAATGGAATCACCTACACCGTATGTAATGAAATTACTTACTTCCATACACCTTCCATTTCTTTACTTCCATGTAGGACCCGACCTTCAGATTTTTCAATATATTGTAACCCAACTGATATGTAATGACAAAAAGTCAAAGCCTTCAGAGGTGATGGTTGCAATTGAGATACCATTATCACCATTTTTTTTTTCTTATCTTTTAAAGACACCGTCAGAAGAAACAAGGTAAAAAAAAATCATACCTGGCTGTAAACTTACAGTAGATTAAAAGTGGAAACAACTGCGACAAGAATTCAAATGAAAATTGCCCATGCATAATCTGAACAGATTTTCATGCATATCTTTTGGCAAAGGGGAAATGATACACACCAGAGCCTAGCACTTTGCCCAGTCCAATACTCTCCTCGTGGACAAGAACTTGGCTGATTTCGGCAGCCAGCTCGTTGTTGATTTGCTCCAGTAGAGGGCGCTGCATAATCGGCATTGCTCCGTCTATCGGTGAGCCTGGATTGGTGAGGTAGGCTGTTGTAAAGAAGACAAGAACTCCACTACATCATTCGGTTTGTCCAATCTCAAGACTAAAACACGATCTTTATTTCAACGTTGCACCAGCACATATACAATCATCTCCCGTTATAATGAAGGCCTCAGGACCAGCAGTTTTCTTACATCAAAATTTCATTATAATTGAACAAATAAAAAATTAAAAAACTTATAAGAGCGGATTAAGCAGCAGTCTGAATTTTTACTTTGTTGTAACCAGAATTTGTTATAACCATGTTCATTATAATGGGAGTGCACTAGCTGTACGTATAAATGCAGAGCCATCAAGTGTAATAACAGTGGAAGTTTATTTTACTAGTTTTAAGAGAATTACTGGGTAATATAAAGTATTCAAAAAATGAGTCATCACACAGAAACAAGCAGGATTGCTCAAAACAATAGATGACAATTTCTTCCTTACTGTTCACCCTTGGACCCTGCGTTGCTAGGTGTACTTCCCCTGCCGTCTCCATGGCATTAAAGGCAACATGAGTGTTGTCGATTGGCATGCTGGCCCGTCGCTTAGATCTGTACCGGCAGCGCACGACAATCACAATGATGATGAGCACCACAGCCACCAGGGCCACTATGGCAATGATGGTGCCCGCCACATGGGCCGGGGGCCCCGGTTTTTTGGGCACCTGCAACATGCCAATGTTGTACTCCTGCACACCTCCAATGGTGACCTGTGGAGAAGAATGATTGTGTGATACACAACTTGATTCCACCCAGCTACCCTCTTCAATAGCTTTTAACAGCTTCACCAATAGGGGCCCACATGAAAGCTACTGATTGGAATGCTGAAAATTTAGTCTCTTTCAAACATACTGGAAAGCTATCAAATCAGAATGATCAGTATATATAGTGTGTAACGTTACCTGAAGCAGAATTATCTACCAACTAGAAATGTCGCTATGGCGACTGGTATGCCTCCGCCATAATGCATGATTCTCCTAATAGGTCTATAGTACATGTGTACAATGTGTGATTACATTTTCACAAATTTGGCAAAATATTAAAATGACATGTTTGTCACAAATGTATCAAATGTTCACCTTCCTTGACCTATGTTTAATTGGATGAACAGGAGAGCATGTATTTGGGGATTTAAGAACTTTAACTTCGACTTTGACCCTTTCATAAGTTTACACACTTGAGTAATTTTCAAGGTATCGAGTAAAAGTGCAATTTCTGTATCGAACAGTAAATTGTTATCATTTTCATCTGGCCTTTGATTCATAAGAAAATCACTGTCAGGCAGAACATACATACTAACTTGAGCCACTTCCGAGATATGGAGAAAGAAGTAAGTTCAGCACTTTCACTTGATCTTTGACCTTTTGACCTTTGACCTTCTTGGCAAAAGTAAAAAAAAATCCCAGAGAATATCTAGTGGGTTATACATGCATACATCAAGTTTAAAAAAAAATAATCCTGCTGGTATTGCATACATATAAGGAAAATAGTAAAATTTTGAAGTATTGCCCTTGACCTTTGACCCCTGACCTTTGACCCCATGAACCCCAAATTCCCTAGATAACCACTGCCAGTCAGTACATGCATATATACTTTGTTCCATAAAGATACCTTGAACAATTTCCAAGATAGAGAGAAAAAAGTGAAATTTTAACATTTTACTTGACCTTTTGACCTTTGACCTTTTGACCTTTGACCTTTTGACCTCATGACCCCAAACTTTTACCAGAGAATCTTAATTGGGTAATACATGTATACACTAAGTTTCAAGAAAATATCTTCAGGCATTGCATAGCTATGGGGGAAATAGTGAAATTTTAAGCATTTGACCTTGACCTTTTGACCTTTGACCTTGAGCATGTGCACCCAAAAGTTGATAGGCACAACTTCACCCCCTAATACACATACATGCCAAGTTTCATTAGGATACCTCAAAAGGTTTTGATAGTTACCCTGTCCACAAAATTCATTACGGACGGACGGAAGGACGGACGGAAGGACGGACGGACGGACGGACGGACGGACGGAAGGACGGACGGACGGACAACCCGAAAACATAATGCCTCCGGCACCACTTCGTGGCGGAGGCATAAAAAAGACCACTTGGTGAGCTCGAAGTTTGTCAACTCAATGGTGTTGCCTGAACAGATTTACCACAAATAGGATCTGCCATGATAAACTTATCCACAGATTATTTAGACACATTGGGTATGACAGTACCGGTACCAAACATAAATCCAAGTAGTTCTATTAGACATGCAAAGTAATACGACATTTCTGTTACCAAGGAGAATTAACAAGGCCTTTATCATGGTAAGTACAAGCCTATACTCTGATGCAGCTATGGTCTTTACTGTTATGCTAAACATCTAATGTGGTGAGACTATTGTTTTTGGTAAGCGATACGTCTGATGTGACAAGACTATGAACAGTGGATGCACACACCTATATCCACTATTATCGACTATGAATAGGAGGCAGTTTTTCATTTTCTTATTATCAACTATGAATTGGACAATCGGTTGAAATCTGTCTCAGACCTTAAGAGGTTACTCTCAAGATAAAGTATGTACTATCCTGGTGTCTGACTGATTCATAGTAGATAATAAGAAAAAAATGACTAAAGCAAGACCATTGGATAAAGGCGGTGGATGCTTCCACTGTTCATAGTCTCACCACATCAGACATTTAGCGTAACAGCAAAGACAATAGCTTCATCCTCTGCCTAGATTCTAAAGGCTTACTGTGGGAGAAAGAAACAACATACTGTGCATATATATTACCTGGACTTCATAGAAATTTGAGTCATCTGTGGATGCCTGCAGTTCAGCAGGAACCTCGCATTCGATGAACGTTGACTGAAGTTCTTGAATGGCACACTGCTGGTTACCTACAGTGACTAAGACCTGGTCCTTGTTGCTCACAAGATCCAGGTATTCTCCCTAGAAATGACATATTTAACAAAAGAAAAATGCAGTCAAGGCCTGTCTCAAGCCTTAAGAGGTTGATCACTCTCGGGATAAAGCATTTACTATCACAGTGTCTGTGAGATGATGCTCATAAATATGTGGGCGTTGGACATCAGCAGAGGCCCTGGGCTACTAAAAAAATTGATGATGGGCCACCCGGGCCAACTACCAAAATGGTTCAAACTGCCACAAGGGTTAACTTCTGATGGCAAGATCGGGTAACTAAAATCCAAGATAGACTTTTAAGTTTCCAAACATTCTGGGCCACTGCTTTTTTTAAGGCCACCAAAATGGTAATTAAAACAATTTCAGTGGCCCAAATGGGCCACCAGATTAAAAGAGCTAAGTTTGGAGCCCTGAAATTAGTTGTGGTTTATCTCTGGGGATTCAAAGGACTCTTTGACAAATGCTTTTGTTTTAAGTGTTGCGTTAGACTACACATTCATTGCTCAGATGATGTGATATAATGAACATGAAAGTTAACAGGAAATTACACATCCACAACCCAGTTTGCAACATTTTAAAGCTTTTAATATGAGGACATATCATGGTGCAATAATGTTTCCTTCATTCTACAGACATCATGTGTCAAGGCTAAAATGAATTAGAAGAGAGCTTGATCATGCTAGCACACCATCAAAATGTTGTTTATGTTTATTACACTGACAAATTTTGCACTGATATTTCATTTCTTTGTTGTATGTGTCACTGACAAATATGAAACATACCACTTTCCATATGGCCAAGGTGAGTATGCCAATTATATTCATGTAAAAACTCCGTATCCGGGCAATTACCCCCAGAGGGCAATTACCCCCCGGCCAAATACTGGTTAGTGGTAAGGTTAGAGTAAAGATTAGGGTTAGGGTTAGGTTTAGGGTTAGGAGCTTAGAATAGGGTTAGGGTTAGGTTCAAGATTAGGATTAGGATTAGAGCCAGGGAAAGGGTGCGGGGTAATTGCCCAGGGGGTAATTGCCCTAGACCCAAAAACTCTTATCTCAAAGCAGGAGTTATCCAAAGTGCCTTGAAGCTTTTGGATCATCATATGTATACCAGACCATGTCATATATTCAACAAGAGGATCATCTAGTTCTCACATGGATAATGATGGACGGAGAGTCTGGGTCCAAAACCAAGATCTTCTCTTCAAACTCATCAACGATGGGGTCTGGGTAGTACATGAGCTCCCATTGCGGCAACGCTATCTGGCCATCCTCTGACATAGGCTGGAGGACGCGCTTGTGGAACATGACAGTAAGGTTGGCTACTATGGGCTGGTCAGGGGTGGTGACAAGTCCGGAGTCGCTGAGGTCTGGGGCGGGGCATGTCAGTGCCCCCTTGACTAAATCTGGTATGGCATTTGAGTCAGGGATGGTAGGCAGTGTGCAATCCTGGGTAAAAAGGGAGATAAAAGTGCATATAGTGATCAGTTTGACATAGAGGTGTAAAGTGCCATGTTAATAAGATGATGATGACCTAACTTTGGAGAGTCAATATCAAAGGAGGAGTTTGTTCACAGGAAAGATGTTTTTGAGTGAAAATAACAATCATTTGGAATGACTATCGAACACCTTGTGTTTTATGACTAACATTCTGGTACTGTAAAAGTGGACAGTTTCTCACAAATAATTTCTTATGCCTGGCCTGGTAAATTTAATTTTGTGTATTTTTGATTCAAAGGAGTCAAAGAGATGAAATATCTCTACATATCACAAGCAAACATATTTGTGCACTTTTATTTCTGAGCTATAGTTTCATATTGCATGAAATGTGTGAAAATTGTCACTTTTACAGTAGTCATCTAGTCTTCTGTATTGTCCTCTGACCTGTTCGCTGTCATCATTGTTGTTCTGATACACCGCTTTCATTTAAACTGACTTTCTCAAATCTGTTAATAAAAGCAGAGCAACAAAAAACAGACAAACAAACAAATGAAACAACTGTGGAGCTGTGAGGTAGATGTGGACATTACCTTGCTGGCCCTGACCCTGTGGCCAGATTCACTGACTGCCTCTACCTCTATACGCACAGACTGGCCGAGGTGGAGATTGAAGCCCGAAATCTCCAGCGGAATGTCACCACTGGGAGGTGTCCCAAAAAAGATGTCGTCAAAGTTTGGGCGGGGTTGGAAGAGGAGAAGGGGCACAGACATTAATGAACAATTCTGCTGGAACACACGTACAACGGGCAGTCAGCCATGTACAGGCAACATCGAGTTGCACTCATGCAGCTAAGGAAGATTTATGCATATCATGCAGGAAACTACGTAATTGATGTAAAAGTCATAGATTATCCACACTTTGTTCAAATCCCGACAGTCTCAAACTACTTTTTAAAACTGTGGATGAAAAGAAAAGCATGACCTTATACCACTTTCAAATTTTATTATGTAAAGATAGGAGGTCTGCAAATGAGGTTAGTGATACAGCATTAGCAAGACCAAAACTTCAACAATTATGCTTTTGTGAGAGGGCACCGAGAGTACTGACTGAACCTAAAACTTCTAACATGTCCAGGGAAAGTGGCAATATTTCAAGGGAAGTCAGAAAGGCTCCAGTGACACTTTACCTTTGTATTTGCCCTTAACCCGTTGAGGACAAGTTCCGAGTATACTAGGACAGGGTGTCTATGCGAAATATGTGTTGTAGCAAAATTAGTCTGTCCTCAACAGGTTAACTTTCTAATTGTCAGACATATGGGGAACACAAAAATACTTTGTGTGCCATGACGAAAAGTGAATTGAATTTTGTTTGCACTAGCCATTAGCTTGTCATCTTAATTCAGCCATTTTTGATCATTTTGTTCAGTAATCTAGGTTGTATCAAAGTTAGTGTTCATTTTGAGCTCAACCGTGGTATAATAATATAATCTGTGCGGTTCATATACCAGCTAGTGCTCACCTGAAAAAGGACTTCTTTGGAGAGAAGTCAGTGACGTATGGATTCTCTTTGTACTCAAAGGCCAGTGCGTGGGGCAGCTCCAGACTGTCCAGAGACAACAACACTGGACCAGATGTCGGCTGGCTGGTGTTCTGGGTGGTGCAGTGGAGCTTGGTGGCAGTCACTCTGGTGGGATAAGAACAAAGTGAGCATTAATTGTGACGCTCAGGATGTGGTGTCTGCTATGGTTTCATGACATTTGCTCCTGTGACTATTGCTCCCATGAAATATCTGCATGCTATGAGCCAAATATAAATTCATTCTAATCATAAACATAACCCATAACCCTAAACCCTAACCCTAATCCTAATCCTCACATCAAACTAAACCTAAAACTCTATCACAACCCTATCCTCCAACTATAAGTCCTTGGAATAAATAAAACTGGAGCAATTGTCGAAGAAGCAAATGTTGTGTCACCACCTGCTTCACAGGATAGAGTCAAATTGTGGTAACTGATCTCTAGCTGAACATGGTTGTTTTTGTGTGTTGAGGTCGTTATGCCATGATTCAACAGTCATAAGAATCAAGTGTGAGCTTCTTCAATTTGTCTCCCTCCACAAATGAAATTGTTAAGATCACAACTGCTGATCTGTAAATGAACAAACATGTTGGAAAAAAGGAACCAGTGGGACTCCAGTAGGACTACTGCAGTATATGACAGGTTTGAGTCCCACTGGTTCCTTTTTCTGACATGTTTGTTAATTTACAGATCAGCAGTTATGATCTTAACAAATTTAATTTGTAGAGGGAGACAAAGTGAAGAATCTCATGCCTGGACCTTCACCCCCCTGAATAATATCTTACTTTCAATCATAAGATTTCTGGCAATTTTGCTTGATTAGCTTTACACTCCAGTATGTTGAGATAGACTTGATCTCCTATTCTTGTCTTGGGACTCTGTTTTACTTGCTATATCAAACCTGAGGACTAAAGCTACTTAGTACTTTGACCTGGTACTTATAAAAATGAGACATTTCAATCACTAAGCCACATACTCAGTGGGGGATCCAGAGGGGGGGCGCACTGGGCGCATGCCCCCTCTTTATCTTTTGCAAAAACAAAAGAAATAAACAGAAAAAATGGGGCATGCACCCCCTTTAATTTTGCAAAGGTGCCTCCCCTTTACGTAATTCCTGGATCCACCCCTGCTACTGACCTGTGCACGTGGCAGGACACCCCGGCCACTGTCACCCGCCTCGTGTTCCCTGCCAGCAGCCCACTCCCGTGAATGATGAGGTTCGTTCCACCAAACAATGGCCCAGCCATTGGACTGAAGTGGGTGAACACCGGCTCCTACAAGACATATGACCAAAAAGACCTTGGTGACGATGACGATACAGTCATGTACTTATTAGGCATGTACCTTATAAAGCAATAACTCACTAATTGCAATAACAGTAATTTTCATTGCAGCACAATCAGCTGTGCCGATTATTTAAGTTGTTGTCATAGCAACACAAGTGATGTTATCACGTTTGCAATGTCTTAGTGAAACAGAACCCTAGTCTGGTGTCCTGGTTATAAATGTCAGCCACATTAAAGGCCTCCACACACCGAGCACAGCTAGTAAACAGCAACGGTCCACTTTTTTGGCATGGTGCGCCAAAAGGAACCAAGTCTGGTTCTGTTACAATACCAATTCCCCGCTAATGATTTTGTTATAAAATAAATTTCCTTCTGGTGATTTTGCTGCTCTTGATTTTGACATAAGAGTATAAGTTTTTGGTGATTTTGTACAAAAATTATTAATTTTTTTAGCCAGAACCAGACATGGTTCCTTTTAGCGCAACATAGCAAAAAAACAGACCGTTGACGTTACCGGACTGCTAGCTGCTCAGTGTGCAGATCGAGGCCTTATAAAAGCTGTTGCAAGCACATGCAGTGCAAGAGGTTGATCACTATCATAATACATCGTGAAACTTGCTACATGTACATGTGTCACCACAGAGAGTTCTTGACAAATTTCCAGTTGGAATTGCCTGAAATGCTGGAGGTCAGGAGAAGTCAACCTGTGTGCACTTCTGGTAAACAATAGTGGCAAACATGCACCACAATGACACCACAATGACGCCTGCGGCATGTAACTGGCATTATAGCTAAGACTAGCTTGAGCAACTACCATCCTCTACCATGCCGGATCATGGAGGGGACACTTTCTGTAGCAATTAGGGTTACCCTAAGGATTTGAAGGGTCAAGAGCCTCATATGAAGCACCTACCACATAGGAATAGATGTAGTTTGGCTCAGAGGAAGCTGTCCCTCCAATGGCAAAGGTTTGGTCGAGGTTCATGTCCACCAGCACGTCTACCACTGCCGGGCCTTGGACGGGATCTTCCACCGGCGGCATCACGCACACGATGCTGAAAAGGAAATAAACAGCAGGAAACAAATTGTTATCATCACACACAGTCAGTGCTTGAATCAAGCTGGCTTGGGCTGTTTCAGATCAGAGAAAGTAGCATTTATAACATTGGCAGTCTCTCTTTTCATTTCTTGATCACTAGAAAATATATTAAGTTCAATCACATTCATCAGCATTTCAGATATAGAATATTTTGATTTAATTATGCAAGGGAAAGAGATGAGGCTAACTTTACATGTGCACAGTTTGATAATATGGAACTCAACCTCAACCCCTCAGCTTTATAATCTCTTGCTTCCATTTAATGTCGAATTTGTTCTTCATTCATGATTGTTGATCTCTTATGTTATTCCTTTTCATCATCATTGTTATCATAATTATAACCACTGTAATAGTAACTTTGTAACTTTCCATGACTCCTAGCTTGAAGGTCATGTGAGAGGTGTAAGAGAAAAAAAAAATGTCCTCAAAAATTCAGGAGCGCGTAACCCACAAAGCACTGACAGTTCTGACACAGCTGCAAAAAATCTGGTGTCTCTTTCCTGAAGAAGACTGTAATATCTGACTCACTGTGTGATGTTGCTGACATTCATAATGACATCACAAAGCTGGCCAGCAACGGTGACATTGAGCGTGATGTTCACATTGGGGCTGTCGGAGGCAAGACTGTCACCAATGATGTGGACCACGGTGTCTCCCTGAAGGGGGCCAAAGACCGGTGACACCTACCACAGGTGATGGGAAAAACACATCATGAGACACACTTGTCGGTTTATATGTAAACATATATAATGCACTACCCATTTTTTCTACTGGTCCAACCTGTCTGTCAGACCAGTAGGTGCCCAGGTTTTCCATCTTTTAATAGTCCATTCCTGAAAAAGTTACTGGTGCGACAGTGATTTTTACTGGTCAGGAAGAGTCGGACCAGTGCCAGTGTGTATAGCATTGCATATACATACCAGTGTGGACTCACAAACATATGAATGAATGTCACACCTGTGTTTGCTCATCTGCTATACTCACACTTAAGACACACTTGTGTAAAATCATGTTCATAGACAATAATAATAATAATAATAATAATAATAATAATAATAATAATAATAATAATAATAATAATAATAATTCTAATAATAATAATGATAATAATAATGATAATAATAATAATAATAATAATAATAATAATAATAACAATAATAATAATAATAATAATAATGATAATAATAATGATAACAATAATAGTAATGATGATGCTGATAATAATAATAATAATAATAATAATAATAATAATAATAATAATAATGATAATAATAATTTATAGTACATTCATATAGCGCATTTTCCATAAACATACATATTCAAATGTGCTTCACCAGTGGATTATTGATATTATTAAACAGCACAAGTGAGTTTTTAGATATAACGTACACACATACTGACACACATGCATATAACGGAACAAGTGAGTTTCTGGATATACCCCTAATGACACACCTGCATATTAACGGAACAAGTGAGTTTCTATGCCCTCCGCCATGAAGTGCTGCCGGAGGCAATATGTTTTCGGGTTGTCCGTCCGTCCGTGCGTCCATATGTACGTCTGTCCGCATTCGTTTACGCGATAACTTGAGCAATATTGACTGAAATTTTACGAAACTTGGTCCAAGACTGGATCGAGCAAATTTCACCAAACTTCGTCCAAGGATGATGTATGATGGGACAATTACTTGATAAGTTTTTTAGTGAAATCGGACAGAGGTCAAAGGTCAAAGATCAAGGTCAAATCCTAAAATTTATCTGTTCACGTGATAACTCAAATCTGGATGAAGCAGCTTTCACTAAACTTGGTCCAAGGATGATGTATGATGGGGCAATTAGTTGAGTTGATTTTGGTGACATTGACAAGAGGTCAAAGGTCACGGTCAAATGCTAAAAATGTTGCTATTTCTCCCATATCTATATGCAATGCCCAAAGGTATTTTCTCGAAACTTAGTGTACACACGTACTACTGCGTGAAGATTCTCAAGAGAGAGTTTTATGTTATAAGGTCAAAGGTCAAAAGGTGAAAGGTTAGGTGAAAATGTTACAATTTCACTTTTCTCGCAAATGGTTCAATGTATTTTCATGGAACTTGGTACATACGCATGTACTAATTGGCAGGGATTATCTAGGGAACTTAGGGATCATGGGTCAATAGTCAGGGGGTCAAAGGTCAAGGTCAACTCCTCAAAATTTTACTATTTCCCTCATATACTAGTATATGCAAGTCTTGCATTATTAGTTTTAAAACTTAATATATACATGTATTACCTAATGGAGATTCTCTGGGAAATTTCCAGCCAGAAGGTCAAAGGTTATGGGTCAAAGGCCAGGTTTAAATACAAAAAAAAAATCTATTTTGTACTGTAATTACACTCTTTCTTCATACCTTGAGAATTACTCAAGTAAACAAGTCAAGAAGTCAAGTAAAAATCCTCAATTCCCCAAATATGTGTACCTGCACTCTTAGACAATTATAGCAAACCCAAAAGTGAACATTCAAGATACAGGTATTTCTGACAGACCTGTCATTTCAATATTTTGCCACTTAAGTGAAACTGTCATCACACATTGTGAAGACATTACACACCTATTGGGAGAATCATGCATTATGGCGGCCGGAGGCGTCGCCATAGCGACATTTTTAGTTAGATATACACCTAATGATCCACCTGTATATTAACGGAACAAGTGAGTTTTTAGATATACACCTAATAACACACATGCATCAGGGCTCATATGTTGCATGAGCCTATCCGAACTCTGAGCCTATGGAACTCCCTCCCATTTTTACTTCTCTGTGAAAATGACATACTTGATCACTTCAAAGCCTCACTCAAGACTCACATTTTCACCAGGCATTCAATTGTTAACTCTCTTGGAGGAATCTGCCCCTTTGAATGTTTCTGTAACAGATATTATACAAATATACGAGGCC
Organism: Diadema setosum; assembly: GCA_033980235.1. Classification (NCBI taxonomy): domain Eukaryota; kingdom Metazoa; phylum Echinodermata; class Echinoidea; order Diadematoida; family Diadematidae; genus Diadema; species Diadema setosum. The sequence goes on from CM067060.1 coordinate 42,623,712, forward strand.
TGAGAGGCTCTGGTTGAAACTATGCGCATGAGGTGACTTCAGTAGCACTATTTTCTGAGGGGCGCAGCCCCGAAGAAAATAGTGCTACTGAAGTCACCGAAGGCACATAGTTTCAATCGGTGCCTCGAAAAATTGGCCTGGTATATTTGTTTTATATCCCTCCCAATGAATTTAAGAGTATTCGACTGCTGGTATTCTGTAATTTATCTTTTTTAAGGGCACCTTGCTTTACTTTTCAAGAAGATTGACTAGTCATTCACGCTCGGGAAAGCAGCTCAGTAGGAGGGTAGCGCGTACGCGTACTATGAAGAGACAACTGCGCACTCAGCCGCTGAAGTGTACTCGGTGCATTGCTGTACAACGTACTGGTAAACATGCGCAAACTGCAAACTCACTACGCGCTTCATACATGCAATACGCCTATCCGATCTGTCAACAAGTACGTTCGGTTGCCAGTGCGGTGATGTGCGTGCTCGAGCTGATCAACGATGTGACTGTGAGCTGCAGTTGATTGTGTTTTCTGTCATCTTTCTACCTAGCTGTCTGTACATGAATATGGACTATCATTTCCTGTTTCCAAATGCAAGTATACATTGTAAATTTTGGTAGCATTCAGTAACAGCGTATAAGGTTAGATTAGGCACTGGAAAAATTCTAGCAATTAAAGCATCGAGTGCCACTGTAAGTCGTGTGATTCACGGTGTTCTAACGTAAACAGTTAACAAGTTAGACTCTAACTAACTCATTTAGACACTCTAAAAAATAATTATTAGGAATGAGATTACAGGAAATAGGGCCTACTGTTAGACAGGTAGAACTAACGTTAGGCTTAACTAGCGCTAACATTAAGCAGGCCTACTATCTACTGCAGTTTCGTTTGTCAACATCTTTTGGGTGGGTCGCTCGAGTTAGTGAACTGCGAGACCAACTTTCAAACGGCGAAGTATGAACTCCCCAAAGGCCTATGGTACATTCAAGAACCCTAGCTTGCTTATTATAGATCTACGATATCGCCTACTCTGTTGTAACGTAATACAATTTTTTCTTTTTAGGTAGAATGAGGGCTTTATAAGAGTCTCTCTAACGTAACCCGTGTCGTATTGAGTGTATACGTGCCTTGTGGTTCTCGCGAAGTGCAGTGATCTAAGGCGACGCGATACCCATTCATATGTACATGAAATCTCTCGCGAAGCGAAGGTGCTGCGATACCCATTCATTTACACATGAAATCTTTCGCGTCATGACGCGAAGCAAAAAAGGCGCGAAAATCGCAAGTGTGGTATAGTTTTTACCATTTTCCCTAGGGAGAATAGTCATACGCGGATTCGTATGGTAGAATTATGTTTGTTGTTTACAGTGCTCTCGACCAATCAGAGGACGAGAAGCAATTTGTGAGGGATATAAATGGCACTATACAAATGCTGCAGATTATCATCATCACCATCATCACATATATTACACAGATTGTTGCCTGCCCGGCAGAAGGGCCCTGGCATAAAATTCCACTCCAAAATCTAATTTTTGTTTATGACATGATTTGACAAAGTTCTGAAAGCTCTTTCACATGATGCGTTCTCAATTTTTTGTGACTTTTCTAGATCGACCGCAAGCCTTAAGGGCCCTTCTGCCAAGCAGGGACAAGATGGAATCGTGTTCTCAAAAATACCAACATGTCTTTGTGAACTCAATTCATCCACTCAGAGACACAACTGTACAAGCTCATTTACATACGTGTACACCAATGGACACTCAAATGTGTATCATCTGAACATGTGTGACAAAGTATGACAGAAGATAAGTGAATAATGCAAAATAAAAGTAATGCACCCTACTGGTACATCACACTCTATATGCACCACCAAGACACACAAGCAAGTCATGGGGTGGCATATAATGATCCTCACCTCATAGATAACTGGTGCACACGCATCTGTGACCCACTCGGGACCATCTTCCGAGTCCACCTCTTCCTCCGGTATATCCCCCGACCCGCCGTCCATGTTCTCGCACTCGGCCTGCGTGGTGCAGACCCCGCCGCACCAGCCGCACCTGTTGGGGTCGTTGGAGGTGACGCAGTCTGAGCAGTGGGTGTAGTGGTCGCAGGTCCTCAGGCCAATCTTGTACACCTGTGAGATAAAGATGATGGACCACATTGCAGTGCAATAGTCTATATGCCAATCTCTAATTGTCTCTGTCTCAATCATCCTAATTGTTGCACGTCTCACAAACAGCATGCAGCATTCTCACCACTATAACATATGACAGACGGTCTCGTGACCTTTACACAAGTGAGTCTTCATGATTACTAAACTGTTTCTAAAGCAATTAATGTAAACTTGCAAGGGGTCAAAGAAACTTTGACCCTGTGTATGAGGGTGTGAAGGCTGAACAGATCAAAATACACCTGCACCAAAGTTTGAAAACAACGTTCTGCCATTTAGACAAGTCTGTATGATGCCAAACTGCATATGTTCCATATGAGCTGTTTGAGTACATTTTATAAGATAATTGAATTCATGTTGACTTTCACATTTTAACATATATTGAACCTAACCCAGAATACACCCTGCTCCTGTTCTTTCACAACCATCACTTCTTCATGAAAGACAAAGATCTTTAATATGAGAAATTAGCCTTTAGTGCACCCATTGCATTTTACATGTACCTTGTTGGGTGTCATCGCAAAGACATGACTCTTGTCAAGGTCAAAGGGCATATCTCGGAGGACTGGTCCATCAGAATCCAGCTTTATCTTCTTGTAGGGAAGGAGTGGGGGCTCTCCTGCAGGTCCTGGGGTGAAGGACAACGGCTCTAGGATGAACTGTCAATGTGGAGATATAATGTGAGACCATTAGCCCAGCTGAGGACGATCGAATCTCGAGTATACTCGGGCAGGTGTCTATGGGAAAGGCATGTTGTAGCAAAATCAAGCCGTCCTCAATGGGACAAAATTAAAATCTATCATTACCATAGTAGATATTGGATTCAATCATAGAGCTGTAATAAAACATTTAAAAGTTAATCATGTTTTCTTTTTTTTTTGTAATTCAATTCCAACATAATCTATTCCTTTTACATTTGACACCTTGGAATAATGATCGCAATGGATTAAATGTCACTCAAAATACTGCCACAATCTGTTAATGCATATCAACCAGGAACACAAGTGTGTGAGCTATACATACACGTACATGCCTGTATGCAACAGTTGTGCAATAATGAAATTTTTGTGTCAACATTTTATCCACTATACTCAACACTCTGGTTATGTTCAGTTGCTTACAGAAGTTCCCAAAGTGTATTTTGATATGATTAATGACATGACTAGGCTTAACTAGATCTAGAGGCATTTTCTGTCATCAACTGAATGAAATATCTACACAAATACACACCCATACACACTGCACAATCATTTACTAGTACACATACTTCTTAATTGGAAGTACATTATATGCTTATAAAATAGCTACACATGACTACAAGATAGGATCCAAAGCAGCAAATAGAAACACAATGGACTTCTAAATAGAATGTAAAAAGTTCAGGTTGCTTTCAGAATTATCCACAGAACTGAATTGAAATCTCAGTGAGTCACTTCCCAGAACTATGCTCAAAGCTTTCCTAATCTCAGTGACCTGTTTGTCACACAGGCTGTTATTTCCTGGATCCTGGACGGCAAGATTAAATGACATTTTGCCCTCTCCTTTAGTAATGATCAGATGGAAAAGGGAAAAAACGACAATGATGGCACTTCAGAAGCCATGTTGTGGTAGGAAGATTGAAATTTGATGTCAGAGCATCTAGAAAGAGTCCGTTTCTGTGTTAATATATCAGAGAGCACACAAGGAATACTTGAACAGTCCCAATATACTCAGATGGGAAAAATTCACTAACAGTCTTTCTTTTAATTTCTCTTTATATAAAACAAAGACAGCCATGTAAGTTTACATGCAAATTCCACCTCAAATATTCAATCTATCTCGTTGAAAAACAAACAAAAAACCACAAACAAACAATTCTTCCTTAATGCATTTTCATCCTATATACCCCATATATCTGACAAGGTTTGATGTCAAAGTTCACTCACTGTCTTCAAACTCCCATTTAAAGTTCATCAGAAGAGAAATGTCTTAGTAGTAAACAGATATGGTAGTAAAATCCACTTCCAATTATGATAATAATGTACAACACATATTGAACAGGCCCATATATAGCCCTGTTGCATGGCAGTGAAACATGAGTGGGTAGAGGTCTGCTAAGTCAAGTAATGATTATCCATGGTGAACTGACAGAGAGTTAACCCACTGATGACTAGTCCCGAGTATATACCTGGTACTCGGGCAGGTGTCTATGGGAAATGGGTGTTCTAGCAAAATCAAAGCATCCTCAATGGGTTAAGGGTGTACACAAATATTCTAGGTACTGTATACGGCACATATTTTGAAAGGTTTTTATTTTCACAAATTTGCTATTTGCGTGCTATTCACAAATTTAACAACACATGAATATAGGAACTCTGATCAAGATATGAGTGTGACGTACACGCATACATTTTCTCCATTCATTACTTCATTCCATAATCACAAATTTAACCATTTGCAAAATTGGAGGAAAGTCTTGATTCACAAAGCATTAGACCAGCTAACTATAATCTTATGGTGTATAAAGTCAAAGGCTGACTGTACAACAGGGCAATATGCATCAGTCCTGTTCAGGATGTATCTCTCCAATAATTAGAGGGCAGCAATTCTATGCAATCTGATTTGATCTCATATAGGCAGTGAGATTAAAAGGTAGACAAGGCATTTGGTATTTGCCTGTGCCAACCTCCTCTCCAGCAAACTTAACAGAAATGTAGCATTTAATCAGATGATTTCATGATCTGTCTGATACAATATTGCAATGTTTAAAACTGTATATGGTGTTTTAAAAAAGAAAGAAGCAGACACGCACACACATACAGTATTTAATCCAAGTTACATTTGTTTTCAGTAATTTAAAGGGATCGTATTGTTTTGGTTGAGACCTAATTTCAGGTTTCTAACATTTTTTGGTGAGATGAGAAACCTTTTATGAAATATGAAAGAGCATGTAATTCCATGAGTAATACAACTTTTATTTGATGAAAATTGGTTTTGAAATGGCTGATACTAGTATCCAAAACAGAGCGATTCTATTAATAAGTGTGGGACCCACACTTTATTATGATCGCTTTGTTTTACTTTGTTTTTGGATGTTTCAGTCATTCCAAACCCGATTTTCATCAAATAAAGTTTGAATTCCTCTTAAAATGGTATGCTCTGTACTATTTAATAAGTGTTTTCTTGGCATCTCGCAAAAAGTTAAAAGCCCAATTCTCATCTCCACCAATACTGTACCATCCCTTTAACACTCTTAATATAACCTCTCTTTTAAACAACTTGCATTTGCTCTTCCTCTCTATTCTTTTTCTAAAGCTACTATTACAATTGTAACTTTAAGTGTCATCATTTCACAGCTAATTTGAATTATATAATAACTGATGTATGTTGCTCTAATTATACCCACATTGTGATTCATGGAAACCTAAACAAGGAAAGAATAACAGAACTTTCGTCTGCCTTTCTAGATGGGGAAAAAACAAAATACATCGCATGACAGACTGTGAAATGTGAGCAATATTTTGATAACAGACTTGCTCTCATATATATGAGAAAAACATGTCATATTTCATGAAACAAAATTAATCATGGTCCGCTGACACATTTCAGGGTGAACAGCCGAGAGACTTTTTGAGATTCTATCCATATTGTTGAGCTAGATGGTCAAAATAGCCATTTCTATAAAATTGATAAATGAAGGTGTTTTTTTTTTCTCTCTCTCTCTATATATATACAAAGTATATATATGTCTGTATGTACATGTATGTATATTCATATATTTATGTATATAATATGTATGCATGCATATGAATATATACACACACACAGACAGAAATACACACACACATATATATATATATATATATATAGAGAGAGAGAGAGAGAGAATAAGAGACAGACAGATGGAATCATCTTCATTTCAGACAAATTCACAAATATTATGTAGTGTTATCCTGGTCTGTAATTGTCAGTATCCTGCAGCCCTAATGTGATACATTATACCTCCTTTTATGTCTCAAGGATTTTGCAGGTTTTATATTCCAGTCCGGTAGTCGGTAGCCCGATCAGTGGATACACCCCCTTCGTAGAAACCTACCCGGAGAAGGATTTTGGTGTGTTAAAACGATACCCCTCACCCTCTCCTACACTTTTATAATTATTGCATGAGGCTCCTGAATTCTGTTCTCACCTGACATTGTTGCAACAGTAAGGTCTGTTGAAATGAGACTTGACATTGCATAACTCTTATGATGATGCACCCCATTATGTCGTCTGCAAATTTTAATCCATTAATTGCTGTATTTAATCATTGACATTCTCAGTCACATAAATCATCTGTGATAGCAGCTTGTGAAGGGAACAGACTGCCATTACTATAAGTCAGCCAGTTTTTACCAGACCAATTCAAGATCTTCCAGTATTTGTACTTGGTGAATACTGTTACCACAGTTGCATTTTATATGTAGAGTATCATTGATATTGATAATAATTCTTATCATTATCATTCTCATCATCATTACAATTACAATGATCACAGTTATGATAGTGATAGTGATAAAAGTAGTGGTGATAACAATGAATACAATGATAATACTAATGATGTCAGTGGTATACCATACAGATGTTTATAATACTACTCATGATGATAATAACTTTTGTAATAATCATAATACCATCAGTAACAGTACTACATACTGATAGTTATAATTCATTTTGTTGTTTGATTATGAATTTTATCCATTTCTCAACCTCTTGCATAAGTACGATGGACAGGCTTCTTTTTATCTTACAGTTATCACAATGATAGGTAAACTTTAACAGCAAGATATGACACCTACCACCTGATCAAATGGAATGATCTTGCACACTTGCCAGAATGATAAGCCATCAATTGCACAGTGATGTAAAACTTTAAACCTACAATGACAAACCTGCATAGTACAACGACAAACCACTAATACATGCAGCATACATAAGAATGACTACAGTTTGATTTCCTCATATAGTTCTAGTCCTAGCACTGTACTTCCATACCTCTCTCTTACTGCCACCTACACCTTTCTACCTATCTAAAAATTATGGTTGGCGTTTCGAGAAAAATGCCTTTTATTTAAAAGGTTGACATTTGCAGTTGCCTTGTGGCTCAGGGCCACCAAAAGAAAAAGTATAGTGTCAAGCCTTGCCATATATATATATTCATGCTCATTATTATGGAACTGTGAATCATACAATGAACCATGAATATACAGGTGTATATACTGTAAAATGAGGAATATTCGCATGCATTTTGATTTTGTGAATTTTTCAAAATGCATGTTGAAGATCTTGTCTACACTATATGCATTGAATGTTAAAGGCAACTCTTGAAAAGTTCATGATGCGAATAAGGCCGTCGGCTCCCATTCCGAAAAATTTCATGCTTCGAAAATATTATGCTTTACAGTATATTATATAATAATACATTTATATATTACCTCTGCAATGCTTGCAATCAATCTTTGTATTTTACCTATTTGTCTATTTATCTATCAAGTCATATCTCACCAATCTACATCTCTCCCTCTCTCTCTCTTTCTCTCTCTCTCTTCTGTCTGTCACCTGTCTGTCTATATCTTTCTCTTTCTCCAATGATGAGAATAATATCACTGAGAGGTGCAGTACTGCTCCAAGGGCTATACACAACCCCTGAGCAATGTTTGACAAAGATTCTGCCATGCAGATTCTGACTACCCCCATGCCACAAGTCGATCTCTTGGCAAGCTGGTATATGAGACTATATACAGTGACTGCTGGGTTATATGATAGAACCCTATCTCATGAGGAAGTGAATGGGACAAAAGCCCATGGACAGGAAGTCACCTGTAAAATTTACAACCTGTCACTTTCTGGTTTGCGTTCACTCCCCTCATTCTTTTCTTCCTGTTGTGCCCATATATGTGTATACAGATATTCATGCCACTGGTTGACTAAGTATGGCTGATATGTGGATTAAGAAGTACCCTAGCTGTTGAAAGCTGTCATTCTACCACTTAGTTCAATTAACTCCAATGTCAACAAATTTATTTTGGCAATTCAAAGGGCATGAAATTCAATTCACTAGAGGGTCAATTGAATCATTACAACCAGTTTGTTTCTGTTGCCATCCCCAAATGGTAATTTGATGGGTCCCTCGACATATAAGGATAATGATGTTCCCTTTGCGTCACATTGCCACTGCCCTTGTTATGAGTTAAAGTTGCCTATTTGGTTGACTCAATGACAGTCTGAATAGGAAATAGTCTAACTGAGGCAGGAGATCTATAGATGGAGTTGCGAGGACACTTTTTTGTTTGTCACCTAATTTCATGCCATCAAGTGCTAGGTAAAGAGATGAGAAGGCAACTCACAATACAAAATGAAAGGACTGAGCTCATATTCAGTTAATAACCACCATTTCTCATAATGGATATGAATTAGCTTGAGTTGTTGAATGTATGCACATACATGGTGAGGTGCATATGTAAAGTGAGCTTTGTAGTGTCCATGCAATAGTTCTTAGAAATACTGTTTGTATTCTATCTGGGTAGCTGGTGCAAGAGCTGATTTTTAGCAACTGCAAAGTCCCAGTTCCCCCAAAGATCCCCAGATACTGCTCAGATCCCTTAATTAACTAAGCAGCCACTCAGTCTGAAACTCTGAAGGAATATTGCTCAGTTCTTATCAGAAAGAATACAAGCAGTACTACTCAGGAATATCATATCACAAAACTCATTTTACATAATTATGAATATACCTTGCCCAAATATGGTAACTTGAACTGTACCTAAACTCTAAAGTCTAACTACTACACTAATGAATACCGGTAAATGATATCGACACACAACACATAAATACTAAACAAATACTACAGGGCTGTTATTTGTAACTTTGTAGATAAAAGACAAAAACACATGCACAAACACATACACACACAAACAAGCCAAATGTCACTTGGGTTTGGAGAAGATCAATTGTATCAGAGAGAATTTTTTTTTTTTGTACTGAATGTAATCGTTATTACCATTTATTTATTTATGTACTTTATACTGAAGGGTTGGCCTATTCAGTTTTGTAAAACTGCTTTCCAGAGGCAATCTGGAGTAGTAACAAACATCATTTTACATGAAAATACACAATACAGATATACTGTATGTAACCTTGTAAATGACAAACAATGAGAGTGGATGAATGATAAGTATATATCTAAAAAAAAATGTAGATAATATGTGGATATCACAATATTCAGAGACTACTCAAAATGAAATAGGGACCAGGAAATGTGCATCCCTTTTAAAGGAGAAATCCAGTCCAAATATAAGCTAGTCTGATAAAAAAGAGTAAAATTTTCCGAGTGCAACGATAAAAGTTTGACTGAAATCGGACAAAAAATAAGGAAGTTGTGACATTTTGAAGTTTTGCTAATTTCTGCAAAACAGTTCTTGTACAGTGAATATGCAAATGAGTGAGCTAACCATGTCATAACCTCACAATTTTCCACTGATCGTGTACAAACAAACAAAAATGATGAAAATTCAATGTTTCTGCCATTGAAGTCTAAAACATGATGCTGTTCCTGGTTGAATAACTTCAGAATAGTGATCAGTTTATACTGGGATTTGAGCCTCGCGCATAATTGCATTTGACTGAAAAACTGGACATTTCAAAATTTCATGTGCAAGCTATATGGCGAGTAGTGAGAGGATGACATGCTCTCTTTGCTATTTGCATATTCATATTGATCGTTCAAGAACTGTTTCCTGAAAAATTATCGAAACTTCAAAATGTCATAACTTCCTTATTATTCACCCAATTTCAATCAAAATTTTACCGTTGAACTTGTAATATTTTACTCTCTTATCAGAATAACATATATTTGGACTGGATTTTTTTCCCTTTAACTTACACCTCCTTGTTGATGCTTTCATTTAGAGACAGTAAACAGAATGTAAATTATGCTTCTCTTCCTTGCTGCTAAATGCAGTTTGAGATGAAATTTACCGAACTGATTGGAGCTAAAAGAGAGCTAATTCCTTTTGCTTCATACTGTGTTGATATAATCTTTATACTTGCAATTAAATCAAAAACAGTTAATGTAATCATGCATTAAAAACTTTAAATTCAAATTTGCAGAACTCAAATGATCGAAAAAGACTGCTCTGATGTTGACATGAATATCATTTCCAAAATCTCCACATCATTTACCTTGCTTGATTACAACTCGCATTAGACAAAATCATGCAAGGATGTAATTTGGCACTATCAATGTACTTTTTGAGTAAAGCAGCAGGTATGTACCTGCGAAAAAAAAAAAAGTATTAAAGATCCATCTTGCGCAGCTAGGTGTGTCAAAGAAAGTTCACCATCCACTGAACAGTGGCGATGGAATATTTTTGTCCTGCAACAAGGGTTCAGAGTTACTATGCCAGTATATTTACCAATCTGGTTATCTCATTGAGAATTTAAGAAGAGCTACTAGTATAGAAACAGCTTTACCATGCAGGTTCACTTCCAATGACCAAATCAGCATATGGGTGATCAGCTTAATGTTGATGAGTTTTCAGGGAATGGCACAAGCACAGTATAGATTCACTTATTCAAATCTCTAAGTTACTGACCTCTTCTACGTATGGATTTCATCATACACAAGTTTGCATATATTTATGGATGGAGATGGAAACAGATATATCATGGATAGATAGATAGATAAGTAGGTGGATAGATAGATAGATTGATAGATAGATAGAGAGGGAGAGAGAAAGAAAAAGAGAAGGGAGAGAAATGAAAACATGCACATTTTGTTTTTCATTTGCTTTCTTTCTTTCCCCACTTTTCTTTCACTTTCTCTTTTGTGATTTTTCTTTCTCCCTTTCACATGCTTTGTTTTTCAGTTGTCAGCTTCAGTTACGTTATATTTCTCCACTTGCTTATAAAAGAAAAATAAGTATGACAATATCAAACACATTATTTGCAAGTCATGAAAATATAAAACAGTTCACATTACAAATATATGATAATGTGAAATAATACATATATTTCATGGCAAAAATTTAAATATACAGGTGGGAGAGAACGCTATCAATAAGCAAATAGCTTGACTTGGATAACAGCCTCTGAATATTATGCCTTTTAACAACTCTGTGTTTGTTTTTGTTTTTTACTGAAGGAACAGAACACACACACACACACACAAAGAACACAACACAAAATGGAATATACATGTAAAAGGAAAAAATAAGCAAGCACTAGTGCTTGCTAACACTTAGAGACACTTAATGTTATAATATGCTACTTAAGTATTGCAAAGTACTATCATTATTATTATTTGAATGCTGTACTTTACAAAATGATATGATTATATCATATGTATATACAAACAGATCTGTATACCAATCTTCATAGATATCAGATTTTGCTTCTATGTATTCAAATATCTTAGCACTTTGCAGAAAAATGACTAATCGTATTCAAAACAGTCTTTGGACTGTCCAGAACAATCCTTTGATAAGTTTCCAACATACTTCATCACTGCATAGGGGGAAATAAGATAGGATCGAGTGTGTTCCTCGAGGGCTTGATATAAAATGTCCAAACTCCTTCTAATACTTTTTTCTCTATTTATCAGCCATGTGGAAATCTGTGGCCAACTGGATACCAGCCTGGTGGTACAGGTGACTAGATTAACAAACCACTTGTGCAAATGTTTTTGTACTTTCTTAGCCAGTGTCAAAAACACCTGTCTGCAGCTTTCTGTATCTTCCTGTATTCTATTTACACTGTACCCAGGCCAGAAAGGTGAACAAAGATTTGTTTTCATGAAAAACTGACTGTTCAGAGTGTATTGCTAATCTGTTTTCTTTTTTTGTTTGTTTCTTTTACCCTTATTTTCTTTTTTTTTATTGTGTTAGATTATCAGAGGATAGTGCAACAAATTCTGGTCTCATTTCAGCTCTGCATGAACTGATTACTTTCCGTTAAACCATTGAGGACGGTTTGATTTTGCTACAACACACATTTCCCATAGATGCCGAATATACTGGGGACTCGTCCTCAACTGGTTAAAGGGGTTAATGTATAGATCAGATTATCACTGAACAGATAATTCTGCTTTTGGTATGTATCTCTATAGTGTGTGTGTGCTGCACTAGGACTGTCTGTCCAAATGAGCACTTTGCTCTTGATAAACACTTTGCACTTTGATAAACATAATATATTTTCCCAAATATGCCTTTAGTTAGGAAAAAACAACAACTGACAGTTGCTGAAAGGTGATATTCAATTAACACATCCATTGTTCAAAGACATGGCTTCATCTATATGCAAAATTTCATTCATTGGAGTTATGGCATTGTGTTACACACAAACCAGTACCAACAATCCCATGACACCCAATATGAAAATTTCTGGTGAAATTATCATGAAAAGATACAAACAAGCCACACCATTCATCATCAAATAGTTATACAAAAACCATAGACAATATGAATATACATTTTCATTTATGATATTAATAATACAGAATATCTCATTGCCCCCTCCCCATTTTTAGAAGACTGTCCCCTGCCCCAATCCTGTCTGCCCCCCCCCCCTTCAAAAAAAGAAAAAAAAGTTCATGCTAAGTATTCTTGAGCAGAGTAGAGTGCTCTTCACTGTTCTAAACACTGTTCAGCAAGTCACAATAGCAAAGTAAAATGAAACCTATTTAGATATATGCACTGACCTTGTGTATCATGCCAGACCTTGTTCCCAAGACCACAATGGTATCCCTACCCATGGGCCTGACGGTAATGGAGGTGTAGTGGTGACCATGGCCGCCACCCCTCAGGTAGTCATAGGAACGGAGGCTGGCATCTGCTTCGATGGGATGCAGGTCTCCCGTCCCGCAGAAGTTTTCATCAACCAGCCTGTACTGTTGAGAGTGTGTGAAAATAAGTGTGCCTACATTAGCAAGTACTTATATCTTTTTTAACACTCACTGATCAGGTTACTACCTTTTGCATACATAAAAAATTCACATTATTCAATTCTGTTTTGTAGATATATACTGGTTTTTATCTGTTTGATACTGACACAGGGCCTGTTCATTTTTTCATTAATTCATATGTTAATTCATTCATTTATCATTTCATTTATTCATTAAGTCTGTCATTTCTGTACTTGTTTTTTAATTAATCCATTATCTACTTTGATCCAGACCTGGTACAGTATGGAGGTGTATAAATCAAGACGGCAAGGTGCAGAACGCTACTCACTGTGGCGTATGAACAGGGTTTATTTGCAGAGAAGTGTCTCAGGCCTTGGTATCCATAACCGTTGAAACATCCTTGGAGTCCGTCACGAATTTTCCTGGACACCTTCTTCATGGTGAAGATGCAGAGAGCGGAGTGTCCTGTCGGCTTGTTGGGAGCACTCTCTGAGCTCTCGGCAAAGATGCCATAAAGGGCGTACTCATCGGAAGCAGTTCTTAGCCTCTTTGCCATGTCAGATCCTATGGGCCCGAAATGTGCAGCCTGGAGCAGGTTGTAAGTACGTGTGCGATCACGACTGATGCACTGCAGCGGGATTTCAGTGTAAGAGTAGTAACCTGGAGAATGACCAGATAATCTATAGTATTAATAGCGCACAGAAGTTGAGTCAACAGATGTGAAAGGTACCTGATTAGCTGATGTTAATCAATATGTGATGTTGGCTTCAACTCAAATGATAGGAAAAATATTTTTGAATGCGTGAATGTTTGATTGATGATTTTGTTTATTTAAATGAAAAAAAAAATGACATTATGTCGCCTTCTGGCAAAGGGTCCTAAGGCTTGCAGGCTCACAAAAACTCACATAAACTGATGAAAGAACATATAAAAAAGCTTTCAAAACTCTGTAAAATCATGTCATGAATAAAAATTTGATTTGGGGTGAAATTTAATGCCAGGGCTCTTCTGCTAAGCTGACTAAGATTAGTTCTACTTGTGCTTTCGTTATTGCTGGTAGATACACTAGTATCAATAGCTAAAGTCCTAAAGTCTGTTGTGTTATTGTTGTTGTTGTTGATTTTTTACACATATATTGCCACAAGGTTTCTCATTACAATGAAGCTATGCTGACTGCACAATATCTCATCCGAGTTTTCATTTCTTCATAAATCTTGTCTTGGCAATTTCTTGGTAGTCTCCTTTGAAACTTGCTGGAATGAAGTTTTAGTAGAGGTCTGCATAACTTTCTGGCATAAAACACTCCAGGGTCACAGAGCACAATTTAAAGTGGTTTATGAAAAGATGTGAAGATGATTTTGTCAGTTTCATTCATCTCTAAAAGACATTCACATCACTGATCACAGAAAAACTCCCAGGCTCAGGCTATATTCTCTTAAACATCACCACAATGACAGAACTATGTCAATATCATTTCATACAAATATGACAGTCATTATAAAACTTGATGCAAGTCAATAAAACTAAGTTAATCCATAACAACACCCTTCCCAACTGGCTATCAGCCCCCCCCCCCCCCCCCCCAACACACACAAAAGGCAATCTTGATATTGTGATCATGCATGCTCACATTTTCTAGACCAGCTTCAATTGGTTCTGTTGTTCAATTGCATCTTACATTTGTGATGACACATGTACTCTAAGGCTTTGCCCACAAGATCTGTTGCTCTTGCATATAAATCATCTACCAAATTTAAAAACTGAAATGGGACTACTGTATATCACTTCAGATGAACTCAGAATGGGAATCTTGTTGTAAGTCTTTACTAGTACCATCACACAGTGATTTGATTCACAATAGAGACGATAATGTTCTTTTGCAATGAAACTCTCTCACATTTCGATTGTATGCTTGCATCCCCAACTAACCTGAAATATGCATAAAATGGCGATAAACCTTCCACAATTCCTTATTCCCACCAAATTTGTTTATCGATCTTTTTTAATTGTAATCAAGTGTCTGTCATCACCCACCTATGTCAAGTGAACAAATGCGCACCAGTCTACTTTCATAGGCCTCTTGATCAACATCTACCCTCTGCACCGTAGTGAAGTAATTGAACTCTTCCCACGAGAATCCGCTGACATATTCAATTGGGTAAGTATGTGCATACTCCTCCCTCAAGTCAATAAAGGTGTACCGCCCAAATTCAAGCTCTTGGTACGCAAGGTCAAGAGTCCAGCGGTTGTTGTGCTTCCGCAGACACTTTGTGGAGACAGCGTGCTGGCGAATCAGGGTGCCGTTGAAGAGCGGGTTGAAACTCATGCCAGTGTAGATGCCTAGCACGTTGTCCGTCCGACCTCGGTAGTTGGACGTGGTGGTCCCGAAGAAGGCGAAGACAGATTCGCCGATCCCGAGGGAGGATTCCTCGTAGTGGTCGACGTCGTGCACCCTGGCTTCTACGGTCTGGATGTCCTCCAGGTGATGGAGCACACACGTTCCATTGAAGGCAGTGCCACATGCCATCAGGAAGTTGTTCTCGCGATCGATCAGGAGGACCCTGTTCTCATTCTCTCCAGACCCCTCTGGGAGGGCGCAGCCATCTTCTCCTCTTACACAGAAGTTGGAGATGTCAGCTGTGATGGAGCTCTGTACAGCAATCAACGATAAATTTGAGTTGAGATGGTAGACAAAATTTGTGCCCCCAAGGTATAGGTTTCCTGTCATTTTGTCCATCATGGCATGCTGAACAGGAAGTTCGGGTTCAAAGGCCATCAAATTGTCAATGCTCAGTTGGCCTGCAGTATGTCTGATAATCAGCTGGCATATCAGCAAAAGAACCCATAGTCTGCAGTGCATTTTGAATGCTATTGGTAGCTGTGCCATGGTGGTGAAACAGTTGCGTGCTGGTCTTGAAACAGAAGTTCACATTCACTGTTGAGTTTGCCAATTCTACATGGTCTGTAAAGAAAAGAAAAAAAAAAACATCTATGAAGACCAATGAACACACAGAAATTTTAATTACAGGCTTCAATGGGAAATGCTGACAATGTTTCAGTGTTAAAAATCAGAATAATGACATTCTGCACAGGAAGTGTGGATAAATCACAATCACATGATTGATATTGAAAGTGAGCTGTGAAAACCACATAATAGGCCATTCTCTTCCAATCTTTAATCCTTCTCTTGTAAAGAATGTCAACACTCCCACATAGTTCCATTACATCATTTATGAGCAGAAGTGGTTGTGAAGTATTTATATGTTTATTACTTTTGTACTTGAAATATATGTTGTAGTTTTGGTTGTAGATGTCATAATGAAAGGTAGGTCCCACTTTCAATTAGGACTACTTTGTTTTGAATATCTCAGCCAATTCAAAACTGATTGTCATCAATTAAACTCTCTTCAAATATAAGGAGGGGTGCAAGATCAAACTTTAGGATATTTTAACTGTATTTTCTTTGCTACGACTAAAATATGTCAATGCACCCACTTTTTCCTTCAAATGCCAAGCTTAGTCTGACATGCACAGAGTAATAATGGAGGGGACTGCCATATGATACTGATTTCTTTATTAACACATGCACAGAGATATCTTTCACTAGCTCTCTGCTATCTGACAGTAGCTACAAATCACTTTCATTTCATTGCAGGCTGGAAGGATCAGTGCCAAAAATCAGTGAAAAACCCAGCAAGATCAGACACATTTCCTTCCACATTTCTTTTTTTTTATTATCATTTTGTACTCTAAATCTTTTGTGCTGAGTTTCTACTCTTAAATTGTATGTAGCAAAAAAAGGTGCTGAAAACTGCTTATCCAATGAAGGCGAGCCAATGAAGTAAAATGGAGTCAAAAGGGGCCTGAGCTTTCGATCCTAGCAGAATCTTCATCAGAGGCAAAATGACAAACAAGCAGGGAAAGCAATCACATATAAGGACTTCACACAACAAGAACAGACAGGGTTAGGCTGGGTACACAAAACAAAGGAGAGGGTGGGAAGTCATGGGCAAGGAGCCCAACAGGTAAAGGGAGGGGGATTAGAGCAGGAGGGTGGACAGACAAAAGGCGGAGGAGGGTCAGTAAAGAACATGAGGATCAAGGGGGCAACCATTGAAGGAAAGGATGAATAGGGAGGCAACATCAAAGAAGATAAGGAACACCAGAAGGATAAAGAAAGGGAAAGAGTGAAAAAAAAAGCAACAGCAAGGGAAAGGGGGGGGGGGGGGCTGAGCAAACAGAGAGCCCTTAAGGTGTACCAGGAGGAGGCAACCAAAAGGAAGTAATCAAACATATCAAAGTATATACACACACAGTAATGACAATGAAATAACAGTAATGAAAGAAAATTAGAATATATATATTTTGATTTTAAAAAAGGGAAATAAAGCACATGTGAAAAACTAGGGGAGAGAAAATTGTATACATGTATGTAGATAAGCAGGCAGGGCATAATAAGCACAAGTATGTATAAACAAACAAACCTAGTGTGTGTATGTGTAGGCGGAAAAGGCTGTATAAAAAAGACTCGGGCTAGAGGAAGGAATCAATAATTGGGAATAAGAGGGTCTGCAAATAGAAAAAGCACAAAGAAAGAACAAAATGAAATTTAAAAAAATATATTTTTATTTCATTTTCGTCGGCTGAGAATGATAAGGGCGTTAAGTTGTCACAAAACCCATAGTGTTCAAGACAACTTAACGCCCTTCTCATTCTCAACAGACGTTTTGTTCTTTCTTTGCGCTTTTTCTATTTGTTCTTGTTGTGTGAAGTCCTTGCTTTCCCTGCTTGTTTGTCATTTTGCCTCTGACGAAGATTCTGCTAGGATCGAAAGCTCAGGCCCCTTTTGACTCCTTAAATTGTATGCACGGACTTGCAGAATAATAGCCGCTATCTACGCAAGTTCCTTTTATCACCATGTTGAAATGAAATAAAAATGAATGAATGAAAATGCTATGGCTTGGGTCTCTTTAAGATGCCTCCAGGCATTCGGCATCTCTCACCCCAGAGGGCTGCCTGGGACTTCCTCCTTCCGGCTTTTCAAACTTACAACTAGAATTCCCCGGGCAAACTTTCAGTCCCCCTGAGCTCTGACTAGTAAACAAACAGGGCAGAGAGCTGTTCGAGACTTGTGGGCGGTTGGACAAATGAATAAAAACAGTTTTCATATTCATTTAAAGCCCGAACATAGTTTTGGCAATGCAAAAATATGTATACATTTATATACATATTTTTTTTTTTTTTAGAGGGAGGGGATAGGGCTTGGAGAGACACACAAACACACACACACATGCACACACACACACACACACACAACTTTTTTGCATCTTGTTCCTCATAATTCAATTTGCCCAATGCTGTATATCACAATGTCCTGACAAGCAGAATTGAAATAAATCACATAAAATGTGTCCAAGCGATGAAGACATACAGAAGAAGAGACAAAGAGAGAGAAAGAGGACGCACATTTAAACAAACTTTGCATGTATTGGTTTCCACAACAAGTCCTGCAAAATATTACGATAATGACTTCGACTACACCAAGTTTCGTTCTGCAAAAGTTTCGCTACGTGCCTTCCTGCACCTAATGCTTTGTCTTCATTAATGTGGTTTTGAATGGGAGTCACAGTTTATATTTAACCATCATTGGTATCCCTCTTAGAACAATGCTGGACCAAGATGTGAGATTGAGAGTCATTTAATTAGCTTTTATGCCAGCAGAATAGCTTTCATATTAATTCCTCTGGCCAGTTTGTTATTGTTGCATATCCTGAACGAATTTAAATACACATTATTCTTATTCTTATTCTTATTATTATTATTATTATTATTAGTAGTAGTAGTAGTAGTAGTAGTAGTAGTAGTAGTAGTATTTATTCGGCACATGTACATTTGTATATCGTGTACAGCAACGATTTTTTACCATAACTATATACATTTATTTTAGGATATAGAATATCTTCCATAAATGTAACCATGCATTACAAAACCAACAAAAAGACGCACATACTGATTTTGTGTGAGGGCTGAAAATAGGTAAAGTGGGTCAGTCCAGCCAATCTTGATTATTTAATATTTTCTGAAAGAGCAAGTCTTCTTCTACATCATACTAAAGTTATGATCATACGACAAACAGGAAATTCTGGTTTTAGCAGTTTTTCTCAAATACTTTTTTTTTTGTAAAATGTGATTAGGCGAGTCTTATAGAGTTCCCTTTTCATTTCTTAAGAACCCTGTCCATACCCTTCACTTTTAACTCTAAAAACTTGGGAAAAGATGATGCTACTGCTTGAAAGTCGGCACTAATCATCTACAGAATGTGTTGATAAAGCATGTTCAACTTCAGCTTAATCCAATAATCCCTTCATTATTGATGCTCCAGTGGTTTACATCCTGTTTTTTGTTCCATTCATCACACAGCTAGCACAGCGTGGTAAAGATTAAATGCTTAAATAGACCCTGAATTTAAGAGCCTCCTTTCTCTGTTCACGCTTTCCAGAGTATGTGCTTTCTGTCAAAAATTAGGAAAGGTTAGGATCTGAGTCCATTTGAATTGAGTTCTACATCATTTTAAAGCTTAAAGTCTACTCTTTAAGAATCTGCTCTTAACTAAAAATCTATATCTAGCAACTTTTTGTTGGTTTTGTGATGCAGGTTCACAAATATAACAACTGGGGAATTATTCTCGTACTCATATATCAGCAGCAGTACATAAATTTGACAAGCCTTGCTACCACTAGTACCAGTTACAAATGCGATAAGCAAACGGGAATGTGTGTGTACAAGTTTTCGACCTTGACTTCGTCAGAACTGTAACATTTGCACTCTATATTGACTATAATTTGCTATAGCAGGAAGTATGTGAGTTGTAACTGTCATTCCAAATAAAAAAAAAAAAATGTGTGTGTGTTTCAGGTGTTGAAAGAGTGCATTTAGGATGCACATAAAAATGCTGGTTTGCATGCACTGCATGTTACAGTGTGATGGATTTACCAAAGAGTTAGAAAAGCATTAACATTAAACATTGTGGTTCCTTATAGAAGGCGCATGTCTTTGGTGGAAAATGTCTCCCCATCTTGTTGCATAAAAGACTTAATTTAGAATGATAACTTACAATGACACTATAGCTACAGAAAAACTGAGCAACTTTCAGAGTTGTTTTAATTGCATCACAACAGCATTTGCTCTGATTGTTTGTTGAATTATTATTGTAACTGGTTTTTTAACATCAAAGTGGACCAGAATGATTTAAACAAAATGGCAAGTAGGTCTCTCATTTACGTGTAGGAAGAATAACAGTTGCATGTGAAATAGCGACACAGAAACTGGAAAAATTAAAACTTGATGAAATACCATTATTGCACATGTTTTCTAAAAAACAAGACCAATCATTCAGGCATGTAAGTATGTTATTAGTATACACAGTCTAAGAGTGTTGAGCTGTTATACAGAAATACAACTGGTGATGCAGTTTTTTAATATGATGAGAGAGATAGAAATATTGAGGCTGGCTATATGACAGGTCGAGACATGTCACATACACAGTAATATACAGATAAACAAAGGCAGAGGAATGTACGCACACATATAAAGGGGAAAAACTGATAAACATTACCACTTTCACCCGTAATCTTTTCCCAGTAGGTGCAGAAAACCAGATGACAGTCACGGTATACTTAAGTACACTGGTATATTACTCTCCTGTGTGGAATCCAACTACCTCAGTGACCTGCCTGTGACATGCGGGCATGCAGTCTCCAAGTTAGAAGACAGTTGTTCGGCCAGAACGTACTAGTACTCTCTCCCTATCGCTGGCAGTAAAATGTTATGTTTTGTAAACGAACAGCACAGCTACTGTCTGCCTGCTTCGCTGTATAATAATTCAGCTGTGGAAACAAGCCTGCTTCACATCCTCCGTGCCAGCTTCCACAACCGACCAACTATCACTGCCTGCCTGTGCGGGCTCAGTAACCCGAGGGGAAACGCTCAACCCGCAGAACTTCCTGCTCTCGCTGCCACTCATTCCTGAACGCCTTTCACGTCTCTTGCGTCCTACCAAACTTATATCTTTTGTGGTTTTAGTCGAGCTCATAACCGGGAAATGGGCGCAACACAATCAGAACACAGAAATAGGGCCGCTGGGGATGCCCAGAAAACAGTTCGAAACGTATTGAAAGAAGCTGGTTTCCAAAGTCACTCGTTGAGACAATACCGTCTCCTTTCTTTGCGTTCTCTTATCGCGAATTGGATCGCAAACACTGCAGACAACCATATACCCGCGCGTTCAAAATCTGATATCTCAATGACATTGTTTAAATTTATAAATATTCATCGTATGTCACATGAAATGTCGATCTCAATATTTCTTCTTCTTCTTCTTCTTCTTCTTTTTTTTTTTGGGGGGGGGGGGGGGGGGGCTTCAATTTTCATCACCACCTGGGGCTCGCTCTGCGAAAATTGAGAACATTCCCGAGGAAGTTTAACATCTACAGAAGATTTCAACGCATTTCTTCATGTTAAACAAGTTTGTCCAGGGAGAACCATATAAAGCGTTTAAAGGTTTAGGTAAAAGAGTTACTTTTAAAATGGGAATCCTGACATCTGTCTAGTTTACTTCTACTTTTGTTTTACAATGTATTTCAATACAGAGAAACAGAGTATCGCAGATGTGCAGATGAAGGAAGTGGCGAAAAATAAATACAGTCTGGTTACTAAATTCATATAAGACTATTAAGAGTCTAGGACCTACTCACTCTACTCAGTATACGAAATACTTTCTTATAGCCGTCAGTGTGCACGTATGTGGTTCAGTGCCATTGAATTTTTATTGGAATTGAGGGGAAATTGTGCAATGTTTAAAACAAGAATAAAGTAAGTTATATAAGCATGTAAAGCATAGGTGTGTTTATGAATAATCTAATTCAACGGATCCAAATGCTCTGTTACTATTATGATTAATTAGTTAATTGATTGTTATTCATGATAGGTGTCTAATCAGCTACATAGGTTCTCTACAGGGCTGGAAAGAAATAAATAGAAACCTTGAAGTGTGAGCGCGATTTTTATTTTGTTTTTCTTGCTTGCTTGCTTGTCAGCTGAAGAAACCCGGAAGCGGCACCCTACAGAACTACAGAAGTTGCGCTGTTCACAAAGACTTTTTTTTTTCTTCTTCTTCTTATCTTTGCTTGTTAGCTGATGAAACCCGGAAGTGGCACCAGAAGTCTGAAGTGCATGTGATATTAAATTCATTCCAGAATCCTCCTGAAACACACTCAACCAACTTCAACAGCAGAAACATTGTACCGTAACAGCATTACTTTTTTAGAAAGACAACATTCAGTGCAGTTCCATGACTATGCTCCACCGACAATTCCTCCGAAAATTGCGACAGTGCTCCGCGACTTTTTTCTACCGACATTTCCCCCGTCGACATTGATTTGCTCCGCTGACAATGTTCTGCTGACAATGTTCCGCCAACATTGATTTGCTCCGCTGACAATGTTCTGTTGACAATTGTTCCGCCGACATCGAATTGCTCTTCTCGACAATATTGCTCCGCCGACATTTCTTTACTTTATTTTCTTTTTTTAAGACAGGCATTTTCTCCCATCGAAATAATAGTGTTTCGCTGACTCTTGGGCACTGAAGACTACGAATATGATGAATCTCAATTGAATTCTCTCTATAGCTATTTTGATGTAGACCTTTATACCGATGTTCGCTTTTATGAATTATGTGTGAAACTGTATAGTCTGGCGTCATTTAGGCCTAACTAGTATTCAGAAATTATTTTGCACCGCCCGACTTTTGGCGTTGACCAACAAAAACAAAACAAGTATTAAGACTCCATATGTAGCCTATACTGGGTACGATCTCTTTCATTTTGACGTCACTTCATTCTCTCCTTTAACACTTGAAGTAAAGTAATTCTTTCCAGTAATGAGTAGAATCTATTTTCGTATGATCAGCAATTCACAGTTTTACCACACATATCTAAGAGGAAGCTAGTTTTGCTACTTTTAAGGCACTTTGCACTAAAATTGTTGGTGTTAACAGGTAGAAAGTCCTACCTCCCTGCATGGTTAAAACATATGCGTCTCGTATAACCACTGGAGTGTCGGTACTTTGTGGTCTGTGTGCTGAGTTGTTCAGCTCGAATGGTGATGACAGTAGTCATGAATGCTTTTGTCAAAGGATGCAATGATTTGATTAACGATAGTAATATTGGTCATTACTGTAACAATAACAATAACAATAACAATAACAATAAGGTCTTATTTACCCGGGATAACCTCTTCAGTGTTGCCACTGCTCTACCAGAGGGCCCTGCCATTATTATTACCCCAGCGTTGCCAGGTATACCCATTTATACACCTGGGTCGAGAGGGACATGGTGGGTAAAACATCTTGTCCAAGGACATAAGCGCTGGGCGGGATTCGAACTCGGGTCCTCCGATCGGGAGTAGGGAGTCTTATCCACTATGCCATCATACAGCGCCCCCTGTAATGTTGATGTCAAAAACTTTGGTAAAAGTTTGTATACCGAGAAAAGAGGCTTTGAAGTTTAGGGTTTAGACAGGTGCATAATTTCATCCAGCTATGCTTTTTGCAGTGAATGGAGAAAAAAAAAAGGGATATAAAATCCATGGCAACCACAATGAAAGGAATATCAAACTAAAGCGAATATTTGCACATCATTAATACATCCTATCATCTATGACCGATACTGACTTCCAACGCAACCCTTACAAAAGTTATTCGATTTGAAAGTGAAAAGAGTTTCTAGCGCTCCGGGTCAGTAATAATGTGAGAAGGCCTATAGGGTCAGACCGAAAGAAAGTGTTTAAAAAAAAAACGACAAAAGACAATTTCACATATGCGGGGGATGAACAAAAAAAAAAAAACCGAAAAAAAAAAAAAAACCATTACACATAATTATGCGGGGAATGAAAAAAAAAAACCACAAACAAACGATGAGTTATATCAGGAAGCAGCTGCTTGCAGAAGGAAGAACAACCATAGCCGTAGGTGGCGTACTAAAGAAAATCCAATAGATAATGTTGAACCTCAAATGTTGTTTACGTGGGAATTTGTATCTAACTTGCTCTGCACCATTACCAGGATCTAGTCACGAGTTCTTGGATTTACCATTTAACCAATATACGCACATTATATTTACAGCAAAATCTGTTCCCGACAATCAGGAAGCTTGCGTAACACTTAATTTGATCGCAGCACGTTAGCCCGGCATGACAGTCGGATTCTAAGTGAATAGGGCCTATCTAGTCACGTGATCGTCGGGAATATAATGCATTGATAGATTTGAATACACTGATAGAGAATAGCTTATTCTTCCACCCATCGCCCACCCTAAACACATTTGGATACTTTGATATCTCGTTAGCATGCATTCATTTGTCAAAGATAGAATGTGGGGGTTGTTGTTTTTTTTTTTGACAGAATGTTGTTTTATGTTTGTTTTCTTTTGTTTAGTTTGTCTTTTTGTTTGTTTGATTATTTCACAAAGGCAATGATAATGTATTTTCTCTTGCACATTGTGTAGCCCAAAGGATGAGGTTCTTTCTTCGGTAAAAACTTGTGTAGGCCTATTTTCTTGCTGCTGCTGCTGTTGTTGTTGTTGTTGTTAATTACACTAGTTTTACCCATTGATAGCATCTTATTCTGTAACATCTTCTCAATAAGATTTTTTTTTTTAAATCTCTTGAACAGTGTATGAGTTGCCTACTTGAGATCAAGTGTAATTTAGGTAAATTTGTCAATTCAACTTTAAACTTAGAGGAATGTAAATTGATTTCCATATTGGCTAATGGTTTGTGACTTTTGCTCAGGCATGAATCTCACAGGCGACCCATACTTTATTCATTATTTTACAATGATTTTTTTTTACAATGCTATAATGTGGAAACTTTTGTATTTTTCTTTTATTAGAATGAAGTTTTTACCATATATCTGCAATGCTTTGATGTAGGAATTATTGTATTTCTCCTTTTTTGTATTGTAAATATGCTTATTTTTTCATTCGTAACAACTTCATCAGTGAGATCAACATGTATATTTAAATTTCCTGACCAGTTTATGACTTGCGTACCTGTGGTCAATTTTGGAAAATCGCGGACGTGAAATATAACTTGTAACTGGACTCTCATGTTTTGGCTTATTATGTTGTTAGTTTGTTTGCTGATCCTCAATGTGTTTGTTTGTGTGTGTGTGTGTGTGTTTTGTGTGTAAATATGTATGTATATATATGCATACATATGTATATACATAAATACATACATGTTATGTAAAGATGGCGTCTATGTATACGTTAAGTTTGACATCCATGCCTGTATGTTTGGGTGATGCGAAGGAGTATTTTATGAGTTCCAATTTGCAGACTACTAAGTAGGCCCCTATTTCATAATCTTATCTGTTCTGTTATATGAGTTCCCATGTTGAGACAGATGATTTTTATTATTCCAGAGATTGTTAATCCATAAATGAAATGAGGTCTGTAACTCCAAAGGTTTGATATTCCGAAACACACAAATCTTCTACACCTATAGTTGTTTGTTTTAATCCGAAAAAGAAATAGGGGTTCACTAGTTCAACATTTTTGTGGCATTATTCCAAAGGTTTGTTTAAAAAAAAACGGTTTGTAAAATTCTGAAAGTTTGTCAGAAAATGATACAAAGTTCTTTATTCCAAACATTCGTAAATCCAAAGAAAAAAAGAAAAAGGTTCATTAATACGAAGGTACATTAATGCAAAAATAAAATAACATTAATTTGAACCTGTAAGGATGGTGTGCACCAATGACCCTTCAGCATTATGAAACTATTTTTTGTTGTTGTTCATTTTTGGGTTAAAGATCCTTTGGAATAACTACATGTGATTGTGGAGAAAATTATGGAAACATTTCACTATCACGAGGTTTAATAATAAATGTAAATGGACATACTAACGAACCTTTGGAATTTCAAACCATACTGGTAGCTTGTTTTCTGATAAAGGAACCTTCTGAATTACAAACCTTCTTTCATTTTCAGATTAGCAAACCTTCGGAATAACAAACGTTATTTCATTTTTGGATTAACAAGTCTCAAGAGAATTACAAATTGAAACCGGATAAGCAGTTATTGCACATAAGCATTACTAAATGTTTGTTTTTGTTTGTTTGTTCGTTTGTTTTTGTGGGAATGGAAATGTCTGTGGTAATACATTTGGTGGACAGTGTTGGCAAGATTATTGCTGTCAAATTCAAATGTCATTTTTTGTATTACAAAATTAATGTAGGCGAGTGCACTTAATAATTTCCTTTTTTTTTTTTTTTTTTTGCATCAGTTTGATCAAAATTTCCTAGCCTGTGAGAGTGGTCTATTCATCTAAGATTGATAAAATTTTAAGGAATATGAAACTCAAAATATTTGTATATCAAGGGAATGCAACAATATTAGTAGAAGATATCAGTGAAAGTTTGGGGAAAATTGGACAATCTGTTAAAGTTATGAAATTTTAATCTCTTGGTGCTGCCATCACTACATGTGACTCCAATAGACCATGTATGGAAAAAACACTTAAACATAATTATATTAGTAACAAGTCCAGAAAATTTGCACTTTTCATTGAAATTTATCATGTTCTTTGTATCAGTTTCCATACATGATGTCGTGAACTCTAGTGGTCTTCTCATCCAGCACTGGCTGCACTGAAACTTTAAAAATTCATAACTTTTGAACATATTGTCTGATTTCCTCAAACTTTCACTGATGTGTTCTACTGATATTGCCACATTCTTTCAGTCCACATGTGTATTTGGGTTTCACTCCCCCTTAACATTGCATATAATGTGCAGCTGCGTAATCATTGATGATGTAAATTCTTTGGATGATTAATGTGGCCATCTCAAACAATGCCAAAATATTATTGTCAATTGTGCGTACATCTTGTACCCCCACCTGGAGATGCTCCTCTTCCATTAAAACAAAATAAAACAAAACAAAACAAAACAAATGCAAATAAAATCTCAGAGACAAGTAAATAACCATCTCATCGAATTATGGTTGGTCCCACCTTGCCCAGTCATGACACACACACACAAAAAGTAGCAAACAAAATGGACATCAACAGACACCAGCAATACAAACAAATGAATAAACAAACCAAAGTCAAAACAGCATACATTAATGAACATACAAGACAACAATAGAGACGACATTTACTGAAACATTTCTAGTAAATTGCTCTTTAATTACCACTTTTAAAGGCTTCCCTCGTACGGACTACTATGCAGTCTCCGATACATAAACCATACTCTAATTGTATGAGAAAATATCATAATAAATCAATTTAAAGTGCGAGTAGCTTCTATACACATATTTACACCCAAAAAGAAATGGTCAAACTTGCATGAATATATATATCATAGACCTTCATGATGCTTTTGATCATATGACAGAAGCTGCTAGAAATGACCCTAAAGCCTGGAAATAAGAATATACCATGCTGACTAAAGGGGGTGCTGGGAATGTATGCACTTAAAAAGTATGCAATCACATAATGTAGAGATCTGTATCACCTCTGATTTGTCTTCAAGTTTTAGGCAAATTAATTTTCCTCGAGTAGACAAACATTTGAAATGTATTGACAGAAAGTTGCTGTCATCTTGCAAGGGGTCCAAAGAGTAAACCCAGTAGCTGGAACCTTCAGAGCATCTTCCTGCATCTGTATTTTTCTGCATCTTTCAGAGCACAGACCCAAATTATCTGTTTTTGTACGAGAGTTTGTGATATGATATCTCGGAGTATTACTTGGGTGTCCATCATCTAAAAATCTCATCAGCTTTGGTGAAATGTGCGGATGAAAATTATACATTTTCTATCATATTAATTATAATCTGTGCATCAAATAAATATACCATTTGTTTTTCCTTTTTTTTTTCAATTTCTTTTATTGTTATTATTATGGACTCATGGTGTTACTTTCCTGGACATCTAAGTGCTATATCAATGCTGTTTATAAGAAAATTAAATATGTATTAACATATTTGTTCTGAGCGTAGCTTGGAAAGACTTGTTTAATTTTCCACACAGAAGAATCAACATGACATTTCTACGCAAGAGCCAGGTTCATGGAATGGAAAAAACTTGTGCAGAAAATGAATAAACACCTTTCAAATGAAGAGACCTGACCATCATTTGTAACAGAACAAAAACAACAAAACAAAAGTATGTCAATTATGTGGTGGTCACTTACATCTGTATGCCTCAACATAGTAAGTGCATTGACACACACATACATATCACACACACATTCACGTACACACAGAGGCAAAGTTACTTTCTGGGAACTGTTTATAGGATTTGTCATGAAAAATCATTCCAAGACCTCGACAAAAACTCATCTCAAGACTCACCCTGATGAATATTTGCTCATGAGGTAAAATACAGTATCCTTGCGCTATCCAATATAAAGATGTCAACCTCGCTAGCTACAATACACCCAAGTCCAATATCATATTGCACGGAGCCTGAGCACAGAAAAATCCGAAGACACTACAGCGCAGCGGTGACAATATTATACATACGTGCATGTTAATATCATGCATCTCCTCTGTGGAAATGAATGATAAGAAGATCTGACCTTTGACACCACTTGGGAAGATTCCATTGCCTTTTAAAGGGCAGTGTGACCTCTCAACCAGGAATGCCACAATCTGATGGCTTTAGCAGTTGCCACTAGAGACTTCAACCCAGCCATTATGTGCAAGACTTTTCTATAGTGTTTTTGTTTTTGTTTTTTATTACTGTCCATACACTTGAATATTAACATTGGTGGAGGTAATAGAAGAAGCAGAGCAGAGAGAAATGGTGTCAATTACAAGTTGACCCAGACCTATTCCAAAGGCAAAATGCCAGTGAGAGACAGAGTACATCAGCTGGAGATATCTGGGTTACCTTCCTCCTTTTCCCTCTCTTAACATAACACTGTATTTTTTTTTTAAAATCATAATTTGTTTTACTTGTGCAATGATTAAGTATGACTTGTTAGCTAAGTACACATAATTGAGTTTTCAACAGCCGATGTCCAGCTGATGTTCAGGTGATACTGTCAGCTTTTTGACCCTGTTTTTCATCCACTGCTTCTCAATTCAAAATCATTTAATTAATCCTTTCATCATAAATAAAGAACACTATCAATACTGACATCAATGTAACCCGAATGGAAGGCAAAGATATAATGCCAAGAATTTGCATATTACTAGGGGGCTTGCATCTATTTCAAGTGTACACAAACAAAGTCTCATTTGTGTATTGAGGATAACCATACAACTTCCTATAACTGATCTCAACAAAGACATCGTCAGTTAATATTCTAACTGCAAGCGCATCTCAGCATTTATCTTTACCCAAACCACTGAAATAGTGCTATCCCCCATGTAAGACTGTAGTGTGTAGACCCATTTCATACTTCAACTAATGGATAGATATGGCGGCATTTTACAAATCAGAGGTCTTGTATTCAACCATGCTGAAAACAAAGCAATCATGGAAGTGTGAACACAACTTGATTATAATGTAAGTTGACTGAGTACTATGATTAATACATACACATCATTATCATTTACATGTGTATGCACCATCGCCTGATGCGCTCATGTATACCTGATAATACATCTTTCTTTTTTTTTAACTTGTCTTTGGATTTTTCTTTCATCAAGAACAAAAAAAAATTATGATAATGGAGGCACATGATAAGAGTGGTTGAAGAAGGCCATTAATTACTGGAAGATTCACTGTTCATTTCTGCAAAATTATCAATTACCATTCTTTGATCCGACAGTCTTCACATATTACCCACTATATTACACACTGCAATCTCATACGGAGACACTGATTAAGATTACAGCCGATGATATTGATGACGACGATGATGATGATAATGATACATTACTTGGTAACCCTCCCTACCTACAGAATCCTTGTGAGTTCAGTGCATACAAAGAAAACTGAAATGTCTCTTCATGAGTGCACTGATTGGACAAAATATCTAGGCTTTCTGTCTCCAAATAAAGTGGCCCTTTTTATCACACTTTCCTGATTAAACAAATTATTTTCAGCAGTGTAAAGGAACACACATTGAAGAAATGAAGTATGGGGAAGATGCATTCTCATTCACTCACACAGGATGCCTCGAAGCATTGAAGCGTTGTTCCAGTCCAGTTATAAGTTGGTCTGATAAGAGTAAAATCTTTGAGTATAACAGTGAAAATTTGATCAAAATTGGATGATGGTGAAAACATAATTACAGAAGTTATGAAATTTGGAAGTTTCCCTAATTTCTGCTGAAGAGTTCTTGCACAGTTGATATTAATATGCAAATCAGTGAGCTGATGATGTCAACACTTCACAATTTTCAATTGATTGTGTAAAAAAAAAAGACAAAAAAGTCAATGTATCTGTAACCAGAGTGTGAAACATGATGTTTCTCTTGCTTAAATAAATTCAAAATAATGAGAGGTTAGATATATCAGCATTTGAGACTGGAGCGTAATTGTGTTTAAACAAAAAAGTGGGTTTTTTTTTTTTTTAATTTTATGTACAACCTACATGGCAAGTTACGCTAGGATGACATCACCGCTTCACTATTTGCATATTCACATTGACCGTCCAAGAATTGTTACCTGAAAAATTAGCAAAACTTAGAAGTGTCAACAACAAAAAATGTTCATGCTAAGAAGATTTTACTCTTTTTCAGACTAACTTTCAACTGCAATGAAAATTCTTTTTTAATCATCATCATCATCATCATCATCATCATCATTTAAAATGTCATGAAGTGGCATCCGAGTATTCGATCCGCAATCCTTTTGGCACCTAATTGTCTTCATCCCACTCATCATCGTCAAATTCTTCACTGTCAGAGTCATCACCGTCATCTGGGGGAGAAAAAAAATAAGGAGAGGGGAGGGGAAAAATGCCAAAATTTAAATGATGTATCACTCCATAAAACACTCAGTGACTAAAAAGGCAAGGTCTATTTCGTGCTTGTATGATCACTGGCTGGGGAGCGAACTAACAAAACGTTCCATCCGACGGTGCTTTTTGAGGGGAGGTTATAAGTCTCAAGACTGGGACTCGTAATGTCCCTCATTTATAGCATTTGAAATTTCATTTCAGGTTAGAGCCTTCCCTATATTCCAAACAAGCATCTCATTAAAACCAATGTTCTCCTGTTTCGTAAAGTGTGTCATTTATGTTCTCCCATGGAAAAACATCCACAATATTCTGCCCATGGGACAATGTTACAAATGGTTTGATGTCATGTGCAAACACATGTCTGGAAATTTAATTCACAAGTCTAGCAAACAAAATAGTACTGGCGTAAACTTTGCAGTGTGGCATTCAAGATACTTATCATTCGTCAGCTAATTTTACATTCATGTTGAAATGATTAAAACAGTCTAGTTATCTCTATTAGACCTAGTGATATATGTCACCAGTCTTTCATTGAAACATCTCGCACTCTGGAGGGGGAAAAGGGGGAAAAGAAGCGAAATGCTATGTCGTCTACTGCTTAAAGGGACCGTATAGTTTTGGTTGAGACCTAATTTCAGGTTTCTAACATTTTTTGATGAGATAATGAGAAACCTTTTATGAAATATGAAAGAGTATGTAATTCCATGAGGAATTCAATGTTTATTTGATGAAAATTGGTTTTGAAATGGCTGAGATATCCAAAAAAGAGTGATTCTAAAATAAGTGTGGGACCCACACTTTATTACGATCGCTTTGTTTTACTTTGTTTTTGGATGTTTCAGTCATTCCAAACCCGATTATCATCAAATAAACTTTGAATTCCTCTTAAAATGGTATGCTCTGTACTATTCCATAAGTGTTTTCTTGGTATCTCGCAAAAAGTTAAAAGCCCAATTCTCGTCTCTACCAATACTGTACCATCCCTTTAAATGCACAATTTAGGAATATAAGGGACTAACTTTATGGCATGTCCTTGACAGCTGCATTAAGAATCTCTGTATGTGGCGACATGTGAAATCTAAAGTCCAAAGTGGTGCAGTTAAAAGAAGGAAACAAAAGAGATATACACTTAGCACAGCACATCGAACTCACCCTGTATTGCCGTAGCCCTGTTCTGCAGAGCCTGGAATAGCGCAGCGCCGAGGCCGCTGGTTGGCGTGGAAACAGGAGACTCCTCCTTCTCAGCTTGTGTCACCTACAGTTGTTGTTGGCAAACACACGAAGAAACAAACTACAGGAAGTCTTACAAACTTCAGGATATGCATTAATCTCATGTACCATACAGAGAGCATATGCTAATGAGAGGTGCCAATATCATTTTGATTATCAGCTTTTGCCCTGATATGATAATTTCCTCATGGTATAGAGAAAAAAAAAACTTACATATCATCACACAGAAAATGAAAATTTAAAATACATAAAAATTCTTGGAATTCTGTTCCAATAATACCCACTAAATCTTGAAATATCAGGAACCAATCTGAACGTGATATATATATATATAATACAAAAAAAGGCATTCTCTTAAACCAACACATTTTGAATTTGTCAAGACTGAAACTGAGTTTGGGAGTATTTGATACCTTCTTTAAATTCTTTCCTTGTCTGATCTGGTCCAGCAGGGCTCCACGGCCAGTTGGTGCAGGGCGAGGGTTGTCCGCAGGGTCCACTTTCTTGAGGGCGATACCCTGGTGAATTTGGCTTAAAAGGCCGCCTCTCTCATCAGCATCTCCACCGCCGCCTCCGCCCATGGCTGGAGCAATCGTAGGAGGTGGTGGCGGTGGGGGAGGGGGCGCCATTCCTCCCCCGTTCATGGGTGGCGCCGGTACTGCAGGTGGTGGGGGTGGTGGCGGCATTGAGCCACCATGCCTGGAAGGGGGCGGGGCAGGTGGGGGGTGGCCATAGTTAGACTGAGGGGGTGGGGGAGGAGGAAGACCACGGCTTGACACCGGTGCGGGGGGCAGACCTCGCGTCTGGGGAGGAGCGGGAGGAGGTGGCCCCCTGCTGCCACCGCTTGGTGGTGGAGGCGCCGGTGGTCGAGATGGGAGAGGGGGACCCGTGCTTCTTGAAGGAGGAGGCGGAGGAGGAGCACCTCCACGGGATGGAGGAGGGGGAGGGGGAACAGTGTCCCTGGCTGTGGATGCCGAAACAAATTGATGCACAGAAAAAAAGACACAATGGAATTCAGTTCTTGTGTGTCCATAACATGACCGCTTTTGATATACCAATCCCAGAAGTTTGCTACGTATTCATTTTCAAATCTTTAAGATTCAAAATTAACAAGTGCAATAGCAAGTTGTAATTATCATGGTTTTATCAAAAACTGTAAAATATATCTGTGTGGGAGTGAAGTCTAACCCTCACAGAGGGAGCTCTCACTCAAAAGCATAAAATATTTCCATGTGAGAGCAAAGCCTAGCAAATATAGACCTTACTGGATTTAAATTAACACATTAGCCATTCCTCTTTTTTTTTCCTTTTTTTTTTTAATCAGCATGTCTTTTTTTATTTCATGAAGGTTTATTTCTACAGCCATTTATCCCTGAGCTGAAACGGGGCCTTCACTTGACAAGACTATTGCATAACCAGCAAATAATATGTGTCACATATTTGGAGAAGATGACTGAAGGGGATTATTGAGAGATCATTGAGGGATCTTCAAAAGACTACTGCAGTCTCTCAGAGATCTTCACTGATCTCTCAAAGATCTCAGGGAGTACGCCAGGTAATGTTTCAATGATCTCTCAGCAGTCTTATTGATCTCCCAGTGAACATTTGACTCTCAGTGAACATTTGGCAATCTTCATGATTCCTCAGAGATCTCTCTCAAAAAAAACAAACAAACAAACAAAAAGACGCTAGAATATTGCGTTTAGGTCTTCTCATGATTTTTCAAAGTTTTGTTTGTTTGTTTGTTTGTTTGTTTTAAGAGCCATTCCACATGGACACTATTTTTATCTGGTCTTGGAGACCGCTGAGAGATCTTGACAATTTTTTTTTTTTGTCTCTAAGTAGTCTCTTCAGGGTCTCCATTGCATGTCTGGGAGAGGGCAGTGTCACTTACTTGTTAACCTCTCGGCATCCTCTTTGAGGGCGTCCAGACCTCCGTGCTGGTCGATGAAGTTCCTAATGAACTGGGCGGTGTTCTGATCCTTGAGCTGGTCGTCAGACACACCAATGGTGTTGAACCAGCCCTTGACCTGGGGGTCCATCTCGTCCACCTGGGGGGTCAATCACACCACACAGATGAATGGAATGGTCAGATGAAATAATTTGTCTTCATTTTGAGCAGAAAGATTTAGAAGCGTCAGAATCATCATTTCATTTGGTTTGCCAGTTTACGTTTGGTCGCAGTGATTATGTCAATGTTTGAATTACGACATTTGATGTGTATGTATGGTTTCATTGTATCTGAAGAACACACCAGATTCCCTCTGCTAGTCCTTTCTCTCTTAATCCTGGCTAAAATGTTGATTATAAAACACAGTAAACTTGTTATGCGGCATTGCTCTACGAGGACATATTTTAGTGCAGTGAGAGAAAGATGACATTATATGCAAAATATATAAGAGAAATGGGAGATTACAGCAATTGAAGATTAAAAAAAAAACAACTTAATTCATGCTGTGCACAATGCCAATCCATCAATTTTCTTTTATTTTCATCTTCAATCAATTCTAAACTACACTTTCATACACAAACACATAAAAACACAATGCGCACACACACACACACACACACATCATGTTATTAGAAAAATAACCTAAAAAACCAAACTAATATCAATCCTACAATGTTGTTTCTTCTAAGTAGCAAAAGTGATGTCATACTTACGTTAAAACCTTTCTCGGGATCCCAACCAACATGGCTGACATGCCTATTTGATATGGAAGAAAAAAGAAATACATCATTGTACATGTACCACTGCACCATGACACCAAGACATAAATATGAAGTACAAACTACAATCCTGCACTTTTTTACAAATACAACAAATGCATTGTCTAAAATCATCTACAAGGTTTCCAAATTTATGTAAAACATACACATTTTATTTTCTTCCATTCTGTCCAATCTAAAATGTGAAATAAACACTTGAAGTACCACATACACCTGTATGAAAAATAAAAAAAAAAACATTGGGGATTAAAATCAGCCCAACATAGCACATTGAACTCTTGGAAACTTTAAAAATTAACCAAGTGCTTATCAAAATCAGGCATGTTTGTTTGATTCTGGGGGGAATCCAAGCCCATGGATGGCAACAAGTTAATAGAACATTTACATTATAATCCAAAAGTAATAAGACTACT
Source organism: Diadema setosum (assembly GCA_033980235.1). NCBI lineage: Eukaryota > Metazoa > Echinodermata > Echinoidea > Diadematoida > Diadematidae > Diadema > Diadema setosum. The sequence continues at coordinate 42,659,143 of CM067060.1, forward strand.
TAAACACAATAGTAACTCATTTACCCCGGGTACCCTATTCAGTGTTAACATTGTTCTTGAATGGGGCTCTGTCATTACTGTGACCCCAGCATTGCCAGGTACCCATTTCTACACTTGGGTCAAGAAGGACATCGTGGGTGAATACATCTCCCCTTCCCCCCCCCCCTTAAAAAAAAAGAAGCCATGTCTTGAATAAATTGCACCAACGAAACACTTCCTCTGAACTAGGCCACATTATGGCCGATCATAGGCTGACGATTCCAAGGGTGAGTTGATCAACTCACTTCTGGCACAACTTTCATGGTGTTTGGGCAGTTGATAAATTCAAAGCTGTTTTGATTATGGGATTAGAAATGCACGTCTAAAAAGCCAAAAAAAGCTAGATAAAAAATGCATTTGCGGCAGAAATGCGTTTCTGTAGGGTTGATAAACGTTAAGTCATTTTGAAACGTATTCATACATGTAGCTCTAAGCAGTCCACACCGACCACTGCCAACTACACATCTCTGCTCCTCGTGTGAAACTGCGCAATGGAGCTGTGCATTCACAAAGTCTACCAATCGACTCATGACAGAGTTGATAAACACAACTCCTGGAACATGATCCAAAAGGCGTCAACAAACACGTTTTGATAGTGGATATTAAAACACGCTTCAAACATGGGAAAGTTTATACTGTATACGCCATATATTTCGCGACCATGGAGTCTTTTACTGAACGGAGAAATGAGTACGCGTACATCCCATTCATATCGGGATCGGAGGCAATATTTTCGCATGTCTTTATTTTTGTGAATTGCAGCTGACTCGCGAAAATAAAAACCTCACGAAATATTTGGCGTATACAGTAAACGCAGGGCTCCCAATACTTACTTGAAGTCTGACGGTAAGGAGATGTCCGCCTTGGTCAGCTTCTTCTTCCCCCCTTTGTCCTTCTTCTTTTCCTCCTTGCTGGACGTGGAGGCTGCAACAGAAACAGAAGCAACTGGAGGTTTACATCAGTGCATTGATGGACACATTGACCCAAATAAATTTTGCAATGCTCCTCTTTTCCGAGATTAGAAATTTGCTTTGTTCTCGACGTATGAGCAGCACATCTATAATATCTGAAATAATATATACCCTCCAATGTGGATTAGCAAGTATCATGATTTCATGCTGGCAAGAACAAGAAAAAAAAAAAAAACAACAACACCCAAAACAGGACTACTGGTATTCTATCAACCTTCATTACAGAGATGGATTTGGAATGATATAATTTAATAATATTGCTCACACATATTAGTGCTGAATAAAACCGTATGTTCCCCTGACAATTTAGCACTTCTCACTTTATCAAAATCATTGTACTTAATAAGCACTTTGCACTATCCCCTGACACCAGCTATTCAAAAACAAACAACTAACAAAACGTGAACCCAAATTCTTCCATACCAACTCATTTCAATTATTCTGAAAGATATCTTTTCATCTGCATGATAAAAATACTCCAAAACCATATTGCAGGTGCATATCCTTTGACAGTTAGAGCCACTTTTGAATATATACAGGACAGCTTTCACAAATCATGACAGTCGGCAGAGGTACATAAATACACACTTGTACATGACAGATGCAAAATGACAATAACAAACACCATGATAAGAAAAAAAAAATATGTAAGAGGAGAGTGACATGTTTGTGGATCTTTTGGGAAATGTGACACCGATGTAAAAAAAAAAAATAAAAAACCCCCCACAAAACGAAACAAACTACTGCAATTCAAATGTGCTTGCCACCTATAATTCAAAGTGAGCACTCTTTTATGGAGCCATGTGACTAAGCAAAATATTAGGGTTGAGGAAATGTCATGAGGTCGGAAATCACTTGTATTTATTAAGTAATTTCTGAATCTCTTTTAGGCAGCATTTTCCAAACTTAGAAATCAATACATTCACGAGCCTCCACACAATGTTTTTGGCCAACTTCAGAGAACCAGTCAACTGATTTAATTCTTGTCTTGCTACACTGTACTGAACATCACTATGGCTTTGAACGTGTGTGATGTAAGCGGTGGTTGTTACCAGTAGTAAAGGGTCATAAAGTGACTAAAGCGAACACATAACTTCAGTCAAATCTTGTAAATTCAGTATAAAACAACAGGGTCTACTGAACATGTATAGGTCGTACCAGCCACCACCAACAGAGATTTGCTACTGTTGCTGCCATTAATTAGTCAGATTGAAACAAAATGATCTCCTTCCTCTATTTCCTTTAAAAAAAAATCTTTTTAATTATTATTATTATTCTCTTTTTTTTTTGGGGGGGGGAGGGGGAGGGGGAGGGATATTGAAAACAAGGTTGTAAATTGGCAAATGCCATATACAGCTGTAATTCCTTGCAAATGTAAATGTCCCATGTGGTAAATTCATATCCATTACCAACTGAACTGATGGCTAATTCATTTAACAGTGCAGCTTTGACACCTGAAAAGTGCAATGGCTGTATCTGCATGAATCTTCATGGCAGCATTTCACGATCGATGAAATTTATTTTGCAATGGCAGCATTGTACTCGTGTGCTTCTCCGGCATGATCTACCATGGAATGCGTATGAGCGTGATTTGATATGATAGTTGGTAAACACACGACACTTGATTCTTAAAGATATAACAAAAAAATGAGAGATACCACGTATGTGTGTAAATATATGGACATCTGTCTAAGTGGTACTTTTCCTAGAGATATTCAAACCATATAAAACATCTGCATGTCTATGTTTTTGTCGTTGCTGTTTTGTGGGGGAGGGGGATGGGGGCAGAAATGAAGACAAACATAAGAATACAGATGGACATCTTTGCTACAGTTGTATACAAGAACAATGAAAGAAGGACTGTACACAAAGACAGACAGACAGAGAAAAATACATGTAGCAACGGCACCATCAAATTCATAGAGTGACTGGAACAGCAGCCACAACATCAATATAACTGTAACTGTAAATCACTGTAAAAAAAGGATACAACCATCATTTGAAACCTACTTGAGAATAACAAAAATGAAATTGGCTTTTGCGACTAAAAAAAGTTGATCAAATAACATGAAATATATTTCTATGGAATCTACCTTGCAAAATAACCAAGTGCAATCATGTATATATATATATATATATATATATATATATATATATATATATATATATATATATATAGATAGATAGATACATATATATATATATATATAGATTATACATGTACATATATTTATTAATTCACTCTTTAGTTTCTACACACAGTATCTATGCATACCAGAGGAAATACTGCTGCCATGTAATCCTGAAAGTACCTACGCTGCACATACACTACTCCAAGCTTTTGTTCTTCTCACGTCTAATTCCATAGCAAACACAGCTGTGAAGTTTGCATTTTGTTTTGATGAATGAGACTGAATGTGCGCAGCGTTTTCTTTTCACCATTTACTACACACAGATTTTAGCTGGGCCTTTTGATTGTAAACAAGGAGAAAACGAAACAGGAAAACTCTACAATCAAATTTGTTACAGATTTGATTTGATTTGATTTATTTCTGTATTCAATTCAATATGTTATAGATGAAGCATATAGAGATAAAATACTTTAAACACTTTTCTCCACCAAGAAGAGCTTACAGAAGTGCTTATGCTTACACGAGTATGGTATGCTACAATGTAAGCACACAGAGCAAAATCTAATGCCACAAGTATACTGTATGCAACAAACCAGAGTAGACATGTTAGGCTCATTCCCTGGACAGAGTTTTGTTCTCTCTTTTTTTTCTTTTTCATTCCTGCAAGTGTCCACAGCTATCAAATTTTATTGCATCATTTTAACATTCTTCTGACGACTACAATTCTAGTGTCATTCTAGAAGGTTTGGTGAATCAACCCTTTTGGAAGTGCAGATGGCTCTGCTAAGCTACATAGTAAATACATATACTATTAAAGGGAAACGAACCCAGAACTCAAGAGGGCGCTGTTGCATTGACCCAAGCTTGCTCATCTTCCATAATGTCCAAATAAAGCTGATTTCTATGATGAGTATCACAAAACTAATTGAAATAGCATCAACTGCAGCTCATCTTTTTGTTCGGTTGTTATTTCTTGGCTGGTTCTGCCTTCTTCATATGGATCCTACAAAGACAAAGTTTGTGTGCTTACTCGCCATAGAAACTTGTGTGTAAAAATGTTTAACAGGTATGCAGTATTCAACTGATATTGCTGCCAAAGTGTAAGCCTGCAGTAGATCTCAATTTTCATTTATAGGATCGATATGATTGGTCCAGTCCAAAATGCATGTACAATATGCTGTGCATAGAAAATCACTACAAATATTGAACCTGTATAATCGAGAGTGCATGCAATATGCACTGTGATCCTCTTTGATTGACAGTTAACTATCGCTACATTGCTGATCTTGGTACGCAAGGAGATGGCAGCAGTCGTCACATCATATAACAGCGCCCTCTCGAGTCCTAGGTCTGTATCCCTTTAAGCCACACAAACCTAAATGTGCACTGCAGAAACAAGTCCATAGGAACGTTCAACTTTACATGCAAAGTGAGTTTTTGAAACACACATCAACACACAATTTCTAGCAAAGCATTCACTTTACAAGGGACACAATTTTTAATGTAATGTCACTCCAAAATCTCTACGTCTAGTCAATCTACTATACAAGGTGTATAAAGAATGAAATTCTTGCTATGTACTCTGAAAAAATGACAGATGATGGGCACACATTACATTGATCAGCTGCATCAATCTTCAAGCAGAATTGCACTGTATAGTACTTTTAGTACTAAGTGTATATTTGATTGGTAACTCCCTTTAAAGGAGCAAAATTTGCAAAGTTATGTCACGGCAAAGAGTCAAGGTTAAGATGAAAAATGAAAGGATGCAGGTTAAGGGTACGTGTAAGTCACATTGAGATGGAAATTAAAGTAAGTTGCTAGTAAGAGTAGAGAGGGGTCAGGACATGATTGCATTTGGCTGTGAACTCTCAATCAACTTAAAGCTCTAAAGACATAGGAAGTTAATTACATACATTTCCACATCATGTTCAATTTGGCTTTGATAAGGGGAATTGTAATTTTGAAACTTATTCTTCAAATTCCATCCTTTCTATCCAAATAACATCAAAACTGGAGTCTTTCCTGTCTTTAAAAGCTCATTTTATTGTCTTTTAAAGGCTCATTTCATTGACTTTACCTGGATAGAATATTTTAAATTTATGACTTGTCTCACCCTACATTATAGCCTTTCAAAAAAACAAAAACAAACAAAAACAAACAAACAAACAAACACAAAAACAAAGAAACAGAAAATTTTCAAAATCAGCACAAAAATTTCAGTAACAATTTTGATTTTTGACTTTTTATTTATTTATTCCTCTTTTTTGCAAATGAATCTGAGTGCACAGATCACTACATTTCCAGTCGGCAATGATGGAGCATCTGTTGCGAGAAAATATGTTATGCCAAATACAATTCATTTTTCTAATATAACATATGGCATAGCTGGTAGAGGTTCACATGAACATTTTCATTGTTGTTGTTGTTGTTTTCTTCTTTTTTTTAATAATCAAACTGCAATTGTGTGTGGTGGCCATTTAGCATCTGTAGTAATCTATGACAGCTGTTTGAAATTGCATCATGGAAATAAAACTGGTTGAAAAGTACCTCCAGCACACACACAAAAAAAGAAAATTCAAAAATTCAACCCCAAAATGAGAAAACTATATTAAAGTTAAAAAGGCAAAGCAAAGACAAATACAAAAGCAAAGCAAAAACAGTCGAGAGTAAATGCAACAAAATGCCAAACTTTTACCAGTGTTTGGCTAACAGCTACAATACACAGGAAATTGAATAAAGAGATATATGCTATTAAAAGCAGAAATTAGAAACAGTGCACACCCCAAAACAACAGTGATAATGATAGTGATGACATCACAAAAATCATCCTATCATTCTATATCACAACAACAAAGAAAAGATGGAGATTGTATAAGATGTTGTAATGTTACCTCTTCTTTTTGAGGTTGAAGTTCCCGGGTAACCGTTGACTACAGGTTGGAATGTTGATGATGTAGTCATTGGTATGAGCGAGATGGATGAGTGAAAAGCATGAAATTAACAATCAAGGAATGGGTTAAACAAATCAATATCGATGTGAACTGAGGCCAAGAAGGGAAAGAAAATAAAAATGAGGCGATGAGAGACAGAGACGACAAGATATGGGGAGAAATATATGGCGGAGAAAGGTATGGGGAGAATACAAATCAGTTATCTTGTCTGGAGGATAGAAATAGGTAGTGGGGATACTATACCCCCAAACAAACGAGTGAATAGTTACAGTTTGGGCATCTTTGCCAAGGGGAACTGGCAGGTGGAATCCTTCAAAAAGGTAAAGTTACAACTCTTGCCTCTTGTTTTCACATTCCACTTTCTCTATGGACTGAACATTGTTTAAAAGTCAGGTGCATTTGGTAGATCATAGAGCTACAACACATGGGTAGGTCAAACCTCCTCAATGATCACATAGAATCTACCTTCCATAACATTATTTTGTCAATAGTTTGATAATACATACTTCACAATGCCTCACTTGTTTTGATGAACACATGAAAGTACTACCCTTAATAAATACAGGTGCATCTAATTATAGAGGAATCTGTACACTGCCATCTGATATCTTGTTAAATATGTCAGCTATAAGTAAGTTTATTTCATTTGCTATTGCCATTTTGTTGATCCCGTTTGTTCTCTGAAAACACAATAATTTCATTAGTTGTGATTCAGTACTACTTTTCTGATGTCCAGCATCTTCATACCATGTGTGCAACAATGAAAGGGTTTGTGAAAACATTGAATTATTGACAGATATCTGAGTTTGACAGGAAAGTTCAACAGACTGAATCATTCTTCAACAGTCACTGTTGACAGATAAACTGGTTAGTGGTATGACATTTTGAAAACAATGCTCTCATTTTGCCTGACATACATACACTTCATACTTAAAGCTGCAACACAGTTCTAAGAAGGACTCAAATCCATCTTCCATCATTTTGAATTCGCTTGCAATACATCAAAAGGGTCTACCAAGAAACTTGTCCGGACCCAACTGAAATCATGTTATCAAAGTGCTATCTCGCACATTATGCATGTCATATGTCTCCATTTTGGAGTAAAATTCAACAGTTTCTGAAGGCATAATGAGAACTATGTTTTGCCTTTAAGCTATATCATCATGAAGAAGGTCTTATGTACTGAAGCAAAAGTAATAAAAAAGTATTCTTAATAGTGTTTTTTCTTTTTTTGTCATGCTGGGCATCATACATCATACAATTAAAGGGCCCTTGAATTACTGAAGAAATTGGTTATCCCTTTGAAGAAAAGCAGAATATATTGTCACACAGTTTAAATAGAACTGGATTTGTGCACAAAAATCACAGTAATATGCCAGAGGAAACTCAGCAAACTAAGTTTGAACGGTGTTTAAATGCTCATAGAATAAAGGTTATCTGGTGTCAGCAACATCTGAATTAAATGTGATGCACAGTAAGCTTGCAAAATATAAGAAGTGGCATAATTGTTGAAATTTTCAGGCCACACACACATATGAAAATAAACAGCAAGAATCTTGTTATGATATTCTTTATCAAGCCATCAAACCATGTTTTTGAAGGTCAAAACAAAATATCAATGGCAACAAACTCTGCTAACTGATGATTCCAGACAAGAGATGCGTGCTTCTAGTAGCACTGCAAACCAAAATGACAACATGCTTTTTCAACTCATAATCTGTATATTTTCTGCAAAGTTCGTTTCAAGCTGTGAAGAGATCAAACAAATTAAGAAAACAAACACTTTGAACAGAAATGTCAAATGCTAGAAAACAGCTGCCATTACACATTTGTGATGGAAGAAGATTTGATTTTTCATCAACTACAAGACCAGTTTCTGCAGGTTCTTGTTAATAGTTAGACTTGGTTTACCTTTCTTTATTAATGTTCTGCATATCTCATAAATTATTGTAATTCTTCAATCATGTTTGATAACCAATACACTCTTTCAAATTCTGCAATAAAAATCCAAAGCAATGCCCCTAAATCCGATTTTGTGGGGCTGCTGACAAATTTGTAGCTAGGTGCCTGTAAGTGTGATTTTGTTTTTCTAATGGACGGTCAACTGACATGCCTTTAAAATCATGTCATACTGCCTGTTGCAGGTGGACAGGAATTCTATGGTCTTTGATCAAACAGCCTAACACAGTATGATGATACATCAACCTCTAAAATTTTTGTACACTGATAGGCCTGGGGGGGGGAATATAACAATGCTCGAACCTGAAACAAGACTAGAGCTTGTTTACTGACATTCCTGTAATCTGTTAAATATCTTCAAGACAGTTTGAAATGAGTATGGACACATTGTTTAACTGCTAACACACATCAATTTCAAACGCACACACAGGTAGAGATGGAAACTCTTCTTAGGAATTGATTTTGCAGGAAGCTTGTTATAAACCAGGCTACGGGGGCATAAACATGTACAGGTATACAATGGTAAAATCATGGATCAGTCTTGTAATTCTTGGTCCTGCGTGAATGCACACTGTCCTGGAGCACAACAAGAATTTTACAGGTTTGGGATGGGAGTTTATGATTATAGGGAAGCACCTAGAATTGGGGTTGCAATTTATAACTTTGACTTGACCTTAGATATATATGGCTGAGAAAATGTACGTTTTATGAATTATTCTTTACAATGATATGGCAGGGGGAGGGGGAGATTACACACTGTATCTGGCAGGTTCTGACCAAATGGTAATGAACAACACTTTAAGAAAATGATTTGAATAATTTTGAAATGTTGAAATGACTTGGATCTTACATGTTAAGTTGTGGTTTGCTTTCCAAAGGCAGTGAATCTTTTCAGACTGACACAAAGTATCTCAGCAAGGATTATGTAAAACCACAACCAGTCAGCACATTCTTTAACAGTGAATCTTGCTGCAACGTCAAAACACTCATTTGATATGCACTACAGTGGATGAATGGCATTTAGATGCATTTCGGAAATGTGTTATCTTTAAAAATCAATGAGATTCTAGCGGTTTCATCTAGCTGTACGTGTACACATACAATCCTTTATTTCACAGATGAACATAATTATTTGTGTTTTCAAGCAGATCACAGACTACATGAAGGTACATCTGACAATGACAGCTATTCTGAATGGCCAATCTTCTCAAATACGATGTAGCTTATGTTTTGATAAATTGATACCTGAAAGAAAACCATAGCTGAAAATGAAAACAACAACGAAATTGAGTGAAAAGCTCAAAACTGACCACAAATCAGACCCTGTGTATCATATACACCAAGAATATCTGAATGAAGGTGGGGTAAAAGAATGCGACAGGCAAATGTTACAACTCCACAGCATAACGGAATGAAATGTACCATGTAGCATGTTTGCTAAAGAAGGGTTTGGATACTGAATGGAGAGGACAGCACATCGATGGGAGTACAGAAGAAAGAAAGGGGAAAAAAAAAAGACACGCAGAGGATGCTGTTTTGAAGAAACATTTGTAGCCCATGCGCCACGACCTGGACATAAAACATGACCCTACTCATCAGGTTTTACCTTTGGCAGGTTTGGAGCTGAAGAAGCCACTAACAGGTTGATAGGCGGACTGAGAGTCCGTCATTGAGGGAGGGGGTGGGGAAGGTACCTCGGTACCGGGGAAAGAGGCTGGACGAGGGGTGGAGGGTGCCTTGGAAGAAGGGGGCGGGGGAGGGGCTACAGGGGTTGGGGTGAAAATAAAAAGAGGGGCAATAATAGCGTTAGTAAAAATTCATATTGAGAGAAGCTGGTGCTGTGTTATTAGACAAATTATTCACCTAGAAATGACATGAGGAAAGAGTTCATCAGTTAGTACAGTTTGACAGCTCAGCTTTTAGGGGAAGAAAATTAGACAGCATTAAAATAATGATGGTTAGCGCAAAGCTTTCGTTACAGGAATACCACTGTTATTAAAGTAAGATCACCACAAATGTGATGATAGCTTGAGGGTGATGCACGCAATATGTCATATTCAAATGTTGACTTAAAAGTACTTAGAACAAAAAAAAAAATCACATATAAGCTATCCAGATTGAAATATCATACTGAATGATCTTCAAAGATACGAGACTCTAAAATCAAACATGACTTCCTTATGATAGCATTGGTTGCCTCGACTTGGAGACATGGAATACATGAGAAAAAGAACTGTAGAAAGGTGAAGTCTCTTGTGCACATGTGAATACTGGAAGCAATTTACAGTTACAAAAAAGAAAATGCTCTTCATCCTAAATGCTACATTGTCTGGATGAAATTCACCTCGCATTTTTTTTCCACACATTTTGTTTGTTCAAATAAATAACATAAAAGGATAGAACTATAATACATACCAACATTACATACAATTATTGTGTACTACACAATATAACTCATTTTGGTTTTGAATGAGATTAATGTAGCAATGTAATAAAGTAAACAGTAGTGTCACAAATATTGGAATAATTTGTCATAATAATTTATGAATAAAAAGTACCCTGACTGAAGCTTGAAAACTTTTTTTTTTTTTTTTTTTTTTTTAAATTGGGTCAAACACTGTATAGATCGTTGTAAAAACGTAGCATGGTGACCCTGGCATGTCCATGTGTATCATATACAAGGAAATCATTTGCAGCCAACATTAAAAGCAAGTAGGTTTGCATGGGTAAATGGGAGGTAGAAGTGGGAGCAAATGATGCTGGTATTGAATTCACAACTGCCTGAGCAGCAAGCATCTGAGTCCTCCATGACAGGAATGAGGGGAAATGGATACCGTTGCTCGTACTTGAGAAATTCATACCCCTTTCAGTAACTCATGCATTTATGGCCAGCTCCTGGCCCGAGCTAATTTGGCCCGCCACATGCAGTAAAAATTGCGTTCAGTAACTATGGCAGAGCCACGCTACTTTTACGATGACCCATTCACGAACTCGGCCACGTAAGGGATAACTACCATGGTAATTGAACGCGCGCTCAGGCGGAGGGCACGGCAAGGTAATTGTGACCTTTGACCATGCAAGGTATTTGGGCCCGAGCCTGGCGCTGCTATCATTCATAAACTCTTCGATCAGCACCAGGCCCGCGCCTGGCCCGCGCTTGGTGCTCGCCGCAGCAGCGCCAAAATAGCCTGCTCCGGGCGTGGGCCAAAGTGGCCCAACCCATTCATAAACTCAAAATTTTACGACTTAGCTCGGGCCTGGCTCGAGCCAGAGGAGTTACTGAAAGGGGTATTAATGCACTGCTTCTCAGTATAATCATGAATCCTATTGGGTAGAGAAGAGAAGGAGAGATGGGGAGCCTTGCTTGTGTTGGGATGACTGGAAAAGAGAACAGGAGAGGGAGAGGAGAAGGTGAGAATGAGTGAAGAAAGGTTTATGAGGAAGAGCAGAAATGAAGGAAAACAAGAAAAGGGAAAGTAAAAGGGGTAGGAAGAGGACAAAAAGATAGAAGCAACAGGGAAAGGAAAAGAGGGAGGGAGAGAAGAGAAGGAATAAAAACAAAGGGGAGAGGAGAAAGAAAGAGAAGGAATGGGAAAGGGAAAATGGAGAGGGAAATATGAAGATGAAAAGGGATGGACAGAAAGAAAATTGAAGGAAAGGTAAAACAGAAAAGTAGATTTTTTTTTTTTAAAAAGAACAAATAACACAAAAGAATGATAAAGGGAAAGGCCAAGACAGAGAGGTAAAGGAAGAGTGAAAAAAAAAAAGAGAAGGGAGAGGAAGATAAAGGAGAGGAGACTATGGGAGAAGAGGAAAAGCAATAGGAGGAGGAGGAGGAGGAGGAGAAGGAAGAGGATATGGCACTGCCTTCTTACACCTGCATGTCTGTTACCAAGGAGGATGCTGCAGTGACATTGGGTTGCCGGCTACATTCATTGCAGTCATGACTTTTAGAATTACTGCATGACGCTATGCCTGTACACTTCCTGGCTGACAAGAGTATTTCCTATTTATAATCATTCTGCCAGTCATACCGGGTGAATGAAAAGTACAATGATGGGGGGAAAACACAACCAAAACAGCTCATTAGTCCATCACAGAGGGTGAAATGTTTGAACACCATCCCTTGATGAAAAAGTTTCAGCGAATGCATGTACATCCAATATAATTATGCTCAAACACAATTTATCCCATTATTTTCCAGGCCCTACTTTTGATATATATACAATTTTTTTTTTTTTCATCTATCAAAACAGATAGATATGTGTTTAGGAAGAAAGATTACATATGTGGCAGATAGAAAGATACAGCTATATAGATAGATGAATGGATGAAAATTAAGATACCGTTGCATTGTCTTTGTTTGGAAATTGAGGTGCAGGCACTCAATTTGTCAGCATGGCCGTAAATGTAGGCCTTATCTTATCCATGTGGATCTACACACTGTAATCCAGGTCGGTGCTGAAGATGGGTTAATTGCTTCCAACATTCCTCGGTTGACATGTTCTGTGGATTCCTGCCAGAACTGACCTGTGCTACTTTGAAATACACAACAATTTCATGGTACCCTATTTGTCTCTTTTTTTAACTCCTTACCAAAGTACCAAAGAGCAAAACCTCACACGGTAGCAGGTCTTTTGTACATACAGAGCCAGTGATCATGCATGAGCTTCCCTAGTGAATCATTTGGAATACTTTGTATGTCGTATCTTTCTCAAGATCTGTCCTAAGGCAGGCTTGTTTAATCTTGCTTTCATGTAGATTCATATCCCCTCTGCCTCTTTCATTTTATTTATTCATTCATTTATTTTATTTTTTATTTATCTATTTATCTATTTATTTATTTATTATTTCTATTTATTTTTATTTCTTTATTTAAACTTATTTTTGCTGTGCATAATTCATTTCTGGCTGGGTATTGATCACCTTCCTAGGTGGAGTTGGCACAAACTAATCTGTCAGGATTACTACCACATCTCATCAGAGGTATCTGACATACACTCATATTTATCTAGTTTGCTAAGAAGTCTGATACCAAATATAGCTATTAAAATCAGTATATCTACACCTGAAACCCCCCCCCCCCCCCCATATGAACATACATACTATTCTTGTGAAAAGTTTGCAGAACTTTGGGAAATCTATCAATGCAATTTTTCTTTCAATCAATTTTTCAAAATCAAGTCCCCCTTCATTATGCTACATTTGGCAACTGAAATAACTACCACTCATGCAAACATTAAACCTCACAGGCTAGTTTTTCCTTGCAATGTCACAAAGGACTGAAAAATCATTTTAATAATCAGTGATGTGAATAAAAGCCATAATATCAGCAAATGTGAGAGCGCTTAGTCTGCAACAATTAGAAAAAAAAATAAGATTCTGTGCTTTTCTTTTTTCCACAACGTGCTCAAGTTTTTTGTTGCAAGTGAGAATACGGAGATACAAAGTTGAAAATTAGTCATTTCCCATTAACTCTACACAAAGGCTTTACAGCAATATACTTTCACTCTTCCATTTTGTAAGAGGCCCTTGAAGATTTTCCCAGAAAAGAGAAATTTTCCTCGCTAAATGCCATATGTCACTAGTCTCTCCCTCTCTGTACCACTGATTAGTTGCTCATCGAACGGTGACATTTGAAAACAAGGCAAAATCTGTTTTCTTTCTTGCTGTTACAAATAAACTGATAATAGACTTGGATCAGAAAGAATTACCCCATCTTCGTAGTCAGCATTCACTTGATGATGGGGAGTTGTCAAAATAGTTGTCAAAAGAGTAAAAATTGTCAGAAATGAGATGTGCACAAGTTCTTGCATCAATTAGTTTAGTTTGGCATGTCGTGAACAAATCATACATTTGTGATTACCATCCCCGACTGTGTGTGCATACAATGTCAACGGCAAATTTGTAATGTTGGTCTTGAGAAGTTTTAAGAACCATTCAAGCTCTTGAAACTGCAATCAGTATATGCACTTGGCATAGTATGTGTCTAATATGCACAACATGAATTTCAGGCAAAGGTAGGTTACACTGTAGGCTGATCAAGTTTCAAATGTCATAACTCTAGTTGGTTAGACGACGTGGCACAAAATGTTACTCTTATCTGAGCCTTGGGGTGACGTCACCCACACAAAATGTCAAGATGTTGACGTCAGGACATGGCTCATTTTGAAAAATACAACCAAACAACCTTTTATCGTGCTGCAACAGTAGCTAACAAAATCTGTTTTCTTCACATTATGCTTTTTCCCTGCACATATTCAGGAATGTAAGTGCATTTTAGTGCAGGACCGTGATGCCACAGGGCTCTTTGACAGCAACTTGGTATTAAAAAAAAAAAGGAAATAAAAACTGTATCCAAAACTGATATCATAACCAATATTTACTTATTTTATTTTCAAACACAAAATCAAGCATTTTTCCTCTCTTAGAGAAGAGCCATAAAAATGGTGGCATGCAAAAAAAAAAAAAAAAAAAAAAAATCTGCTATAAGGGGAAAAAAGGAATTATGGCAATATCACTTGTACAAAAGTTATCTGTGAAGTGAGTTGAAATAGAAAGAAACAAAGAACACAAAGGAATTATAAGTTGTCACATTCTCCCTTGAATATGTGCCCTGTGAATCAGCAAACTTTTAAGTTTGGCTGGGGTGGTGTACTCACCATGTGTAGGGGGCTGGGCCACATTGTGGGGGGCGGGCGGGGGACCACCTGGTGTCTGGGGGGCTGGTCTTCTCTTCTCTGTAGAGGAACAAAAGGAAACAAGGGGGGGGGAGAATTGACAAAAGTGAGGGTCAGTGTCAAGTAAGAGCATTTTGAGGGAAAAAGAAAGAATATTCAAACTTTGCATTAAATGAATGATGTCTTGTTAGATACTACTAACTCCTACAATGAGGCTGCTGACGCTATCTACATATTGATCTTGATGTTCCGAAAAATGGCAATAACATATCTAAAAGTGCTTGTCACTAAACACTGAACGTGGATGCACAAAATATTTCAGTGACTGGTGACTGTTTGTATTGACACATTCATCATTCATCATGTTTGTACATGCTATTAAGTGTTAAGTAGCTTGTTAGTTCAGCAATTATCTGATACAGGTGTATGTGTGTTTTCTGCTATGTAAACACTTCCCGTCCAGGGTGGAACTTTGCAGCAGCGAGACGGAAATCCCGCGGCACATCAAGCCGGCCCATCTGCCTTGATTCCAGACGGCCTGCCGCTCGCTTGTGACCCGTCACACTTTGCACGTCATGTGTGCGCTCCGACAGATTAGCACGTCTACTGTCATTCGATACACATCAGGATGTAACTTGCACATGCCTAATTAAAGTTTTTCTCTACCAGCGGTGAAGGACCGTATTCTGTCTATCACTCAGTGCATGACACATCACTTTAAAATTCTTGGGTGTAACGTTACTTTAAGTTCATTCATCTATGTCAACAAAGAAATCCATGTAAAATATGTACATTTGCAACTTTGCATCTGACTGCAGTTAAGCTGGCACATAATGCAACATCACTCCTATTATCATCATGACTTTAAAATGAAAAATATCAATATTCGAAGTAAGCAATTAGCAGAATTAAAAGTAGTCAAGAAGCAGCATCACTCCAAAGCACTTGTACATTGTATGAGATGTGTGAATGAGTGTTTAAGGATTCTCATGGGAAATCAGGCCATTACAAGCTCTTTTACAGTCAGAACAGGAAATACATCACAATAAATGTATTCATGAATGCTAATCTGAATGACAAACAATACCAGATTGCAACTAATGAAAAATAGACCCTAAATATGAACTTTTTAGTATTTACAATCTACAGAGGAACCAGTCGAGTGTAAAAATAGAGTTCAAGTGCACTGAATATTAAATTACTGCCTTATTCTAATTTTTTTTTTTCATGTTATATACACAGGACATAGAAGTCTATAAAGTGACTATGCATTGGCTTTTTAAAAATCCTCATTTGCAATGAAAATTTGGGAAATACTGGCAGAAAGACAGGCTTTCACTTCAAAGCATTCCATTTCTTCCTTAAAAGTGACCATCAGCTTACCCCCAAACTATTTTTGAATTGAAAAAGAGATTATCAAAATGATACGCAACTCAAGTGCATGCATACAACTTCTTCCGAGGGTAATTTGTGTAAACTTTTTATGAACAGTTCAAGCATACTACAAATCTACTAATACAACAGCACTTTATGCCTTGCCCATCAGGTATATTTCAGAGTATAAGTGTTATTTCTAGATTTCTTAACTAAACTACAAGTGTACATTTTGCTACAGACATTGTAACTCTGTATTGAGTATTGTCAGGATAAAAAAGAAAACTGATGCACAACGTGGTAACTGTATGAACGAGAGCATTTCGTGTGTCCTTATTCTATGTCTCCACAAGAGTTAAGTCACGTTCACTTCAGCCACTTAATAAACCACTAGCCCTGCCTCTTACGAGAGGATTAGCCTCGCTCAAGACTTACGTCTAATGGGACTGACCCGCATTAGTGTATGTGAGACAAGTGATTAATTTCAATAAACCTGCTCTTCCTTTATCAGTCTTGCATCTGACAGTAGAGTCCAGCCAGCTGATATGCCAGTGTACATTATTTACATGTTATATTGTTTGTTTTTGCCTGAATGATAAATAATGCAGAAAACATTATTATTATTATTATTATTATTATTATTATTATCATCATAATTATCATTATCATTATCATTATCATTATCATTATTATTATTATTATTATTAATATTATCATCATTATCATTATTATTATTATCATCATCATTATCATTATCATTATTATTATCATCATTATCATTATCATTATTATTATTATTATTATTACTACTACTATTATTATCATTATTATTATCATTACTATTATTATTATTATTATGTTTACTGTACCTCCCGTTTCCATACAGTGAAACTGTAAAAGAGTTTGCTCAAACTACACATATTTGTACATTGTAAGAAGTGGCAAAATCATGCATTTGAATCAGACACATTGTTTGCTACAAAAATAACTATTTCATGGTTGAATTCTCAATATGACATCTTTACTGATTGCAAATTGTTCAGCAGTACATGGAATGCTATATAATGGAAGATAACGCTTTGAAACATGTTTGTACTACATTTCAGACAGGCATGGGTGATATTGAAACAAATGAGTCTTCTTGGGAATGAGTCATTTCTGGGTACACTCTGCTGCATGGGGAAAAAGAAAAGGTCTGACACAGCAGTGCTATGAATCACACTCTTTTTTTTTTCTGATTCAATAGACACCGTATATCAGAAGTTTGAGCTGCAAGGTCCTGCAGTACCTACATGTCGTAGACCAGAGTCTTTGATATTACATTTTACAAACTTGTGTATGAAGCTGGGAAGAAAAATGGGTTGATATGAAATATTACTATTTTTTTTTTCTAAGAGAACTGTGAATGGCCAGATTAACAATACTCAATTTCTTCCATAGACAGCAGTGTAATAGATAGTATGGTAATATTTGTTTTCAAAAAGTTGTAGATCTCTTGATACTGATGGCAAAATTATCAAATTTTTGTACTCCGGGATATTTTCTGTACATTTCATCACAATCCTACAGCCCGTGAGTAAAGTCTGACGATATTGTAATTGAGTCACACACAATGTCAGGCAATGTCCTTTCAAATACTGTTCACCAACAAACCACCGTTAAAGATTCCTGCTAGTACTTAACACACTACAAATATTTCAAGATTATAAATATTTCAAGATAAAAGAAGTAAATTTTTAGTACAAATTTTGATAATGTAAAAAATGCATTGCGTTACTTTTCCCCTTTTTTTCCCCTAAAATTTCCTTATGACAGATACCAAGGCTTCTAAAAGATTGATCATAGAATAGATCATCCAGCCTGGATCATCTGACCCGGCACACATATGATGTATGGACAGTGCAGTCAAAACTAACACCTGCTATAGAATATACATGTACATGTACGACAGGAGCTTCTAACAGTATGGATAACAAGCATATTAAATCAATACGACCACACACACTGATGACCTTGGAAGTAGGATGTAGGCCAAATTACTCTGCCATTATAAAAAATAAAATAATTAAATAAAAAATAATAATAACATATTTGATAATTAAAAAATATATATCATTGATGAACCTGCAGAGTGACAAGCTTGATTATTCTCTATGGAAAAACTGACTGATTTGCAAGTTTGCTCAGTTACATGTTAGTACATCTTTCTTGAGTTCTTCCATGCATCTACACTACATACATTGTGTTTGCTCAAAATGCACAGATTAAATATTGTATAAGGAATATAATGGCGAATTTACTTTGCAGTGAACAAGTATTTGTGCCTTTCATGCAACATGTGGCTCCACCCCCCCCCCCCCAAAAAAAAAGCAACAAAACAAAACAAAACAAAAAATCAACATACCATGAAAATGTTAAGTCCGATTCATGTGGTGCAGAACAAGAATGCTGCTGGTTTGCACTAATAACTCACAACAAGCCCTTTTTTACTATACAATTACAATATACTGTATGTAATGTAAGACATGCATTAAAGGGTGTGTACAGTTCTGGTCGAGGTGAAGATTTAGCTTTTAACGTTTTGTGAGATATTCAGAAACCGCTATATGAGATGTCAAAGAGCATGCAGTTCAAAGGGGTATCAAAAGTTTATTCGATGAAAATTGGTTTTGAAATGGCTGAGATATCCAAAAACAAGGTGAAACAAAGAGATACTAATAAAGTTGGGGCATGTCGTCTTTTATTATTAGAACTTTTTTGGATATCTCAGCCATTTGAAAACCAATTTTCATCAAATAAACGTTGAATCCTTCTTAAAATTACATGCTCTGTCATATTTCACAAGAGGCTTTTCATTATCTCACTTAGGAATGTTCAAAACATGAATCTCTACCTCAACCAGTGCTGTACAGTCCCTTTAATGTTCATTCTTATCTGTGTATAACCTACATGTATGTCTCAATTATGTCCTAATACTGCTTCTTTTTATTTAATAGCTTGTATCCTGCAAGAAACTTATTTTGACTATCTATGCATCTAAAAATATCTTCTTCTTCTTTTTTTCAGCCTAGCAAACTAAAAAGAAAGCATAATCATACATGTGTCCACTTGTGTAAGTCAAACTATTCACTTTTACACACCCCACTGGGTCAATGCAAAGTCATCTCACCTCATTATGCGTCACTGAAAAAAAAAACAACAACAACAACTACTGAACACAGTGGTACGCGGACACTCCTACTGTATGTACACCCTCCTGTCAAAACCTCAAGTCCGTAGCTGGTGTTGTCAATTAAAAGACGGTGGAGATTTTACATCTTGATGACTGGCAAGAAATCGCCGGCATCCCTTCAGCCTATTCCTAACCGACGTTCGGTACAGAAGGGGGCCGATGCATATGACTTTGACTCACAAGTGTTGGTAACACACACATGGTGCATATTCTATTCTAGTCGGTGGGCAGCACGGTACCTTTCCTGTCTTGGGCTAGTCACACACAAGTCTGTCTTTGCCACAAGGGGGAAGCAACTAACTTTAGCCAGATTTCCTGGTTGGTCAGAGCTGCCATCTCCTTTAATACAAACTCTGATTTTTTTTTTTTTTTTCTTTCAGCATAAACAAGATGAGACATTTACGGTATATGACATGATTGACTGATTGGTAGCAACAGATGAAGAACTTTACTGGCAAAAAGGTATAAATATATCAAAGATGACCAAGTTTCCCATGACCTCCCCCCCCCCCCAAGAAAAAAGAGATAAATTAATTACCCTCTCTAGTCAATTTATGCTTTAATGCTATCATCATCACGGATACTACTAAAAACACTCATCAGTTCAGTGTTATCTACGTCGATGTAAGGCAATTTGTCAATCAGTTGCAAAAAAAAAAGAACTGACGCAAGCATTTCATCAATTTGAATCAGTTCGAGAAAAAACAGTGACTTTCATGGATCTATTTCACTAATTTCATAAGATGTGCATGATAGGTTTCTCAATATCTAATGAGGTAAAACATGTATGATTTTCACATAAAGATATACTTTATTTTTGTGAAGAAGGAACTACAATTTCGCGCAGGCTAGCATAGATTACACTACCATTGCGGGGTACGCTACCTGCCTAGCTGCCAGTGCACTGGGACGGCAGCTTGGACAGCAGCTACATACATTAACATTGAGTCTCATCAATTTGTTAGGATACACGTCTTTGTGCCTGGGTGTATACAGAATGTGTGTGTGATTGCGTGTATACACACGTACCTTTGAGTGCATATGTTTGTGTATGTGTGAGTTACTACTGATGTGTATCAACCACTTCTGAAACGGTATCATGTTTTGGCACTCGCCCAGCCAGTATTGAGGCATACTAACTTAACATCAACCGTTCTTCGAAACATAAAAAACATAAAGTACTTACCTTGCCATATAAAGTAAATATGGGATATTTTCTGGGAAATAAATCTCTTATAATGTATTTCATGTTACAAAGTACCATTCAAATAATTCCACACTAATATTTTCTTGAGATATGAAAACATGTTATAGATATGCAGTTGTTCGCGAAATCATGAACAAGTGACGTTCTTGAAATTGGCTTGGTGTGGAAACAAAATCGTGTGAAAGTTTCCACCTTAAGAGACTACGTTTGCAATTAGTATTACAAAAATCAACAAGTCCTGGAAAGAGACTAAAGTCTTCCTACAAGTACCACTACCCTAACCCACTGCTTATGGCAAGCTGGTGTGTTACTGTAAATGCCATATATTTAGCAAGTGTAATTTCTCGCCAATAGGGCTTCAATTTGCCATCAGGAAATACAGCAATGAACAGAGAAATGTATGCGTGCATGTTGCATTAATGTCTGCATCAGAGTTCATATTCTTCATGTGCTGGTGAATTCTTGGAATAGCACTTGACTCGCAAAATTTGTGAAAATAAAAACCTTGCGAAATATATGGCGTATACAGTACATTGTTTGTATCAACCCCACAGGGAATTCCAACATCTAGAAGGCAATATTAAAGTTAATAGAAGTAATTCACTCGGCATTAATACAATTTGAGAGGCATCTTGAGTGTACTCACCCTGTCTCCTTTGCTGTCTACGCTGAATCTTGTCATTGATCACCTGCTTAAATCCATTAGCCTCCACCTCACTGGCAAAATTCAACCCAGCCCAACAATTCTGGAGCAGACAGGGGGGGGGGGGGTGGGAAGGGGTGGAGAAAAAGAAACAGAAAAATATAACACTTAAAAATCACGTTACTTAGAAGAATTGTACCTAAACCCTGATAGAAACATGCACCTGATAAAACTGGTACCCATACATATACACCGTCATACACCTATGGAAAGCACGAATCCTCCAAATAAAGTGGCATTTTTTCACCCCCAAAAAAATTGCTGGGGTTTTAGAACAAAGAAAACATGCTAATGATCAATACCCAGAAAAAAACAATACTGGTACTTTGCATGAATGAAAGAAGCACGCACAGCTGAAAATGTTGTTGGTTTTACGCGAGTTTTCTTCACCAGCAGTGAATCAAAGTCATTCCGCTTGTAGTTGTACGCCCGAAATGAGAAAGGGTCCTCCCAGGTACACTTGGAGGCGTCTAGCATTTCAAAGGCATACATGGTGGCTAACAAGACGGCGCAGTCCCTGCCCGCTCCGGCGGCCCACTCATCCACCAAATGAGAAGGGCTCGGTGCGCGCCCTGTCACAGCTCCACCACCGCCACAGAGGGAGAAAGGGGCTTTGGGTGACTCAGACCGCCATGGCTGCACATGATGTTTGTCGTCGACACTGAGCCCTGACATTTCACCTCAGGGCTATTCATTAAAAGAAAGACAACCCCCCCCCCCTTCCCCCTTCTCATTTCCCTTTAACCCCCCATTCCGGAATAATCTGCCAATTTCCTGATTATGCCCCCAATCTACAGCGCTTCCCCCTCCCCCTTCTCTCAACAGATAGTCTAGAAATGATTTACACAATCTTTTTCCTACTTTGTTGTCTAATTGCCCAGAGCGAGAAGAGAAATGCCAAGCTGAGCCAAAAATCATCATCAGAGGAGCAACCCTTCCTTTGTCATTCGGCAGTAATGAATGCCACTCGCGAGGACACGAGACTCGGACAGCACATGGAGGGTTATGGTGGATAGGGGATATGCTGCCAACGAAGCTGGGGAGCTTCCTGCTCCTACAAACCTGATTCAGCTTTAAAAGTGCCCCTCTCGACATGTCCTGTGTTGTATTACTCCACAAATGCGTCCTCTCCAATTTCCAAACTGAACCTTTTCTGCTAACCCTTTTGTCTCTCAGGATGTGAAGCGCACACCAAAGATGCATTTGTACATTGTATGCCAATTACGGAAGTCACATATGTTCACCCTTTTTCCTCTGTCAACTACAGGCTACATGCATCATCCAACATTCTAATGCTTCAATAATCTTAGCCATATACCACGTCATTATTATTTCTTTGTTCCTTTGTAAACATCTTCACCTCTTTATCAGTGATTTATCATCACATAATACATTGTACAGAACGTATATGCTAACTGAGAAACCAGTAATCACGTCAGCATGTAATCTATCTAGTATTATATTCAGTCATTGGTAGCCGAGCCTTAAAACTTTGTTAATTGAATAAACATAGACTTGGCCTTTCTTTTCCTTTCATGCATGGTACTTGAAAGCCTGACAGACGGAAACTGCATCAACAATTGCTACTAGCGGATGTTGGAACTTTTTTTTCCCCTGTCTTTCTACCATCATATCTTGACCACTTCCACTTGCCATATCAGATAACTATGATTGAAACATACCATATGACTTCAATTCCTGATGGTAGCTGATTAGAATGTAATCTATTCTCATGAAAGCTGGCCAGGCAATTCCAGGATCCTGGTACACACCTCTGCCCTTGTATGAAAAGTACTGATGTACACTCTAGCATTGTTCAAGAGTAATAGTACATGTTCATTCCTCCGGACATTGCTTTGCAAAACATAATGACAAAAGAGATGAAAAAGAGTTGATGGGTTTTAGAAAGTCCATGCCAGCAGTGCTATACTCAACACAGGCGACTCCCATTATTATAGATTTTTAATGAATTCCTTGGGACCAGCTGTTTTCATTCTTTATAATTTTCATGGCTGAACAATACAGTACATCAGGGTATTATAGATACATAAAGACAAATAAACAATAATTTTGAGACCTGAATTTTTTACTTCATTGTAACAAGAATTTTGTTGTAACCACATTCGTTAAACAGGAGTGTAGTGTGTACAAAATATAAATTGTACTTTAAAAACACACTATTTTACTGAGTGTGCTGTCTTGATAAACTTGGCACAAATACATGTAGTTGATTTTTTTTTTAAATATTGAAAATGCCATAACACTTCACTTAAGATTGCATCCCACTTGTGGCTACATCATTCATAATCCGACACTGACATCTGGGTACAGCATGTGTGTCTAGTTATTAAGTTTGCTTCATTTGCTTTCATTGTATTCTTGCATGGCTGGCACTTAATTAGTCTTGCACACAATGCCACACGAGTTCAAGGTTTGTATGCCGTACAAGTAACAGCATCTCTCAATACTCCAACCATATACACTGTAATAGAGGACATTGCACAATACACAACAAAATATAACCTACTACCAATAGACAAGCGTCCTACAAACAATATAAAAAAATTATATTTGTATACATTTTAGGGGGTAAATTTAACATTTCTATTGCAATTTTGTTGAGTCTTCACATACAAACAAATAAAGGTCCAATTAAAATGACTTGTAAAGAAACTACAAGAACTGAAATTTCCTGAAAGTTCTAGTTCTACACAACCAACAATAGATACTTATACAGAGTTGTAGATAAATCATTGAAGGGGAGTTACAAATGTACAATGTATTGCAAAAGTTATGCAGGAAACAATTCTAACACATACATGTATGACCTCGGTTACTCATTACTTCAAACATTTTATCTGTGATGTATCTGATGGCATTGCATGGATATTATTTGAAGCAAATTCAGAATTTATATAAATTAAAACTCCTCTTTTCTTCTCCTTCTTTTTCTTCTTCTTTTTTTTCTTTACCAATGAGAACCATCTGCAAGTACAGGTATCTATTTTTCCCCCAAACATGGAGTCAAGTCTCTATTCTTTCTCAAGTCAATGACCATTATGTTCTCTTTACAGTGTAGTTGTCTCTGAAATCTCTGGCAATGCCCAATTAATACAGATTGTACACAAGGTACTCATATGTAACAGACAAACTGCGAATAGACGGGGCCCATTGGTTTATTGGAGGCCTATATTTCCTGTCTCATGATCTCTGCTATGCTAAAGTATACCTCTCCAAGTTTAATATCTAACTGAACTGCCTACCACTCTGTTAACAGAGATAAGAGCAAGCAAATCAAGTCTGCGCCTCTTGGACACCGTGAAATGCGGTCACCCAAAGGTGTAAATTTAGCCAACATGACGACCACATGTGGGAGGAAAAATGACATATATTTCTCGCTTATCGCTGGTGTAAGTGACAAATTGTCCTGATTTTATCAGTTCGAAATAGCCATGTTGTTAAAGTGTAGAGTGAAAGGGGTTGCACAGACATTAAATAACGGTTTTTATCTTCATAAAATTACAAACAGTAGCTGCAGTGATTCAAATTTCGTTGGAGCATACATTATTGACTTCAAACATATTCATTCACACACACACACACACACACACACACACACACCTACAATGGGAAACGTTTGTTTCCTGAACAGTGCTTTTTTATGGGCAAACCTGAATATACTCCTTTCAAACATACTAGCAGCTGCAACTTGAAGCATTATCACGTCAAAGAAGTTTTTTCCATTTCTGTATCTCTATTTCTGTATCTTTAACTTAGTTGTGTTCTTCATTCAAAGAAGGGTTGTAATTTGCACATATATGTATTCCTGATAAAAGAGGGCATTCTGTCCCTTGTAATTTTTATTCTCTTTAAGGAATTTTCTTTAACAAAATGATTTTGTCAATTAATATATACACGTAGGACTTGTATCTACAGTGCAGCAGGGGGTCTTTGTGCAAAGTCTTGGCCATTAACCTTTTCTGCAAGAAATAAATTCACCTATGAATGCTTGGCTACAAATTCCCTTTTACGGTAGTAACCCTAGACATGACCACCAGCCAAGTTTGCGCAGAATCTTCTCTATGGGCACCAAATGCATCGGATTATTGTGTGACAAACTTAGGGATAACAATTCCTCAGGGTTTGGCAGCATGCCTTGATGACTGGCATTGGAAGAATTTCCTTTTCCGCAGATGGTCTGAGAAAAACTCCTACACATCTAAGAGAAAAGTGACTGCATTCACATGATAACATTATCCTAAACGCATTGCACATATAAACCACTGACTGTGACAGAGTTCTCCAAAGTCATCATATTTAGTCAACTGTATCAGCAATAAGCCATTTGTGTGTGTGTGCAATATTTCCCATGGTGTGTGTTCCTGGATAGCTAAATGCACATCATTCATATGCATCCCTGTAACCTTTGGGACGTAATGCCCACATCCTTTGGAAAATTCAGTGTGGGATGAATATAAGGCCCAAAAAAAAAAAGTGTTTGTTTGCCCTTAATTGTCAAAACCCAAGAGGGTCGGTAGGTCGTTTTTTTTTTGTTTTGTTTTGTTTTTGTTTTTGTTTTTTTTAATACAGGGTACCCTTTTTTCCATGTCAATGCACTCAAAACTCCAAGAGATTCATTCAAATTTACGTCTTGCCAGGGCCCGGTACGCGAGGCAGAAACGCTCACTGACAAACACTTATAACGTTCATCTTTGGTAAATTTTGCAAACAGCTCCAAAAAAGTACCTTCCAGTGAGATGCTGGCAACTGAACTCCAAACAGTTTTGGTGCCATGACAGCTGGTAACGGATGCTGCAAAAGTAGCCATCTTGTGAAGGGCTGCACACTAACCCATTTTTTCTGCCGGTCCGACCTGTCTCTGTCGGACCGGTAAATGCCCCGTTTACCATTTTTTACAGGTCCGAACAGAAAATTTACCGGTCAACAACGACAACATAAAAAAACATTAAATGACTTGCAAACTTATTTCCTTGTTTTTTATGGATGTACCCCCCCCCCTCATGTACATTTTACAGATTAATTTTTTTTTTTAAACTTGCATTATTTATTGCACAAGAAATTTAAAGACAGGAAAAAATTAGAATGTTTGTGAATTAGTGTAAAACGGTAATGAACAAAATCAGATTGTATCAAATGCGTTTGTGACTTTTTCTAAACATCAGCGCACGAACTTGCTGCGTAACCTGCTCTTGGTGGTCAGTTGGATTGCGATGAATTTTAATGAATTATTTTAGCTGTGATATTTTCTGATGCACGCGATACAAGGGGTTCTTTATTTTTCTCCCGATAATCTCTTCGCATTTGTGCATGCGTTCTTGAAAGGTACACGACATGCAGGGCCGAATTCGCAACCCTTTTTGCGCCCATTTCCACCTCAAATATAAGTGGGATTGTGACGATTTCATAAATTACTTCGGCTGTAATAATTATTTTACGATGCACGCGCCAAAAGGGGTTGAAAATGCGTCCTTTATTTTTTCCCGATAAACTCTCCGAATTTCGTAAGTGCGTTCTTAAAAGATGTACCACACGGCCGCATTCATGATACTTTTTTGCGCCTATTTCTACCTCAAATGTCAGCGGGATTGTGACGATTTCATAAATACTTCGGATGTAATCTTTTGTGATGCACGCACCAGCTAGAATGGTTGAAAATGCGTTCTTTATTTTTCTCCCCATAATATCTTCGCATTCCGTAAATGCGTTCTTAAAAGATATACGACACGGCCAAAAATCATGATTCTTTTTGCGCCTATTGTTTCCTCAAACTTCAACGGGATTGCGATGATTTTATGAATTATTATTCGGCTGTAATCTTTATGATGCACGGGCCAAAAGGGGTTGAAAATGTGTCCTGTATTTTTCTCCCTATAATCTCTTCGCATTTCGTACATGCGTATACGACACGGCCGAATTTACGATCCTTTTAGCGCCTATTTCTACATCAAATATCAGCGGGATTGCGATATTTCGTCAATTATTTCGGCTGTAATCTTTTGTGATACATGCACCAGAAGGGTTGAAAATGCGTTCTTTATTTTTCTCCCGATAATCTCTTCGCATTTGTGCATGCGTTTTCAAAACTATACACTGCATGCAGGGCCGAATTCGAGATTCTTTTTGCGCCTATTATTGTTTACTCAAATTTCAACGGGATTGCGAAATTTTCATGAATTACTACTCGGCTGTAATCTATATGATGCAAGCGCCAAAAGGGGATGAAAATGTGTCCTTTCCGCGTTCTTAAAAGGTATGCGACACGGCCGAATTCACGTTCCTTTTGCGCCTATTTCTACCTCAAATATCAGCCCATTTGTGGCGATTTCATTAATTACTTCGGATGTAATCTTTTGTAATACACGCACCAGAAGGGTAAAAATGTGTTTTTTTTTTATTTTTCTCCCGATAATCTCGTCGCATTTGTGCGTGCGTTTTGATAACCAACACGGCATGCAGGACTGAATTCAAGATCCCTTTTGCGCCTATTATTTCCTCAAATTTCAACGGGATTGCGTTGATTTCATGAATTTTTATTCGGCTGTAATCTTTTATGATGCACGTACCAAATGTGTCCTTTATTTTTTTTTCTCCTCTGTAATCTCTTCGCATTTCGTACATGAGCTTTTGAAAGGTGTACGACGCGGCCGGCCGAATTTATGATCCTTTTTGAGACGATTTCTACCTCAAATATGTAAGCAGGACTGCGATGATTTAATGATTTTTTTTTCTTCCTAGTATTTTCTCTTCACATGTTGTGCATACGTTCTTAAAAACTACACGGAAGGGCCGATTTCGTGATCCTTTTTGCGCCCATCTTCATTGTGAGATCATTCTGAACGAATGAAAATATTCATTTGTGAAATGACTGTGTAAAATGAAACTGAACGCAATCAGATCCATTTACTGTATCGCTGAATATCGAATATGTTTTTACTTTTCTAAAAATCGATACAAGTAAATTAGTTCTAACATAATATGTCAACTGCCACGCTGCTGGGAAGCCGGGATCGGATCGTGAGTAAAATGACCCAGAAATGCGTGCGCTTCTAATTCTATCAATGCTTCTTGTCTGGCATGACCGCCGATCGCAAGCAAACGAAAAGCAGTTACACTGTACATGCTTTGCATTGCATGGCATGGCAGTGCGTGAGCAGCGCCAATGCGCAAGCTAGCGCGAATGTCGCCAGTGTGCAGCCCTGTACTAAGTGCATAATAATACATTGTACATGCATTGATTGGATTTCGTGCGCGTGCACGCATGTGAGCCAAAAAGGTAGCTACATTGTAGCATGCAATGCATGCTATAAAACGTAGCCTGTGGACCGACGCGGCCCGACCACAATTACGACGGGTCGATCAGATGAAAAAAAAAAACCAAACATTTTTAGACTTTTTTTATTCTTTCTCTAGCTTAAAATGGATAATTTTGGGTTTAAAACCATTCACAAATTTGTAGAAGATGAAATTTGTGGAAAAAAATAAACTTGAAAGAGCAACAACAAAAAAAAAAAAAAAAAAAAACGCGACCCGAAATTTCCGTGATTTTCGGTCGGTCGCGAAGGGCAAACAAACCATTTTTTTTTTTTGGCCTAATAATAATGCATTCAGGGTGAGTGAAGTAACTGATGAGATTAATGAATAAAATGATGGCCTTGATCCTTCTTTATGAAGTGTTTTAAAGGACAAGAAAGGGGAAAACACATGGCAACCTTTGAAGAGAACCTCTGAAGCTGAAACCTACATAATGTATGTTTATAACCCTTAGCATCCGGAGGTTTCATGTAATGTCAACACCTACCACATGATGGAAGCAGTTATCAAAATTCTACAAAATTTTGTGTGGGTTAAACAAAAAAGTAATTGGGCATTTGTGGGGATTGAACTGCAGAATAAACTAGATTTTACATGGATGATTATGATCCTGGCAAAGAAACATGCACATAATTTCTGAGAGGGACAGCCCATGGGCAATTCAGGGGCTAAAGGGTTAACACTATAACAGGCAGAACTAGAAATGTCGCTACAGCGACTGGTTATACCCCCGCCAAACAACATTTCATAAGCTTTGGTCAAAACAACATTTGATAAGCTTTGGTCAAAAAACTGAGGAAGTAGTTAAATCCGCAAGATCTTTCCTTGATCTTCTGCCATTAATATGCCGTTACCATGGCAACGTACTTTCGGGTACTGTCGAAAAATGCGTCTTGCACATCTACAACCAAAGGCACACATCTGTACCAAGTTTCATGGAAATTGGGCAAAAACTGAGCAAGTAGTTTGCAACACAAAATTTTCCATCATTTTGGCTCATAATATGTGAGCTGTTACCATGGCAACATACTTTTTGTCACTGTCAAGAAATGCGTCATGCTGACCTATATCCTAAGACAAACATTCAATATGAATTCCATGAGAATTGGAAGAACACTGATGAAGCAGTTTTGCCATGAAGCATTTTGCCCTATATTTTACCAATAACATGCCGTTACCATGGCAACGCACTTTTTGCAACTGCGGAAATATGTGTCTTGCACATTAACATATTCAGATGAACATCTGTACCTAATTTCATAAAAATTGATCAAAAACTGTGGGAGGAGTTCGCGACGCAAGATTTGTACCCATTTTTGCCCATAATATGCCGTTACCATGGCAACATACTTTTGGGTACTGTCAAAAAATACATCTTGCACATCTACAACCCAAGGCACACATCTGTGCCAAGTTTTATGGGAATCGGTTGAAAACTGAGGAAGTAGTTCGCGACGCAAGATTTGTACCCATTTTTGCCCATAATATGCCGTTACCATGGCAACGTACTTTTGGGTACTGTCAAAAAATACGTCTTGCACATCTACAACCCAAGGCACACATCTGTGCCAAGTTTTATGGGAATCGGTTGAAAACTGAGGAAGTAGTTCGCGACGCAAGATTTGCAACGGACCGACCGCCCGACCGACCGCCCGCCCGACCGACCGCCCGACCGACCGCCCGACCGACCGCCCGACCGACCGCCCAACCGCCCGACCGCCCGACCGCCCGACCGCCCGACCGTCCACTGATTCCTATATACCCCCTTCAAACTTCGTTTGGCGGGGGTATAATAAAGATGTTTCAAGTACAGTGCACAGAAAGCCCTGAAGACGCTGGTTCTTCAGGTATGGCCTTCCATGTACACAAGGTAAGGTACATTTTGACAACTTGCCAACTACTTCAT
This sequence comes from Diadema setosum, assembly GCA_033980235.1. NCBI lineage: Eukaryota > Metazoa > Echinodermata > Echinoidea > Diadematoida > Diadematidae > Diadema > Diadema setosum. Next base: position 42,689,632 of record CM067060.1, read on the forward strand.
AAATGATACCACAGTTTATTGATACTGAAAACTGGACAGGACGTCATACATGTAAACCCAGACTAAGAAGTAGATAAAGTCACTTGGCAAGATATTTCCTTCAAAACCCTCCGGTGAAACTGATAATGCGCCTGTCTGGTATCCTTAAGACAATGAACCTTGTCTTCTCCACAGCAACATAAATGTACAATGTAGGTAGGCTTGAGATTCTCTGGTTAACATTTGACCTAATGGGAATTGACACACACTCACGACTATCGGACTATGACCTTTTTCAATTTATCATCACTATTTGACCAGCAAAATGCAGGTACAGTGCCTTTTTTTCTTTTCTAACAGTCCTTTTAGAACAGATATGGTTTTAACGAAATAATCGTTACAACGACATAACAAGACGAGTGCCATAATGTGTCTCGCCCATTTGTGTACTAGAAATTGTACGTGAATGGGATATAACAGATAAAAAAAAAATAGATATAACAGATAAAAAGAGATATAAAAGGGTTGAAAATTTATGGCAAAAAAGAAACGTGCCATAAAAACTTAATATTGGGCCCTTAAAGTTCGTTGACCCCTGCCTGTGACCTTTGACCATGTGGTGACCATCCACTCCCCAAGGGACATCTACCATACAAGTTTAGTCACAAATGGAGTTATGGATCAAAAGTTATGACCCATAATAGAAACGCACCATAAAAACTTAACATTGGGCCCTAAAGTTCATTGACCCCTGCCTGTGAGCTTTGACCTTGAGGTGATCTTCATATATGGTAAAATGTGAAACTTTGTATGACCCCTCTTCCCTCGAAGTTGATTGCAATTGAAGCCCAGAGTAAAGAGTTATTGAAGTTTTTGTAGCGTTACGGACAGACGACGGATGGACGGACGGACGGACGACGGTCAGACGAACGAAGGACGGACAGACGCCGCAGGCGATCCCTTAGTCTCCCCTCACCTCCAGTGGGCTCGACAAAAATTCAGGTTCCCAAATTACTGCTTATTTAATTTTATATACTTTATTATTTGGCGCTAACAAAATTTCAATATAATGCAAAAAAAAAAATGAAGGGTCCAGAGGACTTTATTATGACGGGAGTCACCTAACATACTTTTTCAAAGGAAATGTAATTTTGTTTTTGTAATAAATGTAGAAAGAAGGAGATCATACTCTATTTAGATAACTAATTCTCCCATATGACCATGGATGTCACGTCATATAGAAGTAAAAGATCTGTATTGAAAAGGAAATGTTACAGTGATAGTGCACATAAAAAGTAAATCATGACAAGTGGTCATAAGAAATCAATCCTCTTATTTGATGGAAATTCATTTAGATGAATAGTTTCAGTTGTCATAATTTTCTCTCCCTCTCTTTCTTTTCCATCTACACTCCTCCAGTTTCCAACCAATCTGTCACCAACTTTCCTTTAAAAAAAAAGAGAAGGAACACTACTCCCTTTGGCCCCTCTACCACTCAACTCAAAGATGTATGGGATGAGATACTCACATCGCTGACAAACATGTGGAAGAAGTTCTCCGGTGTGTCATACTTGAACTGGTTGTACAGCTCCTGCTCCCATAACAAGCGCTCATTCTGCAAAAGAGAAGAGATTTTGGGGCAAGAGAATTGCAAGAAATGAAACATAGGCCATGAACGTCAGCATTTCATGCTGGTCCTTCACAAGAGTTTAAGCAGGGAATATCAAAAAGCATTCACTAAAAGTTAAGAAAGGATAACCAAAGCAAACGTGCCATCTCAGAATGACAACACACTCTTGAAACCTACTGTACCCCAACAAGGTTTTCAAATGCATAAATATATGACTTGTCCAAAAAGATTCGGTTCATCTTCAGAGCAGTGTGTTTTAGCTTTCCGGATATATATCTTCTTCATTAAGTGGCTGCAGACAGGCTTAGGAATAAAAAGAGATTTCATGTAATAAATATGTCAATGCCTGTAGTGCATGCATACATCATTCAATAATGAAGGGCCCATGGACCTCAGCCACAAGAAGCATCATACTTTGGCGCTCGTGGTGTACATAATATTGTGCACATGTTCACACAAATCAGAGTCTCCAGTTTGCCCAGGGGTCCAGGCGGAAGAATCTCGGGTTTCAAGAGATCATGCTTGATGCTGAAGTCTCTGCCACATGCACTGTGGTATGATATTCTGAAGAAGCTCCTACATCTCAGGAGAGAAAGTCGTACACATATTTCACTTTAAGGGATGCCCTGCAGGACACACACTTGACACTAACCTGTAGGTCATACACCCTGATGAAGTAAGACCGCTTCTCATTGTCCTTCACAAAGCACGCCACGCCGCAATGCTTCTTGCACCAATTATTGGACTCCGCGAAGTAGATTTGAGCCACTGCTGTCGCCACACTCTGCAGAAATTAGACACAAATACAGTGTATATAATATCAAAATCAAAATAAATCAAGTTACAGCAATATACATACAACAAGCTACAGCAAATCAGCAAATAATAAGAGAGGATTAAGACTCCTTTACATATATATACTAAATCTTCCTTTAGAATGTCTACTGCAATACACAGGGTGCAGCTACTGTAGGCTGATAGTGGTCCTTCACATTTTTATGTGGATACAGAAAATAATGTAGAATCTAAAACACAGCATTTTGCTACTGCTGATCTGTAACACAAACACTCAAAACACAGTGTAAAAAAATCCTTGATTTACAGTCAACAACACATGCATTCCACTGAGTATGGGTTGCAATGTGCTCATAGTCATTAGATGTAGGACACTGTCAAATACAGGGGGTGAGTCACAACTCCTCAATTAAGGTGCAAAAAATAAAAACACCCCAACACTATTTTAATACAAGTACATCACACCAAGTGGGGCCAACTGTGGGTAAAGCACTAGAAATTCTTTCCATCATCCAGTTTCTCCCACACAAGTTATCTGCTGTCACTGTGACTGATTGACACAAACACCACACCCTTGCAAAATTGTGTTCACACATATGTAGCTTTCACAAATGTGCATACAAATACTCTTGTCACTCTGTAATCAATATTCTCTTGATGGATATAATATTTAGTGACTTCCTCTGGTTGAATGACCAAAAGTAGAAAGTAGGAGAACATCAACATTTCATACAATATACAGTATAAACCACATGACTCAAATAGCAGTGAATGAGATGTTTGAAAATTGAAACTCTGACAAATCTGTGACCACTCCTTGATACAAAGTCAATTTTAAATATATTATTTCCGTGGACTAGACATGAAAATCGGCCATATTTTAATGTGTAATTGTCCCAATCACTCCAATTGAAAATTCATTCCAGCTTCATTCAATACAGAATAGTAACTCTTTATGCCAACTTTCAATAAACATTCTGACCAATGACACAATGCTAACCAAATTGACTTTATTGCAAGTGATTAAAAAATTGCCTTACATCGATGTAACGGATGTATTAAACGTTTACATTGATTATGTCAAACACACACACACAAAACAAATATTTTTGTCCTTTTTCTATTAAGAGTAATAAATAATGTCTTCAAAACCCCCAGAGATGTATTACACTGTATGGAGGATCAAACAGTGGATTTGTTGTTGTTGTTGTTGTTGTTGTTGTTGTTGTTTTGCAAGAGCTCCTGCCAAATTTAACAGAGTTTGACCCATGATCATTTGGCACAAACTTTCCAAAAGAGCTAGGCACACTGCCCAAGTAGTTCGAGCAGGTCTAGCACTGACACTATGTATACTGTACAAACTGCAGACAATACTGTATTTAAAGCAGTGTCTCACTGAATAACCACATTACCACTGGTGCAACACGTACTTGAAAAAATGAACATGTTCTTTCGTAATAATTTTACTCCAAAAGAAAAAAAAAGCCCATTTAATAGGATATATAAGAAGGCAAGAATATTTTTTTTTTCTTAAAGGACAAGTTCACCTTCATTAACATAAGGATTGAGAGAATGTAACAATATTTGAAGAACACATCATTGAAAGTTTGAGGAAAATCGGACAATCCGTTCAAAAGTTAAGAATTTTTGAAGTTTCTGTGCAGTCACCACTGGATGAGAAGACTACTGCAGTGTATGATGTCACATGTGTACAACAATGTAAGGAAAATATAAAGAGAATTTCACAACATTTCATCTTTTGAAAAAAGTGCACATTCCCTTGACTCATTACTGACATATGTTATGGGTAATATTATTCCCAGTGCCTTCAGAAAGAGGCAAGTCAAGTGCTCTTTTATTATGCGAAAAAAAGTGAAAATATGTTGAATTTTCTTTACACTTTCTTTATACTGTTGTACTCATATGACATCACAAGCCTTAAAGTAGTCTCCTCATCCAGCGGTTCCAACACAAACATTTTCAAAATTCATAACTTTTGCATCGATTAAGTCCAATTTTCCTCAAACTTTCACTAATGTGTTCTACTAATATTGCTGCATTCTCTCAATCCTTATGTTTATGAAGGTGAACTTGTCCTTTAAAAAAATGACACAACAACAGAACTGATTCTAATGCTTGATGTTAACCATCAGTTCTTCTGAATATGAGTTTCCAGTTCATTAGATTAAGTTTGCATTGTCAGATATTAAGAGCAGCAGACTAAATATCTTTATCCTTATATCTAAACATGAAAGAAGACTTAAAATTGCATTTGATGCCATGTGTATACTTATTAAACCCATGAATATGATTGTATAAAGGATGTCAATTTCATCACACCCACTGTGTATAAGTTGGCTGTAAGCCTGAGGAGGTGAATAGTTTTCTGTGTCATTGAATCCTCATTGTTGAAGTACTATGACTAAGTACTGCTACTCCTCAAACTATTGTACTGTGCACTGAGATCTATTTCTCCAGATACTCTACAATACTGCATTGATCTACTGAATGACTATACTAACTGCATGCTCACGATTCCAGCCACACAGTTGCCATTACAAGGACTAGTCAAGTTTCTTTTCTCATCAACAGCAAATTTAAAACAAAACAAATTATACAAGTACATATTATTAAAAGGAAAAAGAAAAAGAAACAAGAAATTGGTTCGCAGATAGAGATGGTCATGTCTGTGCCTTCATAGCCCATACACATGTCGAAACAATTATTCTCCTTTCAACAAGTTATTGAGAGGTAATAGTCTAATATTTATGACATCTTAGAGATGGTTACCCACAACTGCGATGAGCTGTGGCATAAAATACAGCACCATCATGTCCAGGAAGTGAGTATACTCCACACTTGGTAGAATGCATCTGCCTAGTCATGTGTGCTATTCTGGTACCAAGAGAAGAAGTACAGTGGACACAAGGAGAATGATTTCATCAAGTTATTTATGGCCCTACTACAATCAAGTCATCGACTAGTATACAAAGGACTGATGTTGAACTTTATACATGCCGCATATTTCACTGTCATTTTATTTTTTTTATGTCAAAACTCCACTGAAAAAGAAAAATGTGAGAAATTATCAGTTGTACTCACTTTCAGAACACAAATGCCATGTACAGTATGTAGGCCCTATATACATTGTATCATCTTCATGATGGAAAACACCTTTTACAGTAAAAGCAGACACTGTACATTATGTATTTCTAATTCCATTACTGCAGTTTTCAAACAGGAATCTAACCACTTGAATTCACCTTACTAGTCCTAATATGCAAAATATCATACTTGCAACATACAATGTACATGTTCTTGTACATTGTATGATGCAGACAGTTTGCTGTGAATTATTTTGTAACAGTATTTTGACTTTACAGAGAAGATAACAAATGGCCAAATTCATTCTTGAGTAGGGCATTGATATCAATTAAGAACAGGCATGAAATCGGGTCAAATGTAGGAGTCTGTGAAAAGCTTGAAAGCCCAAGGCACTGACCCCCCCCCCCCCCCCCCCCCATGTATGGTGTGCATAACATCTGACATTTGTCCAAGTCGCCATTAATCCCATAGCAGGAAGCTAACTTTGGTGAGGAAATCACCGACTCTGGACGTCACTGGACACACCGAGTGCACGTACTGGCCACAGCTCAATACTGGGGAGACAAATCCCAGAGAATCCAGGCCGAACAAGGAACTAATCACAACCTTGCTAATTGATGTTTTTAGTCTGTGGTGTTGTACACACAGGCTAAAGTGTGTGCATAATTATGAATACCTGCGACTGAAGAAGTCTGATTAATTCTGTCACGTAGTCTGCAAAATGAGGTCAGGAATACACCAAATTTTGTTAATAATGTTAACTGCAACTTAACAACAATCAAATTGTTGCAATTGATTGACAAATTGCCCCACATCGACGTAAATTAGCACTGAATTAATCAAGTTTTCAAATCAAACAGATCAGCATGTCTGATTTTGAATCATTTTTTCAATCACACAGAGTGAGTTCTTTAACCACTTTAATTTTTCTTCCCATGGTTATAATAATCCCTTTAGAACAATTGACTCTATCTTCTATGAAACAGCCTATGAAAGTAAACCATGCATTTCATGCTAACATCGATAACCTCACTGACCAGCCATAAACAGACCTGACAGAGCACAATCATTTCCTGTAACCTCCTTGGCTAGAACACATTCCCATATTTCTGCGAAATCATACAATGCCTTCATATCGACACAAATTCAAACCTGCTTATCATTGTGGAAATTAAATACCCCACGCCCCCGGTCCAAAGGAGGAAAATGAATAATAGTTGCATACAACCGTCTAAATGCATAAAACAAAATTCAAGACAATGGAAAAGTTACTTTGGGCTCACATTTTCCATTATTCAAACTCAAGAGAAGCTGTCTACAAACTCTGAAAGAGAAGATACAATGTATTTCATACAATATTGGGGGCACTGACATCCAATACCTCCTTCTTACAATGGGTGATGGGATGCTCAGGATTTCACTTTGAGCAGACAATGTTTTAAAGACAGGCTGAAGGTTAACAGTTTCTTTAAAAAAAAACAATGCATCTCAAAAACAAGGAAAGAGGAAGGATTCATGATGGATGCCTTTCGGGTTTTACAAAGACAATACTTCACCTTGCCAAGATGGGCAATAAGATAATAGGAGATCATCACCACGACATTACCAACTCCCCATGATACATAATTTTTGTAGTTCATCCCAGTGTAGCTTCTTGGAGCCGCAAAGAGGGATTACCTCATCAAGTGCAATATGTGCATCAAACAAGGATCCCATCCTAGTAACAAGAAAGAGTATATCCAACAGCTCCAACCAATGTTTTCCAAATGATTACTTCAGAGAAAATCACAAATACTGTAACCCACTTATGCTTTGGCCCTTTTGATCAACTGTAGACATGCCACAATTTATATTTCATCATTTGAGTCAAAATTTCATGCCTACAATGTAATTTAAGAATATTGACAGAAAGCAGTCCAATGTTTTTTTTTTTTACACCATCTTGTATTCACGTTACAACATGAAACAACTTGAACAGCTTCTGACACTATCTCCCATAATTAACCTATAGTAAGAGCATCAAAACAGACTGATCACATTGTATCAATCATCAACCTTGTCATATTTACCAATTTAGAAGCGGTTTGAATCAAGCTTAAGGAGCAAATCTTTGTCCTACAGTGTATTATGAGGAGAATGTTGGAGTCATTGTATTTTCAGCCCAAGGACACAGAGATCAAACCAAATTGAGATGGGCTTACCATATTGTAAAATGACAACTCAAAGTGATTTATGTATAACTGTATAACTCTTTGCTACGATACAGTGATACATTGATAATTATATTTATAGACAATACATTTTTTAAGGTGACAATAAGGCACTGAGCATTCAAAAGAAAAACAACACGGAAAGGAAATGAATTTAAAAAACAATGATTCATCATTGCCAGATGATTGGGCACGCTGTACCCCAGGGTATCGTTGTAACCTGGAGTGGCAGTGTTGTGTAGCGCCATCTCAAATCCATTATCATACAGTTGTGCAATGTTGTCATGGCGACTATTTTCTCATCATCAGCAACAGCATAAATCAATATAACCCTGATCACAATGCCAACTTTTTTTCCATGTCGACTTGTGTAATCTAATCTAATACATGTACTTACAAGAACATATACTGGTACAATAACATTAAACAGCGTGTAAATGAGAAAAAAAATATTATGTGCATGTATTGATTGTTGCATAACCACAAACAAGAAAACATTTCGTGCATAATAATACTAAAGATTATATTAACACAATTTTGGTAATCCGGGATGCAGCACTGAAAAAAAAAAAAAAAGAATTGAACAAAATGGTGAATTTTCATACATGGTAACCCCAGAGTACCAAATATTGCACCAAATGCTGAGTGGTTCTTGTGAAAGTGTAGCACTGTGTTTTTCTGAATGTGTGAAATTGCCACACGGTATCCAAATGATATTTGGAACACATGTGTACATGTAGGGGGGGGGGGGGGGGGGGGTTGAAAATGGAAACTGTTATTATACAACATATATACACTGTAACTATAGTGTTTTTCATCACTCACCTCAGCACTACTGTATACTTAAGATTATCATGAATACATGGACACCAAATGAAATACATGCATATTTGAAACCAAACTACAATGTAGTATAGCAGTCCATGATGTAATCTCTTCTCTGAACAAAGTGTGTATTACTACATGAATGAATGATATGATATGATATAAAATGTTTGAGAATGCGTCATACAACACACTTCAAGACTTTATATAAATAATTAAAACCCAATCAGAGGGCAGCAATCAAATTAAGCAGTCCATAAAAGAGTATGACAGACAGAGTATATTGTATTACACGTCCACATGTCCATTTGGTATTTCCTTCAAATGTCTAAAATTAGAAACTTTTTTTTTTTTTTTTTTTTTTTGGCCAGCTGCATACAATGAGGAGATACTGCTTGCCTCACTCACGGCTCTACATCTCTGGAGTTGGCAACATGTTAGAGACAACTGTTGCAATGCATGTACACTGACTTGGACACAAATACCTGCAATATATATACAATGAATGGCATTGTGCATTTTTTTTTTCCTTTTTAATTGCAATGTCTTTCTGATGACCTGTTTTTTTGTTGCTTGCTTCATCTAATGCAAGTGAATTTAGCCCTGAAACAATAAACTCTCAGAAAAAGGAATTAACCTACTTTATAGAAATGATGCCATGATCCATTTTAACAGTAAACTGGGTCAGAGGAAAAGGGGTGATGTTTTCAGATTGAAACTCGAGCAAAATGCATTATTGAACAAGATCCCTGAGAGATCCACATGAATGCGCTGAGAGCAAAAATTCATCAGGCAGGTACCGCCCAATACAGGAGGTTATTAGTCACAATTTCATTTATCTGTCCATGACTTGAAATCAAATGTGATTCATTACAGAAAGGTGTAAAATGATTTTGGAATGAATCTGCCATCACAGGTACATGTGCAATGTACATTGTACATGTACATTTCATTTTCAGGAAAAAAAAAATATTTTGTTCGTTTGACAGGTAAATTCTGAAAAATTCCATCACAGATCTATGTACAATGACACATGAATACAGCCTGTACCTGAAGAACTATAAAATGTGACATATAATGTCCTACTCAGCATTAAAGTAAGATACCTTTATAACATAAATTCTCGATGACATTAGATAATTCTTGAAAATTAGTTATTATTGTCACTGCTGATACAAACATGAAAACCATAATTTGTGGTGATTGTTTAAGATAACTACTACAAGATTATAAATACAAATTTTGAAATCTCCTGCGGTAAAAGAAAGCATCATCACTATGGTCTTGGGTCTTATTATAATGGTCTTGTGCAGAGTCTAGGTCAATCCTGAAAAGAGAAATTGCAAGTCTTGTCTTGCATCTTATATAATAGCAAGGTCTCTTCCGTGACACAAGGACAAATACAATACCAAAACAATGTATAACATTAACAAAAACAATGAAAAAAAAGAGAAGAAACTTATTTTTCCCTTGCTGATATCAAACTGACCTAAAAAATTTAAGCAAACAATAAAGCAAACAAGTAAACTGAAAGAAAATAAAAGCGTTGTCTTGTAATAACTTTGGCACATTCAGTTTTGTCTATTGTACTCTGTAAAGTAGACAAGGTATGGGGATATTGTGGCACTTTGGTGCACTGCTCAGCAAAAGTAGCAGAACTCCTGAATGTCTTGTTCTTTTCAAAGCATAGCCATCTTACGTACACCTTGCCAAAATCGCACTCACTCCACTATTAAAGGGGAAGGCTAGTAACTGATCAGTGGGAATCAGTGGAAATTCTGGGAGATGATTGTTCCAATCCTTATGGGATTCATTCAAGAGTTCATTGTATATCTATTGTTGTGTGAAAACGATTTGCTTCAGAACAGTCTCATATTCAAGTAATGTGCAGACAAATGCTCCGTCACTGACCAGGGACGCTAACCTGGAAGCATTAAACTGCACATTACTTGAATATGAGACCATTCTGAAGCAAATCATTTTCACACAACAATAGATATACAATGAACTCTTGAATGAATCCCATAAGGATTGGAACAATCATCTCCCAGCATTTCCACTGATTCCCACTGATCAGTTACTAGCCATCCCCTTTAAATCACTATCGGTATACTGCACTGCAGAATTCTAGACTAGTGGACTTCAAACTTTAAACTGTTTTACAGATCACTGCATCATTTTACATCATCACCAAAAACATTTTACATGGAAATGTTTTTGGTGTGTCTGTTTGCATATGTGTGTGTGTGTGTGTGTATGTGTGTGTGTGTGTATTGTAGGTACAGATAGATGGTTGTAAATCTATTGTATGTGAGCCATTACTACCGACACCTGATAGAAAACAAATACACCTGTGAAGGTCATTGAACATCGGTTTCCAAGTTTGGGCATTTTTTATTCCTCTAGACTCCAAGCTTTCCACTGACATGCATTTGTCCTATAAAGGCCTATAACAGCACTGGCAAAAAAAAAAAAAACCCAAAAAACAAAAAACAAAACAAAACAAAACAAACAAAACAAAACAAATTAACACAATTTTCAGAAAACTTTGCTCTAATTTTTGGACAAGCACTTCAAAGTGCCCACAGGATAACACACACAAAGGACCAATCAGAAACTTCATTTGTTATATTTTTATACTTCATATAATCTGAAGAGTTTCTCATTCCAATCCATTCATTTACATTTTATATTTAGCCCAGAAAACATCGTTGAAGATTTGTATTTCTCTTTAAATGTGCATCAAAGTTACCTTCATTACAGTTTTCCGGGTTTCTGATGTTTTAGTGATTCACATCCCAGCGGTTGCATATTGTACTGAACATTACTGTATCATCTACAATTTCTTTATCCTTGACCACTTGATGCAATTGTCATTGTCAACTGTTTGACCAAAATGGATAGACGAGATATTCTGTTTTTCCCCCTTTGCATTTTAGTCTTGTTCATTCCAGTCCTCACTCCGGTGACCATGTAACTACCAAACGCTGTTCTTACTGCATCTGGTCAGGCTAGACTGCACAATATTTTCCATTGCGCCCTAGTACGGACTGCCTCTATGTTTTGTTATGGCGTATTTCGTGCTGTCACATTTTGTTGCGTTCACCCCATTTTACCACCGCCTACACTATGTACAAGGTTTCTCATTTGCACCGGGACTGCTGTGGCAAATTTTTTTAGTTAAAAAATCTCACATAGCATCCACAGCAATCATAGCCTGTCACATTTGCACGTGCCGTGCCCCTGCATTGTCTCATGTCCATCCCGTTTTGTCCACGATGGCCTAAGACATGACTGCCATGGCCACTGGGAACATGGTGTAAATGCAGCATAACTGACTTAAATTTATGTGTCCTGGGCTTCAAAGGCCATCCCTTTTGCAAACCTCCCAAAATTTTGCCTGATTTAAGAATAACATCTCCCAAAATAAATCGTGTGGGTATGAAATCTACAGCAGACCAGTCCCATTAACAATAACATCAGTTTTTTATATCAGAAACTAACCCAATGTCACTCGAAAATACACTACCTGTACCCTTTTGTATTGAGATAAGAATAACAATTGGACTTTCTTCTGGGTCCGAATAAATTCACTGGAGATTGAGATGTTCAACCTCAATGCCGTCAAAAATTTGACCACCTGCTTCATGTAGAAACCTATGTGTTTTTGCGCACGTCGATCCTTGGTGCAGATGCCTTACAGCATTGTTTCCCATTTCAACACCAGACACGATAAAGGAAAAGTGTTTACTTTTATCACTCTGAGAAAAGGTCTCAAAATTAGAGGAGCTAATTTCACTTCTACAATTATACTCTGTATTAAACGTTACCTAGTAGTAGTGGTACTAACTACATGCAGCTGCGACAAATAAACGTCCTTATTGCTTCACTCCTCATCTGCGTGTTTAATATATGAATGGCATTCACTCTCGCATACTACAACGTAGGTAGTCGGAGACGTACGTCTCCGACTACCTACGGTGTAGTATACGAGAGTGAATGCCATTCAAATAACACGCAGATGAGGAGTGAAGCAATAAGGACGTTTACAGACCTGATTTCAGCCACAGATTTCGGTGAGTTTTTGACGTAATTAAACAAAAAATCGCATACCGATTATTGAATGATTATCATAGATTACGATAATTCCTTGTATTTTAGTTTTCCACGATTAATAAAGATATCCATGAAGGAGTCGCACAACCACACTGAAAAATGACAACGTCTGCGAAGGAATAGAGGTGCAGCCGCGTTTGTCGCGGCTGCGTGTAGTTACTAGTGGTAGGAACTTACCAGCTTATGAAAGGAATCTAATTTTCAAGGTTGCAAAAAAGGGACACACAAACTTTAAAGCCAGCTCGCTGCTATATATTTACGTTAGACCTCTACGTCTATGACTATGGGTATTGCTGTCCAGAGAATGTCTGGCAGCCACACACATTTCACCAGGGTCATGACTACGATAAGCTTGGGTCTGATGCGATGATGATGATGGCCAATGTATATTTCGATCGAGGTTGTAGCTGCAGCATGCAATGCCTACGATACGGCTAGGCGTGTTGTGGTCTACGATTAAAACATTGTGTCTTCACACCACAGTCCCCATACACAACCCGGAAGCTACAATCAGGATCGGGACCCGCGCATCGAATCGTCACATCACATAAAACATGGGCACATATACAACCAGAAATGCATCATTTTACTACTAAGAGCAATACTTACAATACTCCTGTGGCCAACCATTGAAAACACCGTGTCGTTTTCTTTGGGTGTAAGAAGCTTTGATGCAACATTTTTCGGAGGGGGTCTTTTGGTACTCGCCATGGTTGTCGAGATAAACCGTCAATGCGAGAAATAGAATCTAGCAAAGATCGTATGAGTCGAGTGTGTGTGTGTGTGTGTGTTGTGTGTTTGCATTTTGGGATTCGGACTATTGCCAATTTGACGTAACAGTAGTGCTAGAGCTGTACAACACGTACACTTCACGAACATGATACGCTAGCATTGCGCTCATCATTGTGGGATACCATAAAAGCACCGTACAGTTGACCATCGTGATTATTTTATACCTCTATTACGGTTTTATCCCATCAATACAGGTCGAGAGGAAGGCACCTATGAATACCGCTAAAGCTTGCAAGTTTCTTCTGTTCTTTTTTCCCCCTCCTGTTCCCATGCATGGTTCAAATTCATATGAATTGATGTGCAGCCACCGCTGAATGAGAAGACTGCTATACAGTTTGCGATGATGTCAAGTTTGGACAACGATATACACAAAAGAGAAAATAATTCTAAACAGAATTCAACATTAATTCAGTTATATTTTCATATTTTCAGCAAAATAAGAGCTTGACTTTACCCTTTCAGAAAGCAGAGGGAACAATATTATACCGTTAACATATACGTCAGTGCCAAATCGATGGAATGTGTAGTGTACTTGTCATTTAAAAAGAAAAATGACATTTTGTGGAATTCTTGTTATATTTTCTCAATATATCGTTGACATCACAAACTGTATAGTAGTATGCTCATCCAGCAATGGCTACACTGAAACTGTAAAAATTCATCACTTTTGAACTGATTGTCCGAATTTTCCTCAAACTTTCCATGTGTCCCACTAATATATTGCTGCATTCACTCAATCCAGACATATTTGGGTGAACTTGTCCCGGGTTTCAAACAATCGGCACTTCGATGATCAAGACACAATAGTGCATGAATAAAACAATGCATTGCTCCTGATGTGGAAAAAACACACACAAAACAAAAGTTAACAAAAGTGATTAATGTGACAGTGTGTGAGACTGTAGGCCTATTTTACTCTGTGTAGGTAGATTTTGTCATTCCTGTTGTGGCTATACCTTGCTATGGGTTGCTTTATATCACAGTAACTTTAGTCATCGCCGGCGCCACGTTTTCAAAAGTGGTGGGGGGGGGGGGGGGCAATTCAGACTTCTGGTGCCACTTCCGGGTTTCATCAGCTAAAAAGGGTCTTCAGCGCAAAAACAAAGGCCTTACCTCGTTCACACTTCAAGGTTTCTATCCATTTCTTTATAGTGCCACTTACGCACTTCAGAGGATAAAAAAGTGGGGGAACGAAGTGGTGACACCTTATGTATTCCTTTGTATGGTGGAAAAAAAAAGGTGGGGGCTCGGCATGACATGACTATTGTAGCCATTATAAAGGTCAGACACCTCGTCTACAATCTTTATATTAGAGGTCAGATTTCAATGGGTGCGGATTTGCCCCCATATACATGAGCCAAATGTTCATGAGAATGTCTTTAATGTATACCATATACGTAAATCATTATCGTCATTACAAGTGTATTTTTATTCTTCATCATTACATTTTGTAGCATAAAGAAATAGCACTGTAAAAGACTGATAGTATATCAAAACTATACAAAATTCAGAAAATATCGCTCGGCATTGTAATCTATATAGTTTTATCACCACTCTGCACTGTTTTTTTGCATATAAAATTGAAATTGATAATGTTTTCTGTGATAAACGAAAAAAAAAAAGATGCTTCAGCTATTTTAATATTACAAAATACATAATAGTATATAGCCAAACAGAAGCCTCGCATATTTATTTTGTATATAATTTGTTGCATATATAGGTATAATTTTCTGCGTCCTGCAAGTGAAGATTATTGATATTATTCTCATCTCATGATCTTTGCTAAGGAGCATGATTCAGAGAAACTGGGAATTCTGGGGATTTATTATCTCATAAAATGACAAATGATCAAATACCCCGAATATCAGGTTTGTATGCACATTAACCTCCTGACACACATTTTGATGCATGCATTGCTCATTTTGTGACCCAACTTACAGAGTACTTTGATGACTTTAAATGAAACTCAAACTCACAAAAGTCCTGGTTTACGGATTGATTGTCGTGTGTAGTTACGACAAAGTTTATTGATGTTTTGTATGTCATTTACGATCCTGCCTCACGGATCTTCATCGAGTTTACTGCTGCGCAGTAAATTCCTCGCATTGTTCACAACAACGTTAAAAATACTTAACTTCCCCTAGCTTGGGAAAACGCCAAGCGCCCGCTATCGAGACATACACTAGCCAAATCTGACACTGTCGTGATGAGCCCCGTTGCGGTAAAGGTCCATTGTACAGCGTTAGTTCAGATGAAAATTAGTTCGTTTTCTGATTTACAAACCTTCGGAATAACGAATCTTATTTCATTTCGGATTAACGAACCTTCGGAAAAATGAACATCATTTCATTTTCGGATTTGCGAACCTTCGGAAAAATGAATCTTATTCTTGGAATGACGAACCGTCAGAGTAGCAAACTTAAAAACAAAGAAACAAAAAACAAACAAACAAACAAACAAACAAAGCGGACACATGAGTCCGTTTTGCCCCAGTAGAAGTAGCAATACTATTGACAAGAAGCTTACTCTCGTAAATGCACCTCTCAGCATGAAAATGCATGTGCCAACTCAATTAGGAACAACACAGAGCTTTCATGCCCATAGAACCGAGCGGAAAATAGTAAAGATTGTTGATTTCATTGTTTCATGTATAGCTGTTGAATGACAATGGCATCCTCATAAACCTATAGCTTATGTATTCGTTTACTAGTATTTCGCGAAAGCTCACGAGCCACAAATCTTGTGTATCGATTATCTCTAGACACCTCAAGCTCTTGTAGCTATTGAAACATTCAGCATTTATGTCTCATGAGCTCAGAATGCCATAACTTTTTTTTACTATGTGATCGGTAACCGTGACGTCATTATGACGTTATTTTCTGAAATCATAGTATTGTCTCTATCTCCATTCCCTTGAAAAGACCCGAGTATACGTTCATCCCGATGTGTTTATTTTGCTATAATTGCGTTCTCCCTGCTTGTCTTTGAATCCAAAGTGGGACATTTCTGATCTGGACGATCGGCGAGAAACTTTGAACATGTTCAAAACTGCTTGAAGATCTTTTGGTTGTTTTTGATGTTGTTGTTGTTGTTGTTGTTGTTGTTGTTGTTGTTGTTGTTGTTGTTGTTGTTGTTGTTGTTGTTGTTGTTGTTGTTGTTGGTGGTGGTGGTGGTGGTGGTGGTGGTGGTGGTGGTGGTGGTCAACCTGCTGGTTCTGGACAAGCGTGACAATGGGCTCACTGTGGCAATAGTGAGACAGCAGAGGGCGCCCTTGACGGCACTGTTACCAACCAGTACGACACTGTTACCAACCAGTTTACCAACATTGCTCCGGTCTTATTTTCTCCCAGGACTTAGGGTTAGGGTTAGGGTTGTGATAGGGTTTTAGGTTTAATTTGATATGAGGACAAAGATGAAGTCAGATTTATGTTTGCGGGTAGAATTTGTTTGTCTTAGCGTGCAGATATTTCATGGGAGCAATCGTCGCAGGAGCAGATGTCATGGAACCCTGTATGTGTAATATTGTCCAGGTTGGTCTTCAAACGGAGTATATTAGGCATGTAAAGAAAATTACCCTGAACAGTAGCATGAAAACCATAATGGTTTGCGAACTTAAATCTTTTCGCTGCACATGTTATCATATGGGCCAGTTGAACAAAGATTGTCTTTTTATATAATCCTTTAACGCTTTATGGTGCAGAAAACAATGATTAAAAGCCATTAAAAAATAGGCTCACAAACACTTTTTGATTAGTTCGCCGTTGAGTCTAGTCTGATTTTGATACTTGAACTACTATGAGTATCTGGCACATACACATCTAATATAATGAGAATATTACAGTCTAAAACAATTGAAAGACATGGAATTACAGCTATAATGTAACGTTTTATCTTAGTGCTCAAAATCAAGCTCAGTCATTCCACTAAGCCAGACAACTTTTTCTCCAAACTAAAGAGTGATTCAGCTTAGCCATATATCAGGGGCATGCAAGCAGAGGCCCAACAAAGCGGGTCTGTTCTCGATCAGTTCTGTGGTAGACTGCTTTTTATTCTTCCCACTGGGTTCTTCCATGTACTGAATTCACATATTCAAATCATAAGACATCAAGCAAACCAATCAGTATTCTTTAAGGTCATAGGAAGGAACCAACGGAAAGTAAATGTAAAGTGATCATGAGGTGAATTTGAACATGAATACAAACAAAATAAAAGGAATGAGGTGTGGAGATGAGTGGATAGGGTACAGGAAGGCTTTAAGGTAAGAACATAGAAAAAAATAAGGTTATATGGAAAATTAACCAGGGACATGTCAGGAGGTAAACTATAATTTTTATGTATATGGAAAACTAAGGATAATTAAGTTTATGCTACGTATATATTTTCTGGTCAAATTAACACTCTTACAATAATCATAATGATCAATCATATCAATCATACGTCGTTTCAATTCATCTTTTGATGAAATAAACAGATCCAATACTTTACTTTGTTAATTATGCCAAATTAAACATTTTAATGTTAATTTTGTACTTTGTTTATTTACTTGTTTATTCGTTTATTTATCTCTGAGCCGACACGAATAGTATTGTACTCTAGTACGCTGTCGAGATTCGTCGTAGATGGGGTACTGCTAAACGAATTCTTATGTCGTTGTTGAGCAGCAGCCGTTGAGTGAGCCGAACGCGGTCGACGGGAAAAATGGTTTAGATGTCGAAATACAATGTCATTTATATGGAAATAGTTATCTACCCTGATTTTTGCTTGTACAGTCAAGCATAAGTCAGAAAACATCCCCATCCCATGTTATGGTTTAGTGATAGCATGAAATAAATACCAAGGGTGTATACAGTATATTAATGTGGTGAGAGGTGTGCTTGTTGAGTGATGGAATGTATGTGTTGTTTATTTTTTTATTTTCTCATTTGTTTTTGCTTTGTTTATTCTTCCTATTGTTTTGTTTCTTTCATCGCCACGGGGAGACGGTGATTTCTATAATTATTCAGACAAGTATTCATTTTTAAGACGATTGACAATTTATATTTTGGGTTTTTCCCACGGGCGTCGAGGAGAGGAATAACAGTCAGAAGGCTGCGATGAACTCTTCCATGTAATGGCTGTTGTTTTCAGAGGGTATGAAGAACGTCACTGGTCTTCTTAATAGAACAACGCACTAAAGAATCCCACAACCGTAAACTCTGCCTGAAAGACAACTAAACCATTACGGTATATGACATCAAGTCTTTGAGTCATTCCTATATTGCGATTTACGCCTGTAGTGATAGTCATATACTATATTTTTCTCTCTTTTTATTTAAATTCAATAATTCTATTCATATTACAAACGACATTGATAACATCAAAATTTTCATTTACATGCGTTACCAGGGAAAACATAGAAATATGATTTATATACTGTATTATATACATCATTTTGGAAGATTAAACTTCAACATAATGTTATGTAAGAGAAACTCTGACAAGATGAACAGAGAAGATTTAGTAGTTAAAAATGTTTGTGTGTGTGATATGATAAAGTTCTTCGTGACTACAGAAACTGGCCTATACATTCCAGTTTCCGTAGGAAAGCTTTTATAGGGCGCTGTTATTGCAAACACTAACTATAGCTCTTTTGCACACATCGTTAAAGACTTAGTATAACTTCAAATTCAAATTCAAAGGTTTTATTTTCACTTCTTTCAACAGAATGTACAAAAAATATAGACTTGTTAGACTTGTTTTCATAGACTTGTTAGACTTGTTAGACTTGTTAGACATTCAACAGAATGTACAAAAAATATAGACTTGTTAGACTTGTTTTCATAGACTTGTTAGGTCGCGTCTTTCGCGGAATTCCGCATCGCATCCCCTGTTTTTCCTATTGCAAACTTACGTGCCTTCACAGAACAGATAATGTGTTCTGCTATCAGCAATTCCATACAATTGTATATATCACTTTCTCGTCGCTTTTAATGCTCTACACTTCTAATATGGCTAATAGTCTCTGTTGGTTTGATCTTGAATGTACCGATTGATCTAGGCTTTTTGTTCTTAGTTGTCTCGTCTCTTTACTTGTATTTATGCTTCTTCCCTTTCCCCTTTTCCACTTCTTTTTTCATCCCGCACACTTGTAGTTAAGTTTTCACTTTTTTTTTTCCTGTGAGGTGCCCACGTTGTACAAGCATAGTCTTTTGAGTGGGTACCTCCACTTTTTTTGGCAGAATGTATAAATATGTCTGTATGAAAAATGCCTAAAGTTGTAATGATTATTGACAAATGTTATCCTTTGCTATCTATGTATCATTCCTTCAAACGTATGTCGAATCTATATTTTTTGTACATTCTGTTGAAAGAAGTGAAAATAAAACCTTTGAATTTGAATTTGAATAGTATAGGCAAGTTGAAACATCCTCCGTGATAAGCGAAAGTAGATGCCTTCTTCAATCGACATGATAGCCAAGCAGCAACCTTGCATATAGGTATAATTAAGTGCTGTGCATTCTGCAATTGAGGTTCCCTCCTCCCTTCTCATGCACATCAGGTTAATAACGCCAACATTATAGTCTGACAAACAAACTCAAACTAGAAGGACGAGTATGTTTTGTGAAAAGAGATCTCGAACCTGACGGATTAGTTTCACAGCAATCAATCACGACACCACACTTCTCTTCCAATGAACTTTGCTAAGAAGCATGATTCGAAGAAACCGGGAACTCTGGGTTTATTTTCTCATAAAATGACAAATGACCAAATACTCCGAATTATACACTCCGCCTTCCTTCTTGACGCAATTGCGGTGCATGCAATGCTCGTTGCGGACTAACTTCCATATTTTGTTGACTTGAAATGAATAATATTCACAACAGTTCTGGTCTAGGAAATGATTGTGGCTTACTTTCAACAAACTTTATGGATATTTTCTTCGTCATTTACGATCCTGCCTCACGGATCTTCATTGAGTTTACTGTAGCGCAGAAAATTCCTGGAATTGTTCACAAAGACGGTAAAAATACTTGAACTTCCCTTCGCTTGGCAAAACGCCAAGCGCCCGCTATCGAGACTTATTTGTACATACTCATGCCATGCAAGTATGTCGTGCTGAATTCCGTGAACGAAGTGATAAGTAGTCCATTGTAAAGCAGCCTTTCTTGAGCCAAACCATTGCCATTTAAAATATACAAAATAAAAGAAGTATGATGATTTTCTACGATTGTAAGAGTTGTGAAACTGATTGTTGTATTTTCGGTCAATAAATCATAAACCACCTAAACAGTATCAAAATGATAACGATTTGAAATTAAACATACCAGTATATGATGAATGACAAATTATTTTGTACCTTCTAAATGAGATCATTATACGATTACGATGAACATTACAAACTACATAGTCTGATATCGAACAGAAGGAGAAAGTAGACAAGCTAAACGATGCTAAAACACGGATGCACCGTCTTAAATCATTCATGTACTGTTCCGTTAATGCTGTGAACATACGATGGAACTGAAGTGGTTACTTCGTTGTTTGTTGGTATAAACTTGTCTATTTATTATTGATACAAACATGTGAGTGAATCCAACGATATATTTTCCAGATCCTCTTACAGTAGTACACTGTTCATCAACTAATTCTCTTCACCTCAAGATCTATATGCCCCCCTGAATGTCACTGGTGTGTTCCAGAATATGTTATGAAGAGGAATGGCGCAGCAGTGTGTGATAAAAATGCATGTTTATTTGTTTTCTTTGTTGGATTTATTAAACGGTTGTTGGTCGACGGAGAGCGCGTCATCAACGAGGAAACGCGGAACAAAGTTTCAAGTGGGAAACCGAGAGGTTCTGCGGGAACTTATTTTTCATTAACTTGCTATACTTATATACTTATTTTTTTCGGGGGGGGGGGGGGGTATAACTATGATCAATCTCCGGGATCATGATTATGTAGACGTTATGATAGAAGCATAAAAGGATTTCTGAAAGCCATTTCGCAGAAAGGGGAAAGTGTGTGTGATGCTTCCGCACATATTATCGTCACCATTATCGTCATCATCACCTTTTCCTTTCTCTTCATGTGATTGTGAATCCATAAACTTAAAGGCATAATTTACCATTTGCAGATGAAACAAAAACCCTGCAGCATTAGTGCTAAAATGGTTCTAAAATGTGAGTTACGGATAGAAGCAACCAATGTAAAAATGTGAACCAGTATAATCGTTGTTCAGTATTGTTAAATATACAAAATGTGAACAATGTTTCCAGACTAAACCGTCTACAGTTATGGTTTAATGAGAAAACTAGTGATATATCCTTATATTTAAGGCTTTATTGCAAAAATATTATCATGGTAGGATGTTTTGTGATACAACTGACCTACACATAGGGCCTATTAACAAAAGTGATATTTTGAACATTTTTAAATCACTGCTCCCAAAGGTAAACGGGACCTTTAATCTATTTGATACAACAAGGGCTGCAAGAACATCCAGATTTCCTTAATCTGTGGCTCGTCTGTTTGTTCTGATATATCGCTTTAAGCTTATTCTGCATTATTTTCTTACAATATATCCCTTAGGATCACATAGATATCTTGTAATTTGTTTCGATGTTGATGTATGATGGGGATACAGAAACCAATAAATCATTCAAGCCAAGAATCTTTTTTTTCTTCTTCTTTATAATCATTCTGAATTATAATTCCTTGACCACGCTTCAATTCGATTAAATCTATTGTGTTTCACATTCTTTCATAGTGTACATAGACATAAGAGCATTAAAATTTTGAGGTCATGTTGTTGAAAGGGTCTACGGTATGTCCAATCAGGGCCTTATAATCGGTTATGTAAGCTGAAATAAATGTTGCCATCTATTCACTTTCCCAGTTCACTGTAAGCCGTAGACTTGGCCATTATATCATCTGTGATATCAGCTTTGTCAATGAAAACAGCATCAACTGGCCTGCATGACAGGCTTAGCTCTCTTCTGTTGTTTGATGTTGTTACAACATGCTATAGTTCCTGGTTAAGTTGCCTCCATACAAATGCGCTTGCAAACATGATATTATATTCACACCTAAAATCATATCAAAACTGTTGGCATCATCGCTCCAAGCTGTTCCTTCTAATTAAGTTTCCTCCTGTTGCATTCAGTAAATAAAGTAAATTGTGAGAAAAAAGAAACCTAAGAAGAATGAGAAAATGAATGTATGTTTTCTAAGTTTGATGGGCATCACTTCCCCTCTTTCTCTGCAGCCATCTTGGTTCTAGGTAATATAGATGATAATGTCATGACTATACTCTTAGCAATCATTGATCGTAATGCGCTATAGGAATCAAGTTTCCATTCACTACGTGAAGCAGCCATGTTTGTTTTTTCTTCGCAAACACAGCAAAACGCAGACATGATGTGAAATCTACTTTTAATATCTCTTTTTGAGCCTTCGACATAATCAAGAACCATACATAATTACAAGCCTTCACAATGAGCACATTCATTTACTTTATGAAAATTAGTTCATCTACAGTACTCAAAAGTTGTGTCCTATCATTCCTTTCTTATCCTCATTTACTATATAGGGTAGGGTGGGGCAGGGAGAAATGGTAGAAACAGTCATTTGCTGATTAAAGTTTACTGGTAAAAATTGAGGTAAATCGTCCTTTTGACTGTGCACAAGCCCTACAAAAACCAAAACACACTTCTATAACAGAGCTCCATAAGTAAATGCTCTTAAAAGAGTGTAGTAGAAAGAGGTTAAGTAACAGAAAACAGGAAAAGTGTTGTAGAAGCATGATCTGGTCAGATTGTCACATATCCCGTCGCATGCAATGAGGGAAGGGGCACTTCCGGGTTTCATGAACTAACGCTCATCTTTCTCATTCCACTTCCGGGTTAATTTCTTCAGCTGACAAGCAAAAAAAAAAAAAAGTCTTCTTTCTAATGTCACTTACGCACTTCTGGGGTAAAAAAAAAAACATTCCACTTCCGGGTTAATTTCTTCAGCTGACAAGCAAAAAAAAAAAAGTCTTCTTTCTAATGTCACTTACGCACTTCTGGGGTAAAAAAAAAAAAAAAAGTAGGGGGGGGGGGGGCGAAGTGGTGACACCTTATGTATTCCTTTGTATGGTGCATCCCCCCCCCCCCCCCCCGGTTCCGACGGCCCTGCCTTTTCTCGTTGATCCATGGGAGGAACTGGTCTCCTCGCCGCGGCGTAGACGCCCGGAGCATTGGACTGGGCGTATCCATAGCCCCAGCTTGTCACACCAACCACCTTCCAGACTCCGTCCTTCTCGCACACTAGCGGGCTGGTGTGCCAGGCATTTTCCTGGTAATGTAACCCTTTATGTCCCAATAGGCATTTACCTTTGAAGTACCATGCTTTTTCTTAAGCATTCAGATAACATTCCAAACTTGCCCTAACTATCTGCCGTAAGAATGTGGCACTTACATTCACATTTTAAAATCAATTGATCTCAAACACTGACCAGAGGATTGACTTATATTCCTCTCTGCATGCAGTAAATATTTTCAAATTCAGTTCTATTCATTACACCAAATATTATTAATATTTTATATGACTTTTTTTGTACAGAAAATTGCTTTTAACTAAATTTTTGATGGCCTTTCACTGGAGACCTTTCATCAATTATTCCGGCTATTAATTGTTCATGGATTTCTATCCTTCTAAACAGATAATATTGCCATGGACATTTTGAGCTGAAGAAATGACTAAAAAATGACATTTTTAAACCAATGCAGAATGACCTTTGACCTGGAATGCTGACCTTTCACTACTACTATATCAATGTATTAAGTAATTAACAATCCATTATTACCCTGTCTACCAACTTTCAACATCACTGCACATTCTATGCTCTATTATAATTACTGGGACTGACCTTTGAACTTTAAACATACATTGCTGTCACTTCACAGAAGAAAAAAAAAATGTATCTTTATTTCTACACTCTATACCACATTCTATTACCCCTAGACATTTCTAATAGGTGTCACATGACCTCAAAATTAGTTCCATACATCTGTATATGCACAATACTTGTGTAATACATTGTACGTTTTGTTTGTTTTTTTCGAATCTGTATCGATAGCAAGTATGTGTTATTGGAAATAAAATTTTGTTTGGATTGAATTGAATTGAAAAATTAAGTATTTTTACAAGCAGTACGAAACACGAATAGTACCAAGGACTGCTAGCTATAGAGAATATAAAAACAGCAGAATTAAGACAGTAAAAATGGAACAGATAAAAGGGATAACAAAGACCCTTAGCCTATCAGAGGTCAAACATTTATGGACTGCATATTATCAATTCACATCATAAAGATTATGTAACTCATAACTTAAAAGATTTAATATCTTCCCCTCCCAAACACTCCTGATGGAGTTTTGACTGGATCAGCATGAACATGTAGGTATAATACAGAAAAGGGCGTATCCGGGCATTTACCCCCAAAGGGCAATTACCCCCCCCCCCCCGGCAAAATACTGGTTAGTGGTAAGGTTAAACATGGCTCGACACTAACGGTGGCCCGGTGGCCCGGTGGCCCGGTGGCCCGGGGCCACCAAAAATGAAAGTTGGGCCACCAAATTTCAAAAAAGGGCAAATTTGGTGGCCCGCCTCGGGCCACCAAAATCTTTTGAAAAGTATGTCAATAAATTCGTAACTTTTTGCGCCGAAAATTAGTAGTTAAATTTGTTCAAAGGATGGATAAAAAGGACTGAATGAATGCCTGAGAGAGAGTGTTGCAAGTTTGTTAAAGTTTATTTATGAGTAGATATGTCCAACTTCTAATTCTTACTATCATAAATATTAAATATTTGACTCATTTAAAAAAAAGGACTTTTAATGTTTTTTATTGTTTTTTTTTCGGGATACCAAGTTTTTTTCTCGGGCCACTATTTGAAATTTATGATTTTGGTGGCCCCATCGGGCCACCAAACAAAAAAGTTAGTGTCGAGCCATGGGTTAAAGTAAAGATTAGGGTTAGGTTTAGGGTTAGGAGTTTGGGTTAGGGTTAGGGTTAGGATTTATAGGTTCGGGATTAGGATTAGGATAAGGGCCAGGGGAAGGGTCCGGGGTAATTGCCCTAGACCCAGAAAAGGGAGAAAGACAGGTAATCCATTCACTAGTATAAATACCTTAATCCATTCCCTTAAAAAAATCATAATCTTCTTTCCAACACAAAATAGATGTATTTGTCCTCTTACTATAAACATATCACAATCGTTTTTCGTTTCATGTTGAAACTCGACCTCCCCTTTTCTCTAAAATAATTCATATACATCCAAATAAGTTTTTACGCATCTTTATACTGGAAAGTCAGCAAAACAAACGAATAGACGAACACCAATCAAAAAATGTCAGATGGTCTTCTGAATGAAATACCACTATAAAGTGTAACAACATCAATCTATTCCAGCGCTGTGTCGGATAAAGACAATCGAAAAGTACAATGTCTTTGTACGCATTGATCCAGCTACTAATGAGCGTAATGATACAGTAGTAGAGTGTGTGCTGACAAACCACGGAATAATGACCGTACTTTCGTATTGCCAAGCGCCCTCTATTGCCTTCTCGTGACACCCTCAAATCTCTTCTGCTCCCTCCCCTCCCTTCTCTTCTGTATTTCTTTATCTCACTTGATATCATCACTATCTTATCATATTGGTTATCGTGATTATTTTCATTATTGTATCTTCACTGGGTATCATATAACATAATTATATTTCATGCCATTACTCTGATCTGCAAGTTATAGGCCTTCTCCTCTGTGCGTGTGTGCGTGTGTATTCGTGCTGTAAGATGGACATGCAGCAGGGTGCTGATGACGTCACTTCAGCAGTTTTCAAGACATACAAACTTGTACTTGGTGGTTGCATCCCCAAACAAAGTCGTGGATCGGCAATTCTCCTCCATGTTATAATTGAGATGGCATACGTGTGCGAGCAGTCGTTTTTACTATCAAATTATTACAAACTTAAATACAAAGATTCAAAACGTGATGTGCGTGTGTGTGATTTTACTTCACGTTTGTATACATGGTATGATTTAAAGGGTGTGTACAGTTCTGGTCGAGGTGAGGATTTAGCTTTTAACGTTTTGTGAGATATTCAGAAACCACTTTATGAGATGTCAGAGAGCATGCAATTCTAAGGGGTATCAAAAGTTTATTTGATGAAAATCGGTTTTGAAATGGCTGAGATATCCAAAAACAATGTGAAACAAATAGATCCTAACAAAAGGCGTGGCCTGTAGTCTTTTATTGTTATCACTTTTTGGGATATCTCTGCCACTTGAAAACCAATTTTCATCAAATAAACGTTGAATCCTTCTTAGAATTACATGCTCTTTCATATTTCATAAGAGGTTTTTCATTATCTCACTCAGGAAAGTTCAAAACATGAATCCCCACCTCAACCAGTATCACTGTACAGGCCCTTTAAAGGACAAGTTCACCTTCATGAACATAAGGATTGAGAGCATGCAGCCATATTAGTAGAATACATCATTGAAAGTTTGAGGAAAATCAGACAATCCGTTCAATAACTATGAATTTTTGAAGTTTTTGTGCAGTCACCGCTGGATGAGAAGACTACTGCAGCGTATGATGTCACATGAGTACAACAATATAAAGTATAAAGAGAATTTCACAAAATTTCATCTTTTGAAAAAAGTACAAAATTCCCTTGACTTGTTACTGACATATGTTATGGATAATACTATTCCCCCTGCCTTTAGAAAGAGGCAAGTCAAGTGCTCTTTTATTATGCGAAAAAAAAAATGAAAATATGTTGAATTTTCTTTACATTTTCTTTATACTGTTGTACGCATATGACATCACAAGCTGCAGTAGTCTCCTCATCCAGCAGTTCCAACACAAAATTTTTTAGAAATTCATAACTTTTGCATCGATTGTCTAATTTTCCTCAAACTTTCACTGATGTGTTCTGAGTATTGCTGCATTCTCTCAATCCTTATGTTTATGAAGGTGAACTTGAAAGAGAGTGATTCATCAGCACAAGTGAGAAGAAAATAGCTGCTTAGTTTTGTTCATACTAGTTTAAATGAGCCTGATACTGAATGAAATTCAAATAAAAAATATCATTTTAAAAAAGTGTGTGCGTGTGTGTGTGTGTGCGCTCGCGTGCGTGCGTGCATGACAAATTAACAGACATGAGTAATGTATTAATTAACTGATTTTATCTGTTACGGTGTTTATTTTTAATTTTCTTCAATACCCTGACATTTGGTGACATAAGAAAATAAAAAAAAAACATTGTCATTGTCATTGTCATTGTCAAACCATTGTCATTGTCATTGTCATTGTCATTGTCACAGAGAGAGGGGAACGATTACCGTATATAGGCAGGGCTCCACACTAACTTTTATTTTTGGTGGCTTTAAGGCAAACATCCGACCTTTTTGGTGGCCCGATCAGGCTACCAAATTCTTCATTTCTGAAATTTGGTGGCCCGACGTGCGTTTTTGGTGGCCCCGGGCCACCGGGCCACCGTTAGTACCGAGCCCTGCGGTGTAGCTAATGGTAGACTTAACCGAATGCATAATTTTATCAATCGGATGTGTCGTACCATATTAACTAAATGAGGGTCATATCATGTTATATGAGATGATTGGGTATATACCGGTACATGTGCTTGGTTGTTTTATTCTTTCTCTTGCTGTTGTTTAGTCGCTAAAATTGTCTTTTTTATCCGTCATCTTGTCAATGTTATCTACGTCCCTGCATGCTGGCAGCTTGCTTGCTCACACGAACAATTAAATGAATGAATGAATAAGTGAAATAAAAGAAAAAAAAACACTACACGTTCAAGATGACTTTGATAAACAATGCAAAACAATCAATAAAACAAAAATAAACGAACAACTCCAAAAACACGAAACCAGAACAATGAAAGTGATAGGCAACCGGGACCAAAAATATGAAAGAATTTTTAATGAGCTTCACAATAAAGATGCAAAAAATTGACATGGATTGAAATCTTACACGCAGGCGATGATGTCATCTCCTCACAAATCTCCTCCGGGTATCGACAAAAATATCCGCTGAATTGACTCAATTAAAACCACTCAAAGGTTCAAAAGGAAGACAGAGGATCGTTCACATCAAACTCTTGTCGTGATTTATAACTGTCTTTTGAAGGGGTATATCGTGTTATAGTTGTAAAGTTATTGACAAAGAGCAACTGATCTTTACACATTGTGTACAAACCAGTAAGAAAATTACAGGGCAAATCCATACTTCATTTGGATTGTGTATGGTGTTTGTACACGCGGACATTATCTAATATTAGTTTAAAATTCAGTAACTTTGTCTTCGACGAATTCCAGTGACGTTCTCCCGGCTCTGCTTGTTTAACCTTTTACTTTGTTTCAAAGTGAAGTTCATTCACTAATCTATTAGGATACATGCCCTCCCCCGCAAGTCTTGAACCATTGACTCCACTCCTGTGAAGTGTGTCGGCGTAAGGAATCGCCTCTATGCCATCAGCTTTGTAGGAAAAAAAAGGGAGAAATACTCGTCACTCACAAACTATTTATTGTTAATTTCTTTATTTCTTATTCCTTAATTTGTTATTTCTTAATTTCTTACCCGGTAATTCTGCAAATCACTGTTGATTTGCTCGTGCGATATTCCTTCTTATGTTGGACCATAGTATCCATTTAAAACGTTGTATTGCTATTTGAACCTTGATTGTTCAAGTGTTTGTTGTGAAAATTTATATTGATGAATATAATATATACGACCCTCTTGGATTTGGACTTATTCATTTATTTTGGCTCCTATAAAGAAGTGTGATTATCTATGATACCAAAGGCACTACTAACTATGAGCTGTACAATAAACATTGTGTTGTTTGTGTTCTTTTTTTTATAGATATGAATAACATCTACTTTTCTGGTTATTGCAACAAATGTAATCCTCCTGATGCTTTTATGGGAAACGTGTTGAACAACCATCGTTTTTCACAGATCATAAACCACAGTTCATCTGCGCAGTCTTTAGACACCTGCATTTATTACTTCCTCGTCTCTTTATCAGGCAATAATTACATCGGTTGGCCTGAACTATAGAGAACAAAGCCCGTCTTCAAAAAGACTTTTATTATTTACTATGGAGATCAATTTAACTTAATAACATTCCGAGATCATCACGTGACCATGTGAACCAGATTTTATATGACACTGATGTGGATAAACGGGACGGAAAGTGGGTTGGGTTTGGACGAAACGTACTCCTAATCAAATGATTTCGTCTTCTGGGAGTTAATTACCATCACTTCCCACCATCCCCTTATCCCATCACTGCCTATAGAGACGTGATGAAAAGGGGTCGAGGCGAGGCTTTTGGCTGGGAATCCTTGGGGAAATGATCTATGAACCGTTCACCTTTTATTCCCCAGTCGGCCAAATTTCCTCTCCCGATCTCTAATACCGAGCAAAGTCAATGATGAATCAGGGGGAAACATAGACGTTACAGCTTGCAAAACCGTGTCAATCTCAAGCAACAAGCAAAACGTTGCAAAATCGTTACGCTTTTCTTGCTGTTTTTTTTTTTAAACTATCGACTATTCGTGTGGTGAATATTCCGGGTTTCTGTTCAAGATAAAATCATTACGCTGTATACACTTACAAGTTATCAAGAACCAATCGATGTCAACATCACATTTTGATCATTGTTCTTCTTCCATATCACTGGCAGCAATTTTGGCTGTCCTTGTTCATATAACATATTTAGATTGTCTTTCTCAAAATAACATATACATGTATATATATATATATGTATATATATATATATATATATATATATATATATATATATATATATATATAATATATATATATATATATATATATATATGCATAACTTGCATGTTTCCGTGTAAAAATATGGTTAACAACAGATATCGTTGGGAAACTTGCCAGTTTCGCTGGGAACGCTAGGTTTAGGGGAAGATAGATTCATCAACTCACTGATGAAGCCACACTGTGAAAACAAGCCTAATAAATAATAATAATAATAAATAAATAATAGATAAACATAAATAATTAAAAATGAATAGATAAATGAATCATATTAGTTCTTAAGGAATGTTTGACAGATAATGCCACTGGCAGAATCTTGGCGTGAAAGTTTGTTTGTTTATTTGTTTGTTTGTTTTTTGGGTGAGCTTATCAAAGTAATCTGAAGAAAAATAGGGGAAAAAACACATTATGAAATATATGGCACAAATACAGATATTAATTTGGCCAAGTAAGTGATGTAAAGGTATCATGATTAACATAAGTTAAAATGCATTGACATTCCATAGTTCCTAGATCTATGCAGCTGCCATCGAGGAATATGTGACTGGTGTATTTCAAAGAATGTAAAAAAAAAAAGTAGAAGGAACGGGGATGCAAGAGACTGACGCATGTGAAGATATTTAACAAAATGGTGGCAAGAAATCAAACAGGAGGTAAGATAGGGAATCTGATAGAAAATAAAGGTTGTAGCCATGAAGTGAAAGAATGAAATAAGCGTTAATTTGAAGAGAAGACAATAGCCGGACAAAGAGCATAAAATAAGGTACATTGAAAAGTTTATCTGCAGCTTTAATTTTACTAATGATTTCCACCAGTCAGAAAAATGTTTTCTTCGATATTAATTAGCTTATGATGAAATATAAACCAATACATAAGATATCATTTCGCCATTCACTGCCACATGGAAGAATGGTTGGGTATGATGTGCTCTATTACGAGTATGTAGGCCTAGTCGATTTCTGGTAGCACTTTGCAAATGAATTGATTGTCAAAACTTTTGTCAACTCACTTCGAAGTTTTCTCTTTCTCATGTGCTGATTGGCTGTTCAAGTGATAAAGGCGGAGCCTATCTGATACCACGCCCCTCCAGGGGATCGCACTTGTGGCCCGTGTTGAGATAGGCCGGTGTTGAGATAGCATGTTCCTGAATACGTGCTCTCTGTTAGCTTTATGTGTAACCAAGTACTCAGTACCCGGCGAAATTCGGGCATGCATGTATTGTCGTGTACGGGTACACGTACTGATGAACAAGTCGGTGCATTTTCGTCGGAATACCTTCCCTGGACGTAGCGGCAGCATGGTACCACACCGGTGTGACTAGCGAGCGATCACTAGGGTCAGGGTGCTAGTTGTACACGACGGTAATAGTAATTGTGAACCAGGCAGGGCCCTTTTGGCAGATTGTTTATGAATGGGCGAATTTGTAGTGTAGTATGCAGTGCGGAAAACAATTGGTGTAATCATGAAAGGAATACAGTTTGCGTGGTGTTGGATTATTTTTTGCTGTGGATACGTTCTTTTTGTACATGTATCGGAATCAAGCGGTAAATTTGATGGTAAGTTTGACATAAGAATCGCTATTTTGATTTGTATATTTTACTTGTAGTTACTAGGTCAAGCAAACGTCCTTGGTGATAAACTGCAACTGTCTGTGTCATTCCTACTTATCCTAGTATCCTATTTCTTGTCAACTAATGAAGTAGGGATTGTGTATTGGATTACAGTAAAAACACTTATCCATGAACATTTGTGGTTGATCTGAATGTGGTAAGTTTACATTGATTGCCTTGTAAAATTAGCAATTGTTTCATTTAACGTTAGACAGTCATTTTTTTTTTATTGTTAAATGTTATTGCTAGAATTATTATTTTTTCTGCATGAAGCTTAGACAGTATCCCCCAATTCACTGACTGGTAATAAATGAATGTCAAATAGATGAAAGATTGTTGAAAGTCTGTTTCTTCTCTTCATATTTTACAGTACCCGTACTGGAAACACCAGCGTAACACTAGTCCGAATGCATTTCTCACGATTCCTCTAATCTCATTGCTTTGTTGATAACAGAGTTCAAAAGCTCTCATGGTGATTATTTGCTTTGTCAATAGTGCTGGCATTGTCAATATTAACATTAACTTAAATCCCTACCCCCATTTTTATGCTCTAGATAGTGATGCATATTTTGATGAGAGAGATTTTCAATGTTGTCACTATAGGGCTACACATTGCTACAGCTGACATCATCAGGAGAGGAATGAAAGGCGAGACAATTGATGAGGTATAGTGCCTACTGATGAGGTATAGGGCCTACTGATGAGGTATAGGGCCTACTGATGATAATGTGTGTGCTTTGATATTTACATTTGCATTTTATTTTGTCAATAATTTGTTGTTAAGAGTGTTATTAGAGAAAGGTCTTTAGATTTGAATAGGATGCTCGAATATTCACTGAATGACTTTTAAAAGGTATTCATGAGCATATTTCTTGTAAAGGGTGTCATGGTCTCTAGGTCTAGGTCAAAGCTGTTTAAATAAATGTTTATAGGTAAGCATTGTCCCGTAAAATACGGTTGTCTTCTTTGCATAATGACAGGTTTACATAGGCCAGAATGGACATCGTATGAAGTGGTTTCACCTGTACTGTTGGAGAGGGGCAACGTGCATAGAGGACAACACCATTTTCAGAAGAGAAGCCTGACATTTTCTGAGAGGGAGGACAGCAGAAAGCCCCACTCGCCCCAGTACCTTGTGGAGGCCTTCGGGGAGAAATTCTATCTGAGTCTGGATCGGGATGCATCCTTTTTAGCGCCATCGTTCAATCTCCACGTGTCCGGGACGGGAGACGGGATGGATATTCATGATGTGGATAGCAGCACTCATTGTTTTTACGCTGGAAATGTGAATGGACACCCGGAATCGAACGTGGTAGTCAGCTTGTGTGGTGGAATGGTGAGTGCATGATACGTACGGTTCATCCACACCACAGTAAAGATAGTGGTGTTTAATGCCCCTCTGCAAAGACACAAAAAGAAAGAAGAGAAGGAAAACAAACAAAGCAACAAAAATAATCAGATTTGCCAAAATGAATTGATTTGCACATCACTGTCACCAGGCTTTTAGTAATTTTGTGTATGATTTTGTCTTGTTTATTATTTAGATGATATGGTGGTAAGCTTGGGGTGAAGTTTGTAATATCATCGCTATTTATACCCTCTTTAGTAGTACCTGCTTTGTTGTCTCCATACTCGGAAAGATATTGAATTTGATCATCCTCCCAAACAGAGACCCTACCAAAGGTGCCAGAGTTGGTAGCGGAGACTGCAATTTCTGGATTGTGGGACATCTTCAGTTTACTTTATTGCAGTTCTACCAGCAGTGCCCTGGAACACACCTTGGATAGATCATAGTCTTATTTTAGACCCCCTGTCATCAGATACTACAGGCCTACATCAAATGCGATACTGTTAGATCTCGAAAGAATAGTCAACTAACCAAGGCAAACAAGCACACACTTTTGCTGTTCCTACGGGATATTAGGTGGCAGGGAGTTACATTTGTTTATGACTCTAATAGGCAGGAGTATTTAGTGAATGCTGTCACCTTCTCTCAGTCGAGACATTAAAGTGCAACAGTTCTTCGCATTGTAATGAGTTACAAAGACAGGTCTGGGCTGCACATCGTATAGGCATCAGTGGTATACAATACCAGACTAGGCACGATGCGGTGGCATACCTCCATGCACAGTTCAAATAGATGTTAAAAGCACCCTACAGGTAAAGCTGGCTTCTCATTGACCAGCACGGGGAGCTTCTCCCATTCTCTCTCTCTCTCCTTTTACCCTTCTTTTTTTTTTAACCTCCCCCCCCCTCCCCCCCACTTTTTTTTCCCCTCAGTTAGTAGAATTGATTCAACCTGCCTACTTCCTGTCAGAGAGGACTTGTATGAATGCCCATGGTGTGAGGGAATCACTGGAACAGCGGGAGTGAGGGAGGGAGAGAGGGCGAGACATCCAGGGCTGTGTAGCCAGCTAGTATTGTAGTTCACTCAGTGCTGT
The DNA here is from genome assembly GCA_033980235.1 of Diadema setosum. Lineage (NCBI taxonomy): Eukaryota > Metazoa > Echinodermata > Echinoidea > Diadematoida > Diadematidae > Diadema > Diadema setosum. The sequence continues at coordinate 42,723,971 of CM067060.1, forward strand.
AGGCCCTACATTGCTAGGAATTTTTTCCAAGACTACTAGCTCATTATTTCAATTAATTTGTATACTTAATTTTTTTTTAAAGCACAACATTGAATGAAACATTCCAGTGTATGTGGTGCACATACCAACAGTAAAGTGTTCAAGATTTATGATTACAGATTATGCAGCACTTGTTAACCTGTTCAGTACGAGTCCCGAGTATACCTGGACAAGTGTCTATGGGAAATGTGTGTTTGTTTTTTTTTTGGTTTTTTTTTTCATATTCCCACTTTTAATAGAATATTCAACAATGGAATTTAGTGAACTGAGTGAAAACTCTAGTCCTTTCAAAGGTATACAAACATATGATTTGCATTTTAATTGCCGATTGTAGGCCTATATGTGTATTATTGAATGCTGAAGATGGTCAGGATAGCTCGCTTTTTTGGTTATTGTATGTGTGGTGATAAACCTTCTGAAGAGAATAATGTTCTGAAGCATGAATTGCTCATTTGTGTGAATTACCCATTATACACTGTGAACTTTACTGAAAAGACATAAATTTATTCTAAAATAAGCACCATGCATCTTCAAAGGTTTTGAGATTGTGGAGATCATGCTAATCTGGAATATTCTTTTATAATACAACACAAAGTTCTGGTAGAATGGAGAAATTTAGGCAGTGAATAAACACAATGAGAACAGGACAACCACAAACTGGCTCACAAAAGGATACCCTCCGCAGCTGACTCACCCTTAGTGGTGCAGTCGTGAGACTGTCATGGTAGAAGTTAGCAAGTGGTGTCCAGATGTGACCTACGGACTACCTCCATCCAATCCCAGTGGCCACTGCCTACTCAAACTGGATGGACTATTCTTCACCTCTGGCCCTCACACTGGAGGACTAATTCTGATGACTGTTTTCTTCCCTTGTGTTGCAAAGAAAGTACCTCATACCATACATGCTCTACATGAGTGAGGACTGATGCACATATATTGTAGAACTCCTTTGCCTCAGTCGGGTGGGGTATTGGTTTGTAATACCCTGTGTGTGTATGTGTAGATAGATAAGATAGATATTGAGTGCCATAATACTGTACATGCTGAAATTTTCGTGAATTTTGTGAATTGCCTTTGAACCACAAAAATAACAACACGCGAAAATAACAACGCGTGAATAGGTAAGTTCAGTTAGACCCTGGCAACCGCGAAATTAACAACACGCAAAAATGTCCTCCAAGTAGCAATTCGCGAAAATATCTGTACGGGAAAATTTCAGCTCGTACAGTATCTTATTAGGTTGGACTATATGGTATGACAAGTACAGAATATCACCTTGCAGTGTCATGTGGGAATTCTTCAAATTTCAGAACAAATTTCAGTTGCTGTGTACAGTTCATATTTTTTCCCTGTCACCAAAGTTGATATCAGGACTTTACTCAAGAATAATGAAAAGTTCACCTGACCTGCCATGACTGTTAATCCCTGTAGCAGCCATGTACTTCAAGGGTGTATTCCACGAACAACACCTTCACATTAATTGTAGATTACATTGGACATTTCCCCATGAACCACTCTTATGCGAGATTAGTGATTACAAACAAAAAGAAGGTGACAATTGCTGACCCCCAATGATTTTCCAACACCTTTGGTGTAAAAGCTTTTCTGCAAAAATCTGCCAATCCGTCTCTCCAGGGGGAAATAGCCTTTGTTTTGGAATTACCGAGATACTCCATGAAGGATTTCGCCCGAGCGTGACGCAAGATGAAGTCTTTGGGATTCGGACGGAAGCCAGAGCTCTTCCAGGAGCTGGTACTAGTATGACGCAGGGAATTATTGAATGGAGATGGATGGTTGGGGGCGTGTTACATCATGGGTTGGGGGGGGGGGGGGCGGGGGAGAAGCATTTCATGTAGAGACGATGTCGCTTGATCTATTTATTTTTCATGCTAATCATTATGCGTCACTCTTATGGCTTCTGTTTTCCTTGTTTGTTTCGAGCATGTATGTATCTTTTTTGGGGGTGATTGTTACCTACTCATGCAAAACATTGCTTATTATAAAATAAACAAAAACAACAACCACAAATCCCAGTTAGAAGGCAAATATGTGGGAAGATTGTTCTTGTTGGAGTAATAGTACAGAGCTGGGGCTTTCTATACAATCAAATACTCCGAGGTATTATTTTGTTGATCTGTATATGTTGAATCTGTACCACACTGGAGATGATGTTTCCTGGAAGATTTAGCATCCAGATTGAAAGGTAGCATTGGTATCAAGGTGAAACCTTTTGATGTGGCTGGCCCTAAGGACAGTAAGGTGAGGTCAGTTTTAGAAGTTCTGACTAATATTTAGAATGAGCGACTCCTTCAAAGAATGGAAGTTAATCACCCTTGAAGAAGAGGTTGGTTTGAATGCAAAATTTTGTAATTGGAGCAACAAATCAGCAACAGTGTGTTGCAGCAAAGTAATTTATAACAATTTTACACAGTTTTTTTTTCAACATTGAACTAATTCTACTGCCACAACAGATCTTTATATACGCCTATGTAGTAAGATTTGATTGATAAACATTGTAGTCTATCGTCTTTTATCAAGGGCACATGTGTCATAAATGTGGAATAATTCTTTGTGCGGACAATTTATGGAATCTGCACCCCATTAAAATTTCAACTGCTGCAGACATAAAAAAGTAGATATTGATCAATCCATGTGACAAATGCTGTCATCTGCAATATCATAAAGAAACAAACAAAGGTCTGTGCATTTGGCCCAGCACAAAGAAGGAAAAAAGAAGAAAAAATTCAAGTGGCACGGCAGATTCTTGCAGCAAGGGGAATGAGAAAAACACGAGTACTGAAAACATTGTACCAAATTGACTTTGCTCAAGACTTCAGCAAGAGTTAGTTCCATGCGTACATGTGGTGAAAACACTTTGAGGGCCCGGGAGAAAGGCCAGCAAGAAATGAAGCAAGGATTTCTTGATGGTGAGCCCAAGGAGGTACTAGGCGAGCCGAGTCTTGGAGCTTAGAGGTCAGATTATTGGTGATGTCTAGGCACCAAGTGTTGGGGGGCAAACCCAGGGTTCCTTGCTCCTCTGGAGTCAGGGGTCAAATGCTGGGTTGGGGTCAAAGTATGATACAAGGTGTGAGTCATGCCTGGGAGATGGTGTGACATTGTGGAGCCTGAGAAGGTGGTAGAAGCGGAGGAGAGTCTCTTTCCTAAACATCCATGGTAGAAGCAACGAGATGAGGGGGGTTGAAAAGGGGGATAGATTGTCTTGGGCAGATGGAATGTAAAATTGGAGAGATGGATAGGGCAGAAGATTTGTAGAATGTGAGACTGTGACACTATGGTGCTGAAATGATTGTTGTGATGCTATATCAATGAAAGTGTGATACAACTTTACAATCAAGAAATAAACAATGTACCAAAGGTACATGTGAATCAATAGATTTATGTACATGACTACAATACAAAAAAAATCATGAAAATGGCTGACTGTAGGAGTGTGCATAAAGGTCTAGAGCAGTAAGGATAAAAGTGTGACACAGGGGCAGATAAGTAGGCTCATAGATTAATCAAATATTAAAAAAACATAATTCATATGGTAGATTTAAAACAAGAAAAGATATGTGTTTTTACCTGTCATGTGCAGGAACTGAGTTTTACATATACCTGGTCTTCCTTTGTAGACATCACAATGTTTTAGTGACAGATTGGTTAGGACACTGAGGGAGAGAGAAAAAGAGGGGGGGGGGGGGGAGCATGAACCAATAGAGACAAGCAGGAAGAATTTGTTTCTAAAAGGCAAAGAAATGGTGTAGTGCTAAAAAAAAAAGACATTCAAGTGTATCAATACCCTGAAGATTAACTTTGTTACTACTTGTAGAGAGCTTCATGCTCACATTTTGTCAGAAAACATTATTAGAACAGTGCTTCTTCCATGCCACAAAGTTGACTTTCAAGGTAGTGATACACTTTGAAGATGAGAAAATGAGAATCAAAGGTGCGTGTGGTCCCAGTCAGACTGCAATGGAAGGAAGTGACAAGTACACTGTCGGATGTCAATTGCTGTCATATTTGACTTTGGCTACAGAGTACTTCCTGACAGGGTCAGCTGCATGCATTTAAAATACCTTCTGCTTCTAGCCCTTCCTATGTCATATGTCACCCACTTTATCTGTGAATAACTGTTCATTACATACAAAAAAAGACCCATAACAAACAAACATTCAAAATTGAACAAAGAGAAGTCCTTGTGACTCAGAATATTGACAAAAATATCTCAAGCACCTCCCAGGCACTGCGTGTTTGCAAAATCAGTCATGTCAGAAATATTTGTATTTACATTGTGAAATAAACATGCAGTTTGTTGAATGAAAATGTTTGTTTGTTAGAGGGACAATGAAAGGAAGGTTGAATGAGGGCATGACAAAGAATTGTGGAGGAGAGAGAAGGAAGGAAAAAAAAAGGATAGTAAACAACAACGAGGACAAAGAGGGATTCCCGTTATACCACTGACAAGCCTGTGTGTGAGAAATACTAAAAAGATCCCAAACAAACATTGAAAATGACGTTGAGTTCTTCATTGATGGAGGATTATAACTATTCACCATAATTGATTGTCATAGAATGACAGGAAGACGGGAATCCAGACTTTGCAGCCTCTACATTGTAGGAATTGCCATTTGTACAATATGTTCACCAGAGAAATTTTATTGGCCACTAGCTCAAAAATTCACAGACTCAAAAAGTTTCTCCATGAATGCAACTTAATGTGCTGTCATAGTCAGAGCCAAAAGGGCATTGGATATCATGGGGTGTTTATGCCATTATGGTTCTCAACCAGGAAGATGAACTCCATTGCCCTCAAAAATGTTATCACAGTTACTGATGCTGAGATGTGTGATGAGACGGGGACTTGTTGAAACTTGCCAAGGCATCTTCTGTAGGATGAGGTGAGAAGGCAACTTCCAACAAGTTGCCTTCTTCACCTTGCCTTCTTCACCTCGCCTTCTTTGTTCTAAGCAAGGTACCTCAGGGGGTTTGACAAGTTGTCTTCTTGTCCTAAACAAGGTACTTCTGAGGTAAGTTTCAAGAAGTTGCTTGTTCTCTCAACACAGTGGCATGTGTACTATGAATGCCCTTTTGGTTCTCAATCAGCAATTGATGAACTCCTCTGTGATGGGAACATGCTCCCTTTTGGCTTTCTTCCCACAAACCTGTATTTAGCCTCTTGTTGAGTAGGAGTGGGTCAGCTGCAGCCAGAGCTAGGAGCTTTGGGCATATTACCTTTCCTTCTTTCTCAGGCAAGGGATTAAACCTTCAGCAGGAGTTACTAGGCTGCACAGATTGCTGGCTTAGAGGAGGACTCTGTCTTCTGATTTAAATCCAGAGAAATTGTCCTTATTTGGACAGGCTCATGGCCAAAGACTGGGCTTCTTTCTGCCAACATCTGTTCAGGAAGCCCAGTTTGATGCAACCTCAATCACAGGGCGGGGCATTCGGCAATCATCCCCTCCCCATGAAATGAAATCTTCATTGACTGTTATCAGTTAATGTAAGAAGTAGTTCTTTGCCATTTGCTAATGCAATTATCTATGTATTTTCAAAGCGTCCTCACATCCCATGAACGAAAGTTTCATAATGATTTTGAAGTCTCTATGAACACCATTTCAATATGATATATGATGGCTACATATTTCATGCTCTGTCATGGTATTATAGGTTTTTTTTTTTCACATTGTCATAACAAAGGTTAGACCTACATTCTATACCCTCGAGGGTAACATTAGATTTGTATGCTTGACATGTGGATTCTTTTTCCATGATTATCAATGTATAAAGAGATTAATATTCCAGAGGATTTTTTTAACAATACATGCCTTGTTTTCAATATTTTTTTCCTGTGTCTTTAAAACTTATTTCTAAACCATGACTTGGAAAGACCCATTCTGTAGGGGTGCAGACAGGTTGTCTACATGCTAGTCTTGTATATATACTTTGGAGGAATGAAGACAGTGACAGGAAGAGAATCTTTTAGGATAACTTTCAATGCAGGTCAAAGGTCAGGTATGATGGAAGCTGGGTGGCACAGCTCAGGTTTCCTCCTTTTTTCAAATCCCCATCATTTTGGGTTTGGGCCGATTGTGATGCTACGATGCAACTCCACTTCACTGGTATTTCTGAACTGTTCAACTAATAAAACCCTGGTGCAACAATCTGTTGTTGAAAAATTGCCCAAAGTTTGCCCCCCCCCCCTTTACTTTTGATTCTGTTTTGAAGATGCTGTGAAAATTATCATTAGGAGACCAAGGCAGGTGTTACAGGTAGCCTCTGGGCCTGGTTCACATTTTGATGAACCCAGGGGTGTAAAGGTGTGTCAGAAGTTGACTTCTTATCAGAAAAAAAGAGCTAATTGCACTATATGACCAAACTACACATGGCCAGATGTTGTTGACAAATTGTCATGTGTGTAAAATGCAGTCTGAGTGTACAAGTTGAAAGTCTGGAGATATTTCCACTGATGCATGCTGTTTTCTCTGCGGCTTCTCAGGGCTGTACAATAGGGGCGTTGTTTATGGACCCTCGAGCAACATTAATGATGTGCGATATGTGATACCATTGTATGGCAGCGGTATGATCGTAGCAAATTGGCAGGAATCAGGGTGGCGGGAGTTCGGCTCCAGCACACTTGGCTGGCCACTTGTAAATCGTGCCGTCGAATTGCAACCGGCGGTGTGAACGAAGCCGAGTCCTGCCTTTGTTTGAACACAGCTATTCTTGAATGAGAGAGATCCATTTCCAACTCTTGGGTTTCCGCATGGCGAGTATTGGTGTGAAGAGTTCACGATGGTGATGGAACTCCAAAGTTTGGAGAGGATTTTGACGGCTATGTTTTGATGAGCATGACTAGGCGCACTGAAAAACAAATCAGGGAGGTGGGAGTGCGGTTATTATGACTAACCTGAGCAAAGAAATAAATTACATTTGTAGAATGCTGTTCACATCAGATTGGTGTTATGTCAATTTTAGGTTGATATGTTTCTAGTGATTGACTGACAGCAAAATGACATCTGTTTGAATTCCTTTTATATATCATAGAAGCAGTGTGTCAAAGTGCCTTTTGATAGCATTTGTAAATGAAGCAATGGGTATCTTGGCTCAGGATGAAAACACATTGGTCATATCAGAATATATTTTTAATTCTATTTTAATATGTTTGATGAGTGCATATTTGCAAATGCCTTCAGATGAACAGGGGCATATTAAACAGTGTGGAAATATATCATGTTCTTCAATTCAAGGCATTTGCATATTTTGATATTACAATGTTTCTCTTTTCTCTCTCTTTTCCCACATAGTTTGGTATGTTCCACACACACAATGGCACACAGTTCTACATTGAACCCCAGGGGGGCACGAATAGTCATGGGGTGGATACGGACACTAAACCCCATGTCATCTACACAAGTGCACCCCCATCAGATACCCATCTACATAACACAACAGGTGGATGCGGCATGTCAGGTAGGTGTTTTTATTTTTTTCCGTTTTCTCTATGCAAGCACAATCCAAATGTCTCACATTTGGTAAAAAGGAAGACCGGCTTTACAATGTACTCAAAAATCTGTCTACAAATCATTAGCATGTATGATGTGTTTGACAAGTGTTCAGGCTTGTCTGCTTTGTGTATGAGGTAATGGGTACAAATGGGAGTCATGATTGTACAGTGTGGAAGTTCCCCTGTAGTGATACAATGTACAAGTGTATATATTGTGTGTGTATGTGTATATGTTGAAGGAGAACAGGTTTTGAAGCTCATGAATGTTGAGAGATTCTTGTGACTGTCAGTTGTGTCCTATTTTATCAGATGTGTGAGGAGATGCCCTCCTGTACACTTTCTTGTTAAAGACCCAGTAGCAAGGAGATCCATGGATGCAATTCATTTTTGCTGCCCATCAGGCTACATTCAAAAACCATGAATAGCACTGGTCAGCGAATACGTGCATTGAAGCTTTATGGGCATCAGTAATGGTCAACTTCCATTGAGATTCTTCGGCTCTATGTGTTATTGCATAGAGATCAATGATAAAGCTATGCACAATTTGTTATGGGGATTCTCAAATATGTTCAAAGCTGGGCCAGCCTTCCTGCTCCGTGGTATCCCCATGCTACTAGCAAAGGCTTCAAGCATGCTTCTGTGTTTGTGTGATTTTTGCTTTTGAAGAGATGTTTGCTATTGATGTTTACAGTATATTTTGGCTATGCTGGTAGTTTTATACTTTTATCCCACAGGCCTTAAATATTCTGTGTCATGATATTTCAATGTTTTCTACTTTATTTTGAATATACGTGTAATGCATACTTAATCCCCTCCCCCCAGCACATCTGATTGTGAGCTTTGACCAGACCCATACATTTTTGAAACTTGGGGAAACCAGTGATATTGTCCTTACATGATCTAAGCTTGAGCTAGATTGGAGAAAGAAAAACCAGTTTAGTGGTGTTTCCTCTGACTAGTGACAACCAGTGACAGACCTGGGGCCAGTTTCATAAAACTTGTCATCAGTGACAAGTTGTCATGGATGTGACAAGCTACTGAAATCATTGCATCTGATTGGCTGAGAGCAAATTTGTCATAGAAATGTGGCAGTTGTCACTGATAACAAGCTTCATGAAACGGGCCCCCTGCAGTAGAAAACTGACCCCAAAACAGGAGCCACATGAGTTCCTCCCCGTTGTCTCTGCGCAAGTCAAGTGTGTAGAGAGGACATTTTCTGTCGCCTGTCACTTACTCCCCTTTCACACCTCATGAGTCATCAAGTGAAGTCTGAATGAATTGGGATCATCTTGAGATCTCATCGCCTTGAGGATAAATTTAGTCCCCATTCTCTCACCGAAGACTGGGGATAATCTCCCATGTGTCTCTGTGAGGTGGCTTTGGGTGGCTTTGGTGAATCTTTCTCCGCGCCAAACAAAAAGGCTGACTGCTATCTATGGTGGGGGGAATCGAGAGAAGAAAGACAGTAATACAAGAAAGAAGGAAAAAAAAAGCCTCTGTAATGCAGGCAGTTTATATTTCGTATCAGGGAGTATAAACTCTGTTAGAGAAACATGAAGGGCTTCGCAGAGACCTTCTGTAGACGGTTAGTGACTCTCAAGATCCGATGAGTGAGAGAGGATGAGACGAGAATTGTTGTTATTGTTTCTTTGCTTTTTCTTTGCATAAGAATAACTACAGAGCTTGTAGCACATAGACAGGCTTGAGATATTCTCTGTATGGTATGAAGTATGGCTGTCAATATGTGTGAGGGGTGGGGTGGGTACTTGCTGGATGGATCGGCCATGCTCAGTGTCTCATTTCAGTAAAGCTCATTAAAATATTGTCAAAGGCAGACTTAGATGTAAATCCGTTTACTGGCTCGGATCCTGATATATGTACAAAAAAAAAGTTTGGCTCAGCTCTACCTTTCGCCCAACTCCTTTAGACTTACGGTTCATTTGACTCATTGAAACGGCAAGAGAAATACCCATGTGTGTTTGTGTGTCGTGGTGTGCAACAAATGAGATTGGAAAAGACAAAATCTGACCGTCTTCTTTTGCTTGTAATATCAAAACTTAGTAAGCTGGTTGACTTGTCGGGTCGTAATGTTTGCATTTTTTGTTTGTTCGGAGAAACCATGCTGCGACCAGAGTGGCAGCAGACTGCATGTTTTTTTTTTTTTTTTGTTTTTTTTGCATCGCCATGGTTGCAGGAGGAGTCTAATCGCATCAATGCCATTCATGAAATGGATTGTGATGACGAGCAAACCAATCCAACAAAGCTCTTATTATGCCGTAGAGTGAGTGGATACAAATGTTACTCAATCAAGCCAATCAGCCAACGGTTGAAACTAAATCCTGCCTATCATGATGATTATCCTTCCTTTTGTTTAGTTTCCAATTTTATCTCTCCTATGTACCTGCATCCTAGTAAATGATATGTTCAAAACTACATGTACATTGGTCAGTCCTGCTATGCTATGAATATCATCAAATCATTCAAAAAAAAAAATCCAACTCTTTACTATAGCATCATTAAAATGATCTTAGCTGGAAAGACAGATGTTGTAGTTTTCAAACATGCTGAATTCAGCATTTTATGGCATCGAAAACTCATCAGTTTATGAATCCATAAATTGCTATGTCACCAGAAATTATGCCAAGTGCCTTTTGCACCCTGTGGAGAGACCCTTAGAAAGGCATTTCTTCTGTAAATCCTGTGAATTTGAAGAAAATCTCTATGCCCTTGACATGACGAACAGGCAAGGTCTTAGCGATGAAATTGTGGGCATATGTTTAGTGGTGTACCAGGAGTACGAGTCAACTTTGCTCTGAAATCAAGGGTCCTCCTGGAGGCGATGTTGAATTGAGGAGGGGGAAAAAGTTTTAAGTGCAAATATCATCTGGAAGTGAATGTCATGGTGAGTGTATGTCAAGGCATTACAACAAGCTGAACAATCTTTGCTGAATAACTCCTGCACCCCCAAAAGACACACATACATATATTAAAAAAGAAAAAGACTCTTAATGGCCAAAAGCTGGACAAGCTCCCTGAGATGAGTCAATACCATTGATTTGCTGAGGTACCAAGAATGGAGAGTGGGCCCTTGTTGTGATAGGCTGATCTCTTGCTCAATTGCAGTGGATTGAATACATCTATAGGTGAAGTTGACCCAACAAATTGTCCCCGGCCGAGAGACACCGGGCAACATTGATTAGCAAGAGGAGCTCCTTTGAGGGTCCGAGGGGGGGAAGGTCCTTTGATTGGGGGGTGCCGGTACGTCATTCTCTTCCCTGAGACCCTGCACTGGCGTCGCGGGCGAGTCAAAGGAGTCGTGACTAAGGGGAGATAATTACTGACAAAATGCCGACTTGATATTTGTGACAACATTTAAGTTGGATCAATAGCAATTTGACAATGAAATACCTTCAGAAGTGAGCGATCCAGGATATTCGTCTCTGATGAAGGACCTTGCCTCCGAGCACTAATTATGTTGTTGGCGATTATTTGCTGAATGCCAAGCTTCAAGGCAGAAGATTATCACATGTTGGCCTGGCAGGGCACTGTAACCACCCACGTTGATTGTGCTTTTCAAATGTTATGGCTGTTTGCATTTCAATAAGCTTTCCCATGGTTTTTTGTTTTTTGTTTTTTGTTTTTTTTTGAAATAGCCCATGCAATGACTTTATTTGCCATCACTGGTGTAGGGGACTGTGCATTAGTTTGTAAATAGATTGTGACTAAGTTGACATTGATTCCAAGGACACATTTTTCTTCCATGAGTCCTCCTGATGAACCTGTGAGTAAAAACATTTTTGTCTCACACACTGCATCTTGGGATGAATTCATGGGGAGCCATTTCTTTGGCCATTATGTGCATGACTCAAACAGTACTGCAAAAAAGCCACATACCAGGGTTCCTATTTAAAAAAAAATAAATAAATGTAACATAAGGGTCACGTTCCATAATGTGCTTGATTTAAAAAAAATAATAATTAATCAAATTCTGGCCAGGTTTTCATTGCTTCGGTGCTTCTGTCCAGTAGCTTTCATAAAAACAACAACGAACACATCAACCAAAATACCCCCCCCCCCCCCCCCCAAAAAAAAAGGAGTGATCAGCGAGATAAACTTTCATAAAGTCCCCTTCGAATCATAAATCATCCAGTGCAATCTTTGAGGTTTGGTTTGGTCTCAAGTCTTTGGTGATGATGGATGATGATGTACCCATGATTGTGGTTTTCTTGATTTTCGTTATTATGCCATAATTACCCGAAATTAGTTGGACAGCATTGGCAAATAAGTAGTCTTCTATTGGGAGAGCAATTTTGTCAGGGTATAAAATGGGAAGTGGAAATCTCTGTATTGTGGGCTGGCAACACTTTATTTACCATCTTCTTCTCTTCAGAGCCTTTTAAAGGAGAGATTAAGGATGGAAAGATAAATGGAGTATGTGCAGGAAGGGTAGAACTAATTATTTGGGGGGGGGGGGAGGGGAGGGGGAGGGGCTATGGATCCGTGGTTTATGAGGGCTTCAAAGTTCCTTTGTTAGCGATAGAATAGCTTTACAAACAGCCTTTCACACAGGACAGGAAATGCTCCTCATTCCCCTCTCCCACACAATTGCAAAGTGATGCGCTTCTGAAATAACCCCATGGCTGTATCATTAAAATCCCCTTCCCTCTCTAGATATAAAAACCAATGCACCATATCATGCGGTATACTTGCTTAGAGGCTTGAGGAAGGTGCTTTTTCCCATGGAACTCACCATATATGTAATGATATTCTATCCGTCTCAGATGTCGAGACCACAGATCTTGGAAATATGGGCTATATATCCCCGCCCTTTACCCCAGGCCAGAAAAAATTGTACCCCCGTGGTGGGAGCCTCGTACAACCGGCAGCATTGTCATGCAGTTCGTGAGGCTTACAAAGCAAGCTCAACGCTTCCACAATGGTGGGACTGAGAGAAAACAAGAAATGCATCCGCTCTGATGGCTGGTCTCTATTCAGGCAAAGGAAAGGGGGGGGGGGTTGGAGGGAAGAGAGAAGCAAAATACAAGTAACTTGACAGTTGTAAACCCTGTGAGCAAACCACTGGTATAGCACATTGGGCTAAAGGCAGTGTATGTTCTAAACTTCCTCCCCGTGTTCCCCATTCCTTTCTAGCAGTGAGTTGAGGCATGTACATTGTACACATTCACATGCACTGTCTTGATCGAGCTTTATGTACATAAAGGGACTCATTGCTACTAGGGAGGTAGAAACCACTTTGTTCCCTGAATGCTGTTACTTCTGTTTATAGTCCACATTCGCACAGACTGTCCAATATTGTGACATCAGAAATATTGAGTGAAAATGCTTGCAAAAGCTAGTGACTTTCTCAAATTGGATAACGTTGTGCTTTGTCACTGCAGTGTGAATGGGAGGGTCAAGAATCATGATTGTTGCAGTACTTCTGTATGTTATAAGATTGGATGTATGGAGAGTTTTATGCCATGGGAAAGCTGATTGGGGTGAGTTGAAGAGGGTCATGGTAAAGTGGATACCATTTATCTCCTTAACTTCTTCCTCCCAACTTAATTCTACAGAGACGAAAAGGCCTGTCTGGCCACAGGAAAGAAAGAAAGCTGAAATGAACCATGAAATTAAGAAATGCTTGCAAGAGGGGTGATGAGTTGTATTGAGGCTACAGCATGGGAACAAGAGTGTGTTGTTCAGAGGGAATGACATACCCTCACAGGAGTAGGCTGAATCAGACAGCCTTTTCAAGTAAGATTGTATTGTAGGCTCCTTGGGTAGGAAAAGCTCAGATGTTGGGTTACATATCACCACGTTTGATTTGAATTTCTTTAGAGGTTTTTAGAAAATACCATGTTTTTTTGTCACACAAAGATAAAAGTGCTTCTTTTCCATCCTAAAACAGGACTTCCAACAAAATAAAGAACACCATCAAACATCTGATGACAATCATACTAAATGTGAAAGCAAGTCAATTGAATTGCTAATGCTTTTCAGATGTTGGTCTTCAATGCACAATGCTTCAAAAAGACCATGACCATTAATAACAATGTTTTCATGGCAAATTTCTTTGTATGCAGACCAAACCGGAATTGAGCACAACTGGAACTTTTTCTTTGAATTCTGTCCCCTTATTGAGCCATTTTTTTTTAAAGGTCTGTGATTATAATCATACAGGGATTCATGTACCTTGAGGGAATTTCTACTGGATCAGCTCTTTCAAGGCATGATATGAAAACTTTTGATGAAGCTCAGACTTTTATCTCTCTAGAATCCTGCTATTTCCACTATCAATATTGCTCATGAATCCGGGATTGATGCCATTATATAGATATTTCTGCTCCACCCTGTGGTAGGTATTTTGAGAACATGGCAATACATCCCCAGAAAGCTAAAGAAAGCACTCGTTTTATTAGGAGCAGACACTAGTGGGCTAAGAGACGAGATGAAACTCGGAAAGAAAACATAAGCGCTTCCTCTGGAAGCTGGCTAAGGAGGAGATGTCATCACTACGGTTCTCTGCTTGCAAGGCCCGGCCCACTCTGGGTTCAAGTTGGTATTTAGCCTATGCCTTCTTTTCCCGTCAAAACGTTTGGCAAAAAAACTGGGGCTAGGTTACTCATCTGTCATGACGGAGATGGGATTTCACCATCAAAGGCCTATTTGTTGACATCAAGCCATACAATCCATTTTTTCCCCTCTCCTCTTTCTACCCCACTATGAAAATATAACTCACAGTCTTTTATATATTAAATATTGCAGCCCTTTCATGTACCCCAGAACTTGCAGAAGAAATACAGACATCGGGGTGTATATATATGCTTTCCCCGTAGTCCCATTTTTGTCTAGTTGTACTCTTGAAAAGTTGTAGGCTAACTGAAGATATTTTTAGTTCTCTCCTGGATGTGCTTGTGGATTGTTATGACTGAGGAATGTCACTATGTCCTGATGAAATTGTATTGGGTCCATCACAGCAAGTCTTTTCAAATTCAGATTTACTCCTCTTCCTGGTAATACAGTCCTGTCTTGATCGTGATAGGCACCGAATCATTGGACATGTTGAGGGGGGGGGGGGGGGGGGCATGGCAACTCTGGTTTCATGGCACCGATGGCAACTTCGCTAGGGGATGTTCATTGGTTTGATGTTGTCATGACAACCCAATGAAAGAAACCCAGGATGATCAGATTGGTGGAATTTAAAAGGGTGGAGCTCATGAATATGCATGCTTGATTGTGAGATTGTTTAGATTGAGTTATAATAAACTTGTAGAGTATAGTGGAGACTGGGAGGAGAAAGGAAGTTCACTCTAACTGCAGTATTTAAATGGTAGAGAAAAATGTGTGTGTGTGTGTGTGAACAAAGTGTGTTTTTGTGTGCTGATGCATAACAGAGAGAGAGAGAGAAAGGGGGGGGGGGGAGATATGGAGGCATGACACTGACTGGCTTTAGGTCAAGGTTACTTTATCACCACAGACTGGTCAGCAGATTTTCAGAATTACCGTGTGGACCAGGGATCCTCTCTGACTACAGTACAAAATGTAGCTTTGCAAACTGAATGCATGGATGGATTGTTGTCGTTTTCTCAGCCTAACTTCCACCAGACCAAACAGAAAGCTGGGTAGTACTTAAGTCTTCCTAGTGTTTTGTACTTTTAAAAAGTTATCTATAAATTTCTTTATGTTTTTGCTGATTTAAAGGGAAGATAAACCCTAAAAGCAATGTGGATTGAGTGACGGCAGCAACATTAGTAGAACGCATCAGTGAAAGTTTGAAGAAAATCGGACAATCGATGCAAAAGTTATGAATTTTTAAAGTTTTGGTGTTGGAACAGCTGGATGAGGAGACTACTAGAAGTCATGACGTATGAGTGGACAACAATACAAAGAAAATATAACGAAAATTCTACAAAAATCCATTTTTCATGAAAATTACAAAGTCTGTCAACTTGATACTGACATATATTAAGGGTAACAATTATTCCCCCTGCTTTCTGAAAGCGGTTAGTCAAGTGCTCTTTCATAATGCTAGAAAAATGAAATTTTGTTGAATTTCCTTTATATTGTCTTTGTACTGTTGTCCTCTCATACGTCATATCCTCTAGTAGTCTCCTCATCCAGCGGTTCCAACACCAAAACTTTAAAAAATCATAACTTTTGCATCGATTGTCCGATTTCCCTCAAACTTTCACTGATGTGTTCTACTAATGTTGCTGCTTTCACTCAATCCACATTGCTCTTTGGGTTTACCTTCCCTTTAATCAAATGTACTCAATCTCTTATTCAAAAATCTTCTCCTCCAGAAACTTAAAAAAAGAAGAAGAAATGATCACAAGATAACAGAGTTCACTTGAATAGAGGTAACACTGAAGGCCTATATATTGCACTTTGCATACAGAGTAATATCAAGATGTCTTCCCCCCCCTCTTTTTTGTTGTTGTTGTTGATAATATAAATGCACTTTATGGCTTTGTGAGTACTCACTCTCCTCATCTTGAATTTGGGGAGAATGGTTTGGTCACATTGTATTAATGGCTTCAATTACAATCTAAAAAGCAATGAGTTTATACAATATATCAGAATCTCATTGTCCAAACTCTTGAACAGTGCTGCATTTATTATCAGCACTCCCGCAATTTGCTTCAGCCTCTATCTAGCAGCACTGGCATGGTGTCTCCGCTGTGAATGAACTCAGTAAATATTTGATCCACATATTTCTGTCAGAAAATTGGGCATATCTTCAATTTTCATTCCTCACCTCAATAGCTGTGGCAAGCACAGAATGAAGATTGTGAAGAGCCCTGAAGAGTCTCAGACCTGAGTAATGGAAGGGAGTTTCTTTGGGGTAGTTGTATCTACCAGTGACCCAAATCTGACCACAGGAACTCATCAGTCAGTTCATGCAACTCCTCCTCCTCCTCCTCCTGAGAGTGAATCTTGAGAAGATGCCATTCTTTTGACAGTGCTTATGTTGCCCTCTACCCATGTAGTGTTGGTCATTTCATATTTCTGAGAAAGTTCAAGATAAGGTGCTTGAGGGGTTCAAGTGTGTGATTGTAGAATTCAGAGTCGTAGAACCGTTTGTTCCTGGGAACTGCATCTTTTCATTTTAGGATAGGTACAGTACCTACTGGGAGAAAGATTCCTCTTATGTAATGCAGGTCTTGTCAATAAATTTGGATAGACATATTTGTGAGGTCTGGTTAGTAAAAATGGATTGACATATCTTGTGGAGAGTGTGTTAAAACAAATGGTGGAAATGAAAGAATATGGTCCACCTTTGTAAAGTACAAACACTGTCCAGGGTGTGTACGAGTGTATTTCAGAGTTTAGTGTAGTCACCTCAGCATGCAGGGTCCTTGCTTCATATTCAGGAAGTGCTAAGTAGGGGTGCAAAGGCCAGGTTATTAGGACGTAGCAGTCCACTAAGCAATTTCAAACAAATCGTGTGTGCATTAGTACTTGCCACCTCAATCCTCCTTCCCCTCCCCCCCCCCCCCCACACACATGTCTTTATTTTGATGTTGTTGTTGCCTTTGCTGGTCAGTTTACAAGATTTATCTCCTGTGGTCACCTTTCCTACCAGGCACTTCCACATATTATGTTGACAAACAGAGTTTGGTCATATAAAAGACAAGAGATTTCACACCTGCATCTGTACATTACACAGGTGCACAGGTGGATTTGTAGAGATGTGTGCAGTGTAAGCTCCCTCCCCCCCCCCCCCTTCCCTTCCTTCAGTACAAGGTATCTATCTTATTGCTTCAGATGTGAGATAACTGAATTGAAGCAGGAAAACCGCAGGCTCATCAGTTTGATCAAGGAGTGTAATCCCGGCAATGAATGGCATCAATAGCTAATTTTGCCAATTACCGGTATATTAAGAGTCACCACATCCCAGGTGTTCATCTTGGTATCTTACTCATGCTTTGGAATTCATAACATCTTGAAGATAAGCTGCTGAGTTTTAGACAGGTTTTGTTTTAGTGACTTCTGTTACTGCTATATTTAGCATTTCATTCATGTATTGTTTTAATTCATCAATTCCTTAGTTTGGTGTGTGCAAACTCACAGATGTGAATGCAGTATTCCTGTGGGATTATCCTGCAGCTCAACCTATTTCCTGTATCATCTAAGAAGCATGGCTCTTCTGTATACTGTAGGCCAAAATTAACAATTTTCAAAAACTGATTTTTGCAATGTGATGATAACAAATAATGAAAATGGATAATCCTTGTGTGTGGATGTGCAGACACACAAAAATCACCCATTATTATGTTCACTGCGGTGCAAAAACTCGTCCAGCTTAATTTCGTGTGTAAATGTACCTATAGGAGACCCCCAAAATCAATAATTTACCTTTCTCATTGTGCATGAATGGCACACATATGCACATTTTTTTTTATTGTTTATTTTTTCCCATCCAGTGATACAATTTGCTACACAAGGTCTGGGATGAGGCTAGCTGGGGCCACGCTCTGGTCATTGTTTTAATAGGAATACAGTCTTCAGAGATTTTAAGTGCTTCACCTGTAGCTGAATGAGCATTATTGTTGTATTATTTTTCTTTTTAGTATAGTGGGAAAAAAAAAAGAGTATGGACTTCTGCAATGTGATCTGAATAGCTATAAATCTTGCATTGATATGAATGGATCTGATATCTGAGATGTAGTATATAAAAATGTGCACTGACACAGCAATGTAGAAATCAATTGACAGACTTGCTTGCACACTGATGTTACTGCTGTGTGTGTACAAATTGTGTGTTAGACATTTGATGCTTCATATCTAGCCAGATTTGGCCGATGAGGGAACTGCCTCAGTAGTTTTAATAAACCCTGCAAGGTGCGCCTGACTAGAACCTCTGTTTGATTGGCAAACCAATTAGTCTCCCTGCCCACTGTACATAGCTCGGGTGGGAATTGTCGTCGAAAAATGAATTCAAGACAAATTGCAGCGTTTACCAGACAAGTGACAGAATTTCAGGCCAACACAATGGCTAAATTAGTCACAGTGGGCCCTCCATGGTTTCCGGTGCACCCCTCACAATGCTCTCAAAGGGTGGGCTGGGGCGCTTGAATGCGGCCACTCAGGCCTGGAATTCTGTCACAGCTCGCAAGAGAGAGAAGAAGAAAATAAAGACTTTAAACAACAACAACGCAAACAAGAAACTAAGCAAAGCTGGTCAGATAAGGGGTCACTGGGGCATATAATTGACCGTCACACAGTCAGTAGCAATGGAAAGTGGGTTGTTTCACTGTACCGGATTATTTTTCAGCTCTGAAGTGATATGTCAAGTACAGCCAGTAGTTCATGCCTCTGGGAGGTGCACTTCACATTGAGTGGGCAGCGCACCTTCATAGCACTCTATCTACCATTCAATGGCATGTTGACTGGACAAATGTTGACTGTTAGACAGAACCAAATTTTCATTGCACCTGAGATTAAGGCAAAGTATATATTGTGTTGGAAGCCAGCTTCATCCACAGGGTTTTGTGTGATAATAGTACCTTGAAGTTTCTTTACAAAACAGTTTTTCCTGTTTGAAAAAAAGAAGTACTGATTGCTTAAACTTCCACTTTACAAGTTGGGGGGAGGGGATTCTTAAATGCTTCCTGGTGAGGTGATATAGATGTAATGTCCATGTTTATGAAAGAGGGCAAATTGTGTATATTTACAAGGTGAAGCAAGGAACCAAGGCACTTCACTGCTTTTGACATTCCCTTTCTAAATTCCATCATCCACCTCTACCGCTCCCCCATTCAGATACCTCTCTCATGCCATTGCCAAAACCGTTGAGCAATCGTTAATGGTTGCAGCAAATGAATGTCGCTGAAATGGAAGGTGCTCCATGCTTGGGTTCTACTGTGATCATCAGGCATACCAATCTTTGGCTGCCATGTACTCCTGGTAGCCAGAGTGGATGTTTGATGTGCACTGTGGAAGGGGTTGGAGGCGCTGTTTACGGAAGTTGTTCTCAGGGCTTGCTCTGCTTCGAAATTGTTTGCTTCCATGTTTTTACAGAGGGAAGAATTGACTGAAAAATTCCAACCTAACTGTGACTAGTAAGGTTTAACTCTATCATTGTCATTGGTGATTTTATTCTGTACTATGTCAATGGCATGAGTTGGGTGTGGTCCTGAGAAGATTTGAATAGATGTGAAGAGTCAATGTCAGGTAGAGGTTTATCCATTACAGCATAGGTGAGGATATCCCTCCATCCTTTTAGTTTTGTTTAGTGCCTCATATTTACACAAGAAACAGGTACTGGTATCATTCATTTGCAGAATTGACATTTCGATATGGTGCCCGTACAGTTTCAGCTGTAGTTGAAGTGACCATAACTGACCGTGAAAGAATTTATTTCATATCAGATCAGTTCAATGTGACTGTGAAATTCTTTGCTCAGTATTTCCAGTAAAGTCTGCACAGATTACATCATATGAATTTAATGGATCCCATGGATGAACGGGCTGGATGCTGGTGGAGATTGTCCAGTGAGAAGGGTCTGCTCCTGATAACATTCCCATCCTATCTCAGTAGCCATTATCATCCAGGGTCTCTGTTTACATCTGCCCCATTATCTCCATGACAACAGGATGGTAGCATCAGTAAGGAGGAGGAGGAGGAGATGGAGGAATAGGAGGTAGGGGGGCTTAGCAGTAATATACTAGGAAGACATAGACCTACTTGTGTATGGTAATAGGAACAACTGTTGTATCAACATTTGTGAGAGCAGCAATGAAGATTCTTGGACATGAAGATTCTTGCACACAAAGCATGAAGAAGCATGAAGAAGGAGAAGAAGATTCTTGCACACAAGAATGAAGATTCTTGCACACAAAGCATGTTTTCTCTGTCAGCTATTGCTTCAGTTTAATTCTACCCTGTGTACATGCGTTTAGAATATTTTGGCACAGCTATTAATTTGCCCTGAAGACATGACAGATTATTATCTAGCATTATTTCTGGAGAGAGCCACACAGGTTATTGGCCATTCCCATATCTAGCAATGGGACAAGAAAAGTAGCCTGGTCTTCCCAAGCCTCATACTCGTAGCAAAGAGCGTTGTGGTGGGAATTGGGAATATACGGGTGGTAGGGTCTCTACTCCCAGACCCTTCCTTGTACTTGTAGTTGAAAAGAATGCAATCCTTGAGCTGTTGTTGGGGTTCGAGAGGTCTTTATGGTCATCGTCAGACCACCATGATGTTCTCTGGAGAGGTCCCCATCAGAGGAAGCCTCGGAAGGGAGGGATGGAACTCTTATTAAGGTCTAAGCGGCTTTGCTGTGATGCGGTCATAGCTGGGAGGCACTTGACTTCCAAGTGGCATCCTTCTCCTTCTTGCTTCAGACCTGTTCTTTGGTGGATGAACAAAAGGGGCTGATGCTGGGCCCCATCCAGCCCCACTTCGAGTGCTTCTGTCCGGACTCCACATGATTGTGTGCAGTCTTAAAACTTGTTGCAAACTCTGCGCTAAGTAGATTGGAAATAAATTGGTGAAATCCTCTCAAACATGGATTTGCAATTGCAGAGAGCAATGGGGATTGTTAGGCATTAACTTTGTGGATGTACATTGATTTGCTTTCAGGCTCCTCTTCCATTTGTTTCTGGAAGGGGTGAAATAGATGTCATAAAGAACAGATGCTGATCTTATGACTTGAAATAAACTATTTTGGCAGCAATGAGCACTGCCTGAAATCAGACTACTTAAGCAGTATCAGTGTTGTGATTTCTATATAGCTTTATACACTGGCAAAGATCCAGAACAAATCAATTGGATATTCACAAGTTAATGAAGCCGTTGATGCACTGCTTTTGCTTCTTAATCTTGGCTAAAATCTATTGTAATATCATCATAGTCTTATGAGACCAGCAGAATCTCTGAAAGAATATTCTGTTGCTGTCCACATACCTCATCAAGAAATGGCAGGAGGGATTTAGTCCAAGTGATATGAAATTTATGCGATCTCAATGTTATGCTTTGTATTTTGTATGTTTTGCAAAGAGGTGACAGTTCTCTACCATGTCCCTAACTGCTCTCCCCCTCCCCCTCCCCCCTCCCCCCAACCATTCCCTAAAAGATACCTAAAGATATAATTTGAATAGCATTTATATGCCAGGTCTTTCCTGAAACTATCCTCAGATTATGCTGGAAAGATTCAAGCATTTCTTTAAATTTTGTCACATCTTCTACAAAGGGTCGAAGCAACTGTGTGCAGTAGGATCAAAGGTCAAAAGGCACAATCTGAATGCTGTAGGCCTATATGACCACACATTTGATATCGAGATTACTTGTATTGTTTTGAATTGATTGTTTAAAAAAACCCAAAAAACTTTCAAACTAGCTCATTTTGTTTCTGTGTGAGATCCTTACAATCATTTACCAAAGAAGACATCTTAAAAAGATGTCATTGAGTATTACAGTAGAAAAGAAGAGAAAAAAGGACAATCATATTTCAACCAACAGAGGGATACAATAAAACATGGTGTCCATTTAGATATATGTCTAAGACAGTGTTACAGAGGTGTAAACCAACTTTGACTAATAATCCTTCACTAATTTCCTTTTTGCTACGGGGTGTACCTGTTGCAGAAGCAGATATCTTCAACTTACTGTATGGCTAATTTTAAGACAAGGAGTGTCTAGTGGTAGCATTGCCAGCCATCACATGCTCTTTAGTGTGCTCCCACAGGTTGAATGAACTAGCAATTGTCCCATGGTCAATGTAGGGGATTAATCAATTTGTACAGAAGTTAGCAGTGGAGGGGGTAGGGAAGTGATAAGCCGTGCCTGGCTGTAAGCACTGCACGTAGGCAATTCCCGGGCTTACTCCCAAGGATAAGACGGCCAATACGAGCATTAGTGGGACCTTAAATCTGTGTCATGGTGACTTAAATCCTCTCTGATCGTCCAGTGCTCTGGGCAGAGGATTATTAGGGGAGTGCAGGTATCCTGGGACTGAGGTTGCTCTCATTAGAAGAGGTCATTGCCCAGGTGCTGATAACTACTCCTGGTGTTTAGGTCGCAATCCAGTGATGGTGCATAAATCTCAGATGTGACCCTAAGTTTTGAGAGCAGTGTGATAAGTCACTCGGCCATAGGCTAGGCATTACTCCCATTGCATGTTATCCCTATGTCAGGAATGTCATTTTAAGACAAACATTTATAGGGTGTGTAAATACACACCATGAACAACCTTAGGCATCAGCCTTTGTATGGGGGGGGGGGGAGGGTTATTAGCTGTCTTTATCACTAGGTTTGCCACATGAGATGTTATCCTATTTTCTCTGCAAGGAAAACATCCATGCTGAACACTGACTGTCTCATAATTTAATCTTCAGTGTTGAGATGTGCCATACAAAGCAGGGGAGCTAATGCAGCGCTTTTCCACTTAATTCTCAATAAGTAATGAGAGGATTACGTGGTGTTATGTTGATGGGATACTTGCCAATCATCATGATTGATGCCCTTCAGGTGTACTCATTGTATCAACTTGAGACACAACGCCACGCTGTTGATAGTTTCGTTTGAGAGACAAGGCTGTGGGAATATCATCATCTCTGAAACCATTCAGGGGAGTTTGGTGACCAATCAGGTGCGATAGGAAACAGTTTAAACTGTCAGGGGTGAGACGAGGGTCACAATTGATACGGATTTGATTAGGACCAGTCACACATGAGCTGAGACCAATTGCAGTCCTTCCTGTAATCACTGGTCGGTAGTTGATTGTCAGAAGAGGTGGTGAAATTTTTCGCAGATTTTGTAAGTCTTTCTTAGTGTGTGGGTGTGGATGTGTGTGTGTTAAGTGAGGAGTTGTTCATGCATTCAGGTCTGCTAGATGTAGAGGTTTTTCCTGTACTGCTTGGGGGAAAAAACGACACCTTTACTGCCACTGACATTTTACAGGAGAAGTTCTTTCTTCAAAGATAGATATCGATGTTTGCAAGGTTGGTCACATTTTGCTAACTGTTTTTTTTTCCCATCAGCTTTCAATGGTTAGGGAGTGTATTCAATCATATTTTTCAAGATTTTCAGCAGGTAATTGGCAGTTGGTGTGCAGATTGTATAATCTTTTACTTTCATTGCCTGTATCCAATTTTTCCTTTTGAATGAAGTAAATATTAAAAGAAATTGTTGCTGCTATTCACCTGACAATGTTGGTCACATCAAGAAAATAAACTCTCTGATGCATCAAGAGGTTTTTATAATGATGCATATGTGTATACTGATAAGATGTGCTCCATGATAAACAAATCAATTTCTTCATTACTTGACAGAATCAGGTTCTGCCGTTCTCTTGACCAGGTCCTGGCAACATTTGTATATTTTTTCCCTTTAAATACCTGGTAGGTAGACAGAAATGCTAGTTTCTCTGTGTGATTACCCCTGTAAATTTAAACTGTTCAGGCAGACTTCCTTACACGCGTTTATCTATAGGAGACAGCTTGGCCATCTCCTGCCCTGAGCTCTGGGTTCAATCCTACCAGGGGCCCACCTCCCTGATCCTACGTCACTGCCAGGGTGCTACAGAGGCAAAATACGCCCTAGCTGTTCACAGTGGTCACGCCACCGGTGAAGTGAAACATAGCTGAATCTTGAGGGGATGGCAGTGTGTGGTGTGTGTGTATATTTAGGGCGAGAGTTCAAGAGTTGAGACTCACCGCGGTGTTGACTGAGTGAGGTGGTTGTCGGAATTTCCCCCTGGATTTGTGTGTAGACGGTTTGCCAAGGTACACCAGGGCCTCCCCTCCAATAACCTGACAATGAAGATCAAATAATACTCACACATGCCCATTTCAAAACTTCCTCTCTCACCTGCAATGAATGGCATGGCTTTGAATGCCACAGAAGTCCCATGGGTTTGTTCTCGCATTGGCTTTGTTTCGTTGGCTGCATATGCACAGAAAATTGTTGTGTGTTGTGGCCGACTGGGCGTGCTGGTTTCTTCCGTTGGGCGGTTTGTTCAGGGAGAAGTAACCACAAAACAGTTGAAAGCTATTGATTGATTGACTGATTGACAGATTGGTAAATGTCAAGCTATGATCATTCTGGGAAATATTATGATCACTATTGGCACAGATTACGAACTGAGACATCCAGTCGCTCTCTACAATTGCAATAGAAGGGATTTCATGTCATTTCTCATACATTCAATTCATGTTCTGCCTACAATTTACTTGTACTGTTTATTATCCTCTTGATACAAATTTGAATAAATGCAATACTAGCAGGTGATGTGTAGAGTACTGCTATGCCCTGAGAAAGCAAAGAATCCTCAAACACTATTTCGGTTTGTTGGCTGGGCTAAAAAAATTTAAAGAGACAGAGTTATACCGTATGTCCAAAAAAAAAAAATAGAACGGTACCCTCTGCAATGATATCTTTAAAAATAGTGAATCAATCTAAATAAAAATTCAGGGTATGAAACTATAACTCATTGCCCACATCTTACAGAAAACCCCATTCTTTTTGCTTCAGTGGTCAAAGAGAAATAAGGAATTTTGTAGAGGATGTTGGGAGTCTCTTCCCTCCAAGTTCTGTCTATTGTATTCACACACAAGAACATTGAAGTGCTAAACTTGGAAGAATCAGACTCAGGACATGCTTTACAACAATCCACATTACTCTGTGACCACTTAACCAAATTGAATGGGCATTTCAAGTAGCATTAAGACAGTTTAATCATATTGGGTGTTATCAATGCGAAAATCTGATTGTAATTTTTTTGGGGACATACTGTACAGTGTATATATGCTATTGATACCACTATGCTCCATTTCCTGCACCTATTTTTATTTTCTGATTCTTATTTCTCCAAATTTTGTCTGGCTTGGGAGAGCTGTGGAGTAGTTTTCAACTCCAATTTAGCACAAACAACATATTTCTCTGCTGTCTCATCACTCTCATCCCTCTCGTCAGTCTAGCCTCCAATTATTTGCTCAAGATGCAGGAAATGTAAAATGTGGCACATAAACAGCTCAATTTCTTGCTTGAGCAAAAAGACCACTGACAAGCCTTTTTTCCCCCTCCACCCTTTTCATGTGTTCACAATGAGTTTGGGTCTTTCGTGATGGAAGTTGTTGGGCAAATCCTTTCACACCCGCGCTACGAATTTTCATGTGTTTATCAGCCACGTGAATAGGTCGTATATCTCATGCTTGTTACAATCTGGTAGTAATCTGGGAATTCTTGTGTGGTGTTGTCACTAGGGACCAATAGTGTGGCTCTCTTTTGTACCTGGAGTGAAAGTTTTCAATCCACTTTTAACTAATGGAATCTGAGATTCTCTTAGTATGTGCTGTTTTCCTGGTAGTGAAAACATTTTTTATGAGTAGGGAAGTTTTGGGCAAGGAATAGAGGGTTTAAAGAAGCTTGTCACTTTTATTTGCACCCCTGTATATTGGGCTAACTTTATTTCAATATAACTGCAGACTGACAGAGGACAGGAAACTATAAAATAATGCCAACAAAGAAACCAATCTCATACTCATTGAAATGTGTTCTCATTGGGGTGTCCCAGGGGTAATAAACAAGACTTAATTCTAATGTCCAGACCTCTCTAGAGAGTGGTATTTGGCATACCAGGGGTGTTGAAGGGAAAAAAAAATGTACAGAGTACATCATTTCCATCCCAATTATCACCTGCTTGGGGACAGGCTCTGGACTAAATTGTGGACGGAACTTTGGTAGACTGCGGTGGTAGGGGTATCAGTGGTGGTAGTAGTGATAAAGTCATCTTATGTTGAAAAGGCAACTAGTGGATGTCTTTCTATACCCTCTTCACCTAGTGTGCCTATAATAGTTTATTTCTCTGACAGGAAAGGGTTAATTAATATGTAAAACATTATCCTCATATGCACCTGCAAGCTAGTGTGGTCATATGCAGTGAACTTTAGTATGACTAGAAGTAACTCGCGCATTAATGCTTGTCATCCTATCAAAGTGGTGTGGCTAGAGATCAAATTTTATACTTGAGAGAGGTGCATTCTTGGCTCTGGCAATGCTGTTGGCACATAGAGGAAGGCTGCCTTCTGCAATATCATGCATTTTCCTATGCAACGTGTCATCACATTCATGCCTAAGTGATAGATTAAGCCCATTGAGGCCCATAATATGCCACTAAGGAGCTCTGATCATCAGTGAATGGCAGGGTCGTCGGGGTAATTTGGAAAGATATGCTGAGGGGTTACAGTTCCGTCGCATTCAGGCATACATCTCCCTGCGTAATAGCTTCAGGGGAGCTCAGATGAGCAACATTGCCTGCTACATTCCTGGTGAGATTATGTTTATTCCTGATCTACCACGTTTCTCCTCTGTCCGACCATCAATCTTGACGAAAGCTTCACAGTGCCCTGTCTTTTATGGTCCAATTTTTCATCTTTTGTGCAAGCGGTATTTCTCCTACATTCCCGTCTGAAAAAGAGTGTGCGGTATAGAAGTAGGGCCTAGCCCTCTGGGCTTGTTTGCCTTGCGAAAGAGATGCCATTGTGTGTTCCATTTGTTGGGATGAATTCTAAAAGTTCATGTACATGAAAAATCCTGCTAGAAATGTTTTGACACCGGCTTGTTGTGTGATATGAAGCCGAAAATGCAAGAATCAAATGCCATTCTTCAGTTCCTCTGCGTACCTGCATTTTTGGTGATGAATTGTGTGAAAAAGGTATTTGTCAGGTATAAAAATGTTGAAAATTTATGCGATTGAAAACTCACCTGTTGTGCTTTTGACAGGAGCATCAGGTAGTCTTGGGAGTGCAGACTATTGCATGAAAACCAACAAAAAATAATTGTGTTTTTAAGAAATGCATTTGTCACCCTGGAGTATTTGACAAGGAGAGGGTTATATTCACTGCCCCGCTGTAATGTTTGGCTGCTGTTTGCTGCAGCCCTTATCTTGAAGTTACATGGCATTTCGTTATACTTTATGACATCCTTAGAATTGCAGCTGAGTGATGATCAAATTGGCATTTCTTGTAACAATACATGCCGTTGCACGATTTTGTGGTCTTGATCACTTTCAAATTTTAATGGTTTGTTTACCTGACATTTCTTTCTCCCATGCACACATCACTGTTGCATCTGGGGAAAATGTGCTTTGGTGCTACACCTTAACCATCCTATGTTCCCTATGCACATGACCTATGTTATGGTACCTCACTTACGTACAATTCTACATTACCTTCCTTACTTACCTTTCCTGACTTATATGAGTACCTTCTTGCTAAAACAGACATGCAGGAAGACTTGTTGCACTGGCCATTTCTAGGGTTCAAACAACCCTGGTGAAATACAGCCAATCAATCCATTTGAGACGGGTGAGACCCGCCTACACCATGCACTTGAGTACCAGTACTGCAGTAAGTTTTTCACTTAGCCAATTGATGAATGCATCGAGCATGGTAGGAGATGACCGTGTCTCCATGGAGGAAGATGTGCACATTCTTTAACTGGTCACTTCCAGCATATGGTATCGGAAGGGCCATCTCTTCTGCCAACTGTTTATTGCTTGAACTTGTTTACAGTTTGCAACTGTCTGGGTGTTTCACAGAGATTGCTATTTTAATTCCTGCACCCAGGTTTAGTCAGAGTTCATCTGGATTCTTTCCATCACAGTTTTCCCTTTGAGGTTAGGCACACATGCCTTATAGATCTGCTCAAAGTGTTGGCATGCCTTCCACCAACCAGATCAAGATGTTCTCATGGTATTGCTGCTTGGGAGAAGGAAACATTCCTTTCAAATTTAGTTACCCAGTCATGTGGTCTCCTCACAGACCAATCATTGTTTGTCGAAACATGGCTGTCCCGCAGATTATCTGATGTGTGAACAGTCTGTTCTGTAAATTAAGTATGTGTTCAAGTTATGTTTGTCCTGTGTTAGAGCAATGTTTGATAATGGATAATGAGTAAAAATATCAGCCAATAAAAGTCATCCGATAAACTTAAAGACAATCTCCAGGTTGACAGCTGTGTTGACTTATTTGATATTTCAGTTTTTATAGGACAGTAAATCCTGAATGTGAATGTGGAAAGTTATCAAACATGTTTATGATAGATGGCTAAAAAGCAGAAGCATCATACGGTATATTCTGCAGTATGGAAAATTCAGTAAAACATCCATTCTATCACTTCATGTGCTGTGACCATGGGGAAACAAACAAGTGGCAGAAACGTTGCATTTTGATATGATGGAAAGCGGACATTTAAAAGCTTCAAAATGAGGAAAAAAACCTGAGGTATTGGCCTAAAGATGGTTCCTAGAGCTGGCGGGCAACTCTGAATGTAATGTGTAGTTGTGCCTTGCCAGCACTATTTGAGAAAAGTGAGTGTTTGTCTCGCCACTTGATCTTGTTTGCTTCTGATCAGCGTGATTCTTGTCATCTCCCATTCCTGCCCCAGCAGTCTTCCCAGTGATGGGTGTGGCACTCCTTCCCGCCCCACCCCCATTCATACTGGTCCTATCTTTTCTGCTCAATGGCACTGTGTAACAGCATTCCCAGTTTTAGAAATCTGAGCCCGGCTGTGATACACGTACGTGTAGGCCTACGTACATGCTAACAGAGTCTGTGATGTTGTGTAAATAATTATAGAACTCTGATAAAGATAAGATTTGAAATAATAATAATAATAATAATAATAATAAGTACAGCATTTGTAATGCGCCTTCGATCTAGTATCCTATTCTGAGGCGCAGAGGGACGTAATTATGAAAGGAATAGCATACATCATAGTCATAATTGTACATAAGAAGGTTGAAAAAGAAGAAAGAGTTAAGTAGAGATATACACACCAATGAACAATTCGTTGAAAATTCAATCGAAACAAGATGCGAACATATGTGATTTCAAAAGCTTTTTAAATGTTTCAATGGTCTCTGCTGATCGGATCCTCAGTGGAAGAGCGTTCCAGAGAGATGGGGCTGCAGAAACAAAGGCTGCAGAAACAAAAGGAAATAAAAGCTGAATGCTTCAAAAACAGGAACACTCTGTGAGTGAGCACATTCATACCATACTCATTATTTCCCATGGACAGCAGTGTTAGAATAAAGTAATCAGACAACAGTTTGTTAGCATGGTTATGTTTGTTTATAGATTACTTGATATTTTGCAGCATAATTCTCAAAATGTTTGTATGCTGCAGTATTTTTGTTTTTAATGTCATGTGTTTGAACATCAACATGTTATAGCCCAGTCAGGGGAAGTTTGAAAATTTTGGAAGTTAAGCCTTATGGTACACTGAAGAATCATCCTCACTCCTTATGTATACTAGCATGCCCTTTAATTCAGTCAGCACAGGTATTTTCCCAAATGATCTGTCAATGAATGAAGATTATTTACTCATACAATGTAATATTCTATAGTGTAAGACAATCTCTTGAATATGATTTCAAGGTGATCATCTGAAATATGTGACATTTTAGTTGAGGGTACGGATGCTGAGGAGATGACCCACACTTGATTATGACCCCTGATGAATGACGAAGGCATCTTTGAACTAGGTAAAAATCGAAATTTTTAGTGCAGACTTTATATCGTCAACGTAGGGTGAAGGCCTGATTGACAAAAAGATTAATACAGAAAGAAAAAAAAATGACCATGGAAGAGACTTGATTTATGCCAGTGTTGACAAGTTAAAATAAAAGTTTTAGCTAATTTGAGATAAACCCTATGAAGAAGATTACTTAGTTCTTTTAATTTACATTTCGTCTGTTGAGAATGAGAAGGGCGTTAAGTTGTCTTGAACACTATGGGTTTAGTAACAACTTAACGCCCTTATCATTCTCAGCCGACGATTTGCTCTGTGATTTAGTTATTATTTAGAGGCATGTTTAGTCTGTTAAAGGAATAATTTACCATTTGTAGATGAAACAGAAACCCAGCATTAGTGCTTCAAAATAGTTCTATAATGTGAGTTAGGGATAGAAACAACCACTGTAAAAATTTGAATCCGTATAATCGATGTTAAGTATTATTGAATATACAAAATGTGAATAATAATTATAATAAAAATGTTTCCAGACTAAACTATCTACAGTTATCGTTTAATGAGAAAAGTAGTGATATCTCCTTATATTTTAGGCTTTATTGCAAATATTTTATGTGGTAGGATGTTTTGTGATACAACTGACCTACACACTGACCTATACACATATGCATCAAAAGTGATATCTTGAATATTTTTAAAATCACTGCTCCCAAAGGTAAACAAGACCTTTAACCAATGTACGACATACACGATGCGTTATGTATATTCAGTTGTATGACTCTGAAATCTAGATCTGTTGCTTCATTGTGTGTGGTTGATTTATTCCATCCAGATTGAATTTCCAATAATTATTGTAATGTAAGTGAAATACTATTTTTCTATCA
Organism: Diadema setosum; assembly: GCA_033980235.1. Lineage (NCBI taxonomy): Eukaryota > Metazoa > Echinodermata > Echinoidea > Diadematoida > Diadematidae > Diadema > Diadema setosum. The sequence goes on from CM067060.1 coordinate 42,754,884, forward strand.
TGAGGTAGACAAATACACTTGCAAAAAGAGTGTGAACCACCCTCAAACCCTCAAAACAACACAAGAGGAAACAAAACAACAAACAGATGGTATGATTGAAAAACTGAGCCAGAATTTTTAAGTCCACCAGAGCATCTATGTGAATGAGAAAAAGCTTGGCAGGTTAACTGTTTCCCTAAATATTAACCAACAGTTTGCTTGTTCAAAGCCATTTTGTTTGCAAATTAATGTGTTGGTTTTTTTTTTCTTCTTCATCGGCACACAGCATACCCACCTGTGACTGTGAGCCCTTTTGTGGCTGCCAAGAAAGCTTATTTGTCCAGCAAACTTTAAAAAGATTCAGGGTCATTGACCCAGTATTATGGTTGTGATGAAGTATTTATTACCTCTTGGGTTGATTGGAGTATTTTTTGTCTCCACTGGTTTCATTCTCTTCAGGCATCAATTTTGTATGATTTTTTTTTTCAACCCATTATTGTAGGGTTTGTCTCACAATTGTATTACTAACCACCATGAATTTTTGTCTTGATGCGTATTGATATGATAACTGAATACAGTTGGTCATGCTCATAATAATCAAATTCCACCATATGTTTAAGTGGGTTTGTGAAAACATTTGGATGCTTCTGATTTTTTATTTTTAGTGTTCAAATGAGAAATATGTTAATTGTTTGTTTGTTTGTGTGTGTGTGTGTGTGTGTGTGTGTGTGTGTGTGTTGGGGGGGGGGGGGGTGAGGAATGGGTGGTCCACATGAATTAGGATATATTGGAGATGGTGTAAAGTTTCACTTGAAATAAAGTTATGCCAGATTTTCATCAGTATGTGAGCACAGGCGCTTCCAACAATTCTTCTGTTGTATTTGATGTAAGAGATGTGATCCTCGGTAAAAAACAAATAATGTAATCTACTAGAAAACTACAGTACATTGTTCTGTACGTAAAGTAAGCCAAGAATATAAACTGGATTTCATATTACAATAATGTAAGTGGTAATCTCAAAGTTAAAAAAAACATGTAGGGCCTACTGTCCAGTTTGAAAGTTATCTGAGATTTGATGTAGCACAGCAAAATTTTATTGCATTGTACTTACTTGCAGGCTAGAAACTGATAACACACATCAGTATGGAAAGCTAAAGGAGAAATTTAGTGAACAGTTCCCAGTAGTGATGAGGGTGGATTCTCCCTGAGCTGTCGGCTCAGAGGGGCTCTGTATCAGTGGCAGCTTGGGGAGCGAGAGTTTAGCTAACCTTCCTGGCGGGGGTCAGGTTTGGTCATTCTGACCGCTTTTAGGGTCATCTTGTCATCCTGGGAGGATTCTAATGGACCTGGAATGTCAGGTGAAAGTCTGGCAGGACAGGAGGGTAATCGTTGTGCCAGAGAAGAAGGAGAAGAGATGGGGGGGGGGGGATGTGCTGCCTTGGAGTGTCGATAGTTAACTTTCGCTACACGATGAGAAGACCGAGAGGATGCGGAAGCAATCAGCTGTGATGATCCCCGCACCCAGACTCCCATCCCCATTTCTAGGCAGTTATGCTTTTCTGTGTCGACGGAGCCGTTGTGACAAGAACGTTGGCTGGTTGCTCAATCGTGCCCAACATCGGACCGGACGCTACTTTGGCCGAGAACCATTCTTGTTTTCCCCAGGACAGGAGAAGAAGCAAATTTTGCACATGGCCCGCTCAACTAGTGGCCGCATCATTCTTGCGAAAGCTCCCTAATGACTGAATACTTCTGATCTTATGTGTGATGTTGTCATGAATCAATGCAAGAACAAATGATGGTTGGTGTAGTGAGGTCATTGTACATGATAGATCACATTGTACTGATGGAAAGGTGTGAAAGTGATATCTTTGAAGGCTTAGACAATGGGAGAACTGTTGATAATTGTACAACTTTTATATGGATTAGACACCAAAGGCAGTGATGTCGTAAAAAGGTTGATTGCACACACCATGTTCAAGTTGACTGTAGGCGTGTCTTCATCAGCCCGAAGTTCAAACTGGCGGGACATTTTGCGGTCTTAGAAAATAGCCCGATAGAGCGAATGTGCATCTTCATCAGCTCGAACAGCCTACTTCGGGAAATTAGTCCGAAAATTGACGCATCATTACTCTGCCTAGCTCGCTGTTCGAAAGTGGATTTCCCCGCTCAAAATCTCCTACAACACCGTATGTACGATACTACAACCAGGGAGGTGAGCAGTACAGCAAATTCTCTCTAAAGGGATACTCTTCTGTCCATTGACACATCTTATACGAAATGAACGAATTGCAACTTTTAAACAAATCCAGAATACACACAATCTGCAAGAATCTTTAGCTAAGGTAGAGTGGACCAGAAGGAGAAGTTTACGAAAAACAGCTAGCATGCACGGAATCACCTCCCTGGTTTTAAAGATGTCAACAACAGTAGGCCTAGTACACACATGTGATCCTTGAATACGCCGTGAGTGTATGCACTATAAATACACAATCACTAGCTTGTACATGCGCCAACTGGCTAACCAGAAGCGTGGAGGGATCAAGAAAATTTCGGGCTGATGGAGACGCACCCGAAATTGCGCGCTATTTCACGAATTAGCGCTCTAGTTCACGAACTAGACCAAGATTTTTGGGGAAATTTTCCCGATCAAATAGCGCGCTATTTGCGTCTTCACTACACAGATAGCGCGCTATCTTGACATCGGACTAGTTTGGTAACCGCAAGATAGCGCGCTATTTTGAAACTTCGGGCTGATGAAGACACGCCTTGTGATGATGAAAGAATAAAATCAGGCAAACAGACTAGTCAATGTCTTTCCAAAACTGGACAAGAAATAGGAAAATGATGGAATTTTAAAGTTCCTTATGTTTTCGCCGAATTGCATTAACATTGGTTGTTTCCACATTGGCCAGTCCAGTGTGGTGACAATGTCAGTAGCTTGCAACTTTTCCTCTGGTTTGTGCACATATGTCTCATAGAGATTGTGGTATTGGTTGATAATTTATGAATTGTAGCTATTCTCCTTTCCAAGTCATTGTAGATAAATTGATAGCACAACTACAATGCATCATTTTTTTATGTTTGTTTTAATTTCTCCCCCCCCCCCCCTCCCAAAAAAGAAAAATTCATGAAAGGTTTGTGCTTATCAGGCCATCAGTACCTCATTTACTTTGCATATGTACTCACTTCTTCCGGTTTGTGAAGACTTGTAACTTTGATTTGGCGAGCTTCTTTTGGGTGCCATATTAGTGATTTTTTTTTTAATCTCCTTTTTTAATTTCCATCTTTAACATGGTTTTTGAATTACACTTCAAATGTGAGATGACAATATCAGACCATCAAAATAGTAAAAAGGTAACTTTTCACTTCCCTCACATCATACTAGTGAAGTTTCAGTTTTCTTTTCACAAAGATACAAAGTGTATCATACAGGGGGCAGTGATCTGATTTTACCTGTGGCAATCCTTGCGTATTCAACTTGCCATGAAATTCCGGGTTTGGGGGTGGGGTTGGGGAAAGGGGGATATCCTGTGGAGTTGGGGTAGGGAGAGATATCTATTCATTTATTTGAAATATACCATATCTGGTATACAAGGCTAACGTCCAGCTTTGAATTGATACTGTTGAAGCCGTGTTGCATTGACTCTAACTCTCTGATGCTAGCTAGCTAAAGGCAGGCAGAGGAGGAGGACCGGTAGTAAGACCATCAGAGGCCCAATTCTCCTGGGCAATCAGACCAAGTTGCAATTCTTGTGCAGGCTTAGAAAAAAAAGGAAAGGCTCGTGCTCTCTCTCTCTCTTCCAGAGAAATCAGTGTACACTGGCTGTTAACAAGCACAGGCGATGAAAAGTGTGCTTTGTTGCTTGGGCTGGGTCAAGTTTGGAGGTAATAGCTTGTCCCCTGTCAACACCAATGATATGATTTATGCCACCTGCACACACCCATTTCAGTCCGATTCTCTGGTCCTTCCAAACTACCCATACATCACTGTAGACAAGGCATGGTAGTCTGGCTTCAGACTTTCATATTTTTTTTTCTGTTTTATTCTTCCTAATGAAGGCAACCAGAGTTCTTGTTTTCCATACTATTAAGGAGATGACTGCATTTTAGGTTAATATTTTGCACCATTCATAACATTTTTATAATTGCCCCAATAATAAACATTTCATATCACTTTTATCTTTAAGATGAACAAGAGAGTTTGAAGTTTATTGAACTACATTGTAATATTCTTAAGTTGGTTCATAAGGAGAAGCGTTTGCAGAGAAATTAAAAGACTCACTTGGCACAACATCAAGTTTTTAAATAACCATTAGTACTCTATAGGCAGGGATGTATTCACAAACTTAATCTGAACACTTGTGTGGAGATATAATGTAAAGGGCATAGATTACTGTTGATATATCAGGTTTGAATGTCTGTAAATCAAGGTGACTGTCATATTACTCTACAACACAAGTAGGATATTCTCTTTCATCTCTTTGATATAAAGTGCACAAAGTGTATCAACAAACATGTACATAAGTTTAAAGTAGTGTATAGGTATTCTGAGTAAAGTGATTCGACCACTTCTTCAGAAGTGTATGTGACTTTGCTTTTTTTCTTCATTATGATATTGATTCTTACAGTTGCCTGCTTTTACCAGTTCCATTTATGTGAATGATTTGCAAAGATGAAAATGAATTAAAAAGTAATCTGTGTGGTTTGTGGTAATACATTAAACTTAGTTTAATATTTGGCGTTAATCACTCTCATGAAGAGAGGCAAAAAGTTACTTTCAGTCATTGTTCATCACAGAAATGTATTAGTTTAGTATATATTTTATTTGCTTTTGGATCCAACAAGATTTGTATTTTACCTCAAACAATGCTGGTACATACAGGCTGATAGGATAGACAGATAGCCAGACATATTGTAGGAGGCAAGGAACGATAGACAATGGTCAAACAAAAAGGATGAAACCAGAGCGAAACATTGGCGTCACAAAGTGAGAGTGAATAGGAAGAAGGAGAAAAGTGGCTGGCTCAATCCGCTGTAACCCCAATTGTGTGCCTGGAGGGTTTCCCCCCCATCCAGGGTAAAGAATGGGACTTTGTGTGGATGGAGACATGGATCGAGGAAAGATGCAGAAGCCTAGATATGGGTTTAATCCACTGTGACCATGAGAGGCAGAGTAGCTGGAGATGTGTAGGAACTCTGTGTGAGAGAAAAAAATACCCCAACAGAATAAGAGTACAGAGGAAGATAAAGATATAGAGACAGACAGACAGACAGACAGACATGCAGACAGATGGATGGATAACTGTGCAAGCATACCTTTCTGTTACCCTCTGAATGGAGAGGAGAAATGTTAAAGAAAAAAGGATAATTGGGGATATGATATGTGTGTGTGCTATGAAATGACAATATAGAGATGACTGCTGCACGAATATGTAGACACAAGACACTTATACGGCGCCGAAGTGTACTCCGAGAAACGCCCACCATAGACACCCAGCGCTCAACAGCTTTTTAACCATGCCCATGTTTTCACATTACATCCTGTCACAGGGGGATATCAAATGCATGATTTACTTAACCGTTCCTCCAGAACAAGGGTCTTGTCTGTGAATGGATATAGTAGTGTCATGGGCTGTGATGAGAGAAGACCAGTCCCCGTAGCCCGTCTCATGGTTTGATGCGCTCTGTAAATTGATTCTGAATGCAAGTCTCGGAGATCTGGAATAGACATGTAAGTAGGTGTGCATACAAGTGATAGATTAATGCATGACAGACAGAGAGATAAATACACATAAGTAGACTTTCAGGCTACACATGGAGGAGTGAGCTAACAGAGTGGACATTGAGGAGTGGATGACACATATACTACCACTGACAGACAATGAGGCAAGAAGGAATGGGGGTGCATAAACCACCACAATGATACAGAGGCTGGATGACAGAATTATGAGACAGAACATAGCTATGACATTTGAGAGATATAAAGAACACACACACACACACACACACACACTGATAAAACAATGTGGAAGAAAGGTTGTAATATCATACAGTATCAGGAGAGAGAAGAGATGGAAATGGAATAAAATTCATTTGAGGTATGTAAAAGGGGAAGATAATAGAGATACCTGTAATGTACACCTTTAAAGATTCCAGAAACTAGGAGTTTGAGAATGTAAAATACAAAAGAGGTAGGCTGTAACTGCTTGCAGACAAGAAGGAAGGAGATACATTGTACGTCTGCCTTTCATTCACACACATAGAAGATATACTACTTTATATGATAGATTGATAGAGCGCATTAGAATGAACACGATAAGATTGCCATGCGTGGTATGGTTCGGAGAAAACTATGAGCAGAGTGCTGGCAGTGATACACAGGATTCTGATCAACAGGTCTTGTGATACCATAACACAGTATAATGAGTGTGATCATTTGAAAAGGGCACCTCCACCAGATCGAGTCTCGAACTTATTTCAAAGTCTGAAGCAGATGCCGGATTTGCTGCTTGGTCAGTGGAGCAGCTTCTTGATCAACGTTGTGTGCTATTTTGAAAGGGTCTAGTGTGTAATAATCGGAACAAAAATGGTGAGGATTTTGCATCAAATTAGCAACATCTTTAATCTCCTGTATTGGTTGAGAATGGTCTCCACCACCCCCCCCCCCCTTGAGATATAGCCATTTCTTTCTTTCTTTCTTTCTTTCTTTCTTTCTTTCTGTCTTTTTTGTTGATTGAGACAGGATGATCCTTCAGAGCTTTGGTACCATATGACTGCAGCAGTTCATGCATTCCTTTTTGGTGTGAGAAGATCTGAGAAAAATCTTGAATTTTTGTGGCTGATGTAAGAAGTACCCTATCAACAAGTCCAATGAAAGTGTTGTGTGACTGAAAGTGCACCGATACACTTTAACTCAGCCTGAGAGATACTCTGTCTGTTATCAGGTCTGGCTGCCATGTACTGTAACAATAGCTACTAATGTTGATGTATATCCTGCTCTCCAATAGCCTTTATTTATGTAAACATGCGACCAATACATCTAGGTGAAAGATTAACATCTTTGTCGAGAGAATCTGCAAGGATACATTGAATGTGTGCGGAAGTAGAAACTTTGTCCGAGCGAGGACAGTGCGATGAGACAGCTTTGAGGTGTCTATACTGCTTCTCTTGACACAATGTTCCGCTGCTCAGCTGAAAATACATAGTGTAAGGTCTTAAGACAGCCATGTGATTAGATCAGAGAGGAGAGGGGCAGTACAGTTCCTTTGGTCCAGGGCTGGATAAAACCCTCGAAAGGGTCCCCGGTGCGGGAGAAGAACAATGAGATGAGATGAGTGAAGAGGGTGCAGGAGCATTGTAGGTAGGGGTATTATAGGAAGAAGACCACACGTGAGATAACACCCTAGTGAAAGGAGGTGAGAGGAGTGGATGCAAGGCCTGGCCTGGCCCAGTCAAAGGTGGACCGAGAAGGGGGGAGTTCCTTTGATTGAGTGTGCAATTGGTAATCAGCTTAGACTACTTGAGGCTGTCTGCGTCATCATCGTCACCTCCAATGAATGGTCCCTGCCGTAAAACAAGGGGGGGGGGGGAGGCTAGTGAGTCATGGATTTTGGTGATGGACCATTTTCGATGATTGTATTATTCTCTTACACTTCAGTCTGCACTGATGTTGGCTGCAGCTGTGCTCATCTTGAATGATGTTGAAAACAACAATAGTCATGGTGTTGATAAACTAGATTATAGGACAGTGCTTTAAGAGCTATGACCCCCTCCCCTTTAATGGATGCGATTAAAATGAGGATGTCATTTTGAGGGCAAGGGTATATATGAGATGAAAGGTCACCAATGCCCGTGCCTCGCCCTGTGTAAAGAAATGTTCTCTCCACCCATGAATCAAGAACGGAAGCTTTCTCGTCCCTCATCAGATCTGGAGAGATAGCCTTGCTTGGTGCCAAAGGGCAGATTGTGGGTAGATGATTCTCTTGATGATAGCGTTCATGAGAATGTGAGATTGTTGAAAATGACAGAGATTGCAAGATGTGAGACAAAGACATGAAACTCCAGTTTTCAATTTTATTCATTTTTTTTTTGTTATTTTCATTTTGAGGGGGAGGAAGTTTTTTGTTGTTGATTGCTTATAAAGCTATGATTCCATCCCTGATGCAATAGAAATACATATATTGTATTAATGAAAGTATTCAACAATGAAATCATAAACTTTTGTATACAATGTGCATGTAGGAAGTTGTTGCCCCTAGCCATTGAGGTTATACGTTCTATTGGTAGATTTATGGCCATATCGAAAGCTGTTTTGTGGCTCTGCAAAGAATTAACTCTTAACAGGGCTGCCCCAAGGCTCAGCCCTGTTAAGAGGGTGTGAACTTTTAAGGTGAATTAAAACCTGCTCAATAAAAATGTCCAGTGCCTCTCCAAAGTTAGCTCCTAGGCGCCCGACTAGTCAATGATCTAATTACCTCTAACTCCCAAAACCATTACCAAGGACACAAACAAGTTCATTAAATGCCGACGAAGCCACTCGATGAGTAGGCGTCAGGACTGTTACAGACGCCAGTTTAGCTAATTTTATTGTGTTTGCGTGATTTTGTTGTTCTTCTCTGTCACTCCTGTTCTTTTGTCTTGAATAAAGAAACCCGTTCACATTGATTCTTATCGAGTTTACAGATTTGATAAAGATTGACCTTGTAAGCTCATCTAGGGAATGTATGTTTGTGTGTCAGTCTATGGTAATGCATGACAAACACTTCTGACAATTTCTATAGTTACGTTCAGACGGGAGCCCTTAACCTCGAAGTTAGGAAACTTCGAGGTTAGAGCTTGTAGTTAGGGACCGTGAAGACGCACTCGTAGTTAGCAAACCTCGAGGTTTGCTCGATGTTTCGAGCCACGAGAAATCTTATCGTTAGCGCTCTAACCACGAGCCATGGGGGGGGGGGGGGTCCCCACTCTTAGTTAAGCACCGTGTGGACACAAAAAACAACGAACTCGAAGTTAAGAGTGACCTCGCCGTAAACTCCAGCCCCCACAATTTCCCTCTGCTTCCGGGTCAACCTCCAAACGTACACCACAAATACACTACCTACACGTGAAAAACCTATGACGCACGACAGAACAACAACATCTTTTCTTCCCATGCGCTTGATCTCTGAAACTGAACACGTCGAACTCGCTACTGTATTCTATATTCTTCTCCGACGCTAAAAAAAAAAATGTTTTCAACGAATATCTTCATAAAGGCATAAAGTTATCAGTGCAGTGCTATCTCTGCATACCATGACAGAGAACAAGAGTACCTGTAAGCGAGTCCGACAGGGTTGGACTAAAGAATAAATAGACGTCTTGTTAGCAGTGTGGGCTGAAACTTCCGGTTTTGTGGTTTTAACATCGAGTGGGACCCACTCGTAGTTACGGGGGGGCAGAAGCTTTACCTCGAGGTTTCGTAACATCGAGGCTACGATTCGTCGTGTGGACACACGTCGTAGTTAGGGGTAAGAGCTAAACCTCGAGGTTTCCTAACGTCGAGGTTAGGGCCTGCCGTCTGAACGTAACTATTGAAAAAAAAAAAACCAGCCTTCATCAGTGTGTCTGTGGGTTTTTTGTTTTTTGTCATGCATGGATGTATTGTAATATAATGGTGTCATTGTTGTATCAACAAAAGAAGAAAGACTTGTTTTGTCTGTGTTACTTTGAGATATGATATAATGGCCACAGAATTGAATATAGGGCAGTATTTTGATAACATGTCATTGTGAAAGTACAGTGAACAGTGTTTCCACATGAGAATCCCTTTGAGACTTTGCATGAGTTTGACATCAGGTCAAAGTTTTATGACACATGGATTTGAACTGGCCTCAGCTCTATTTATAGTTCTGATTGGACTATTTTATTTTTCCCCACTTGTAAGCCTTGCTTTTTTTCTTGAATTGCTTTACACCTGGGACCACTGGTTGATAGAGATGGCTTGGATTGAGAAAGAACAGAATTTGTGCCAGTGAATGTACAGGTGTACACAGGTGACACACACTTGCCTGTGTTGGAATGTAACCAACCCTGTCACTGCTGGTGCTGTATGGCAGCGGTGCCCTGTTCACTGATGATCGTGAGGTGTAGGATGTCAGTGAGCCAGAGGGACCAGTTGTGATCTCTGTTTGCCAAGGCCATGATGGGGTCATGTTCAACCAATCAACCCCTCCACAATGGGACAGTCGGAGGGGAGATACAGCTAGCGCTGGACATGCTTAGTTCATGGATAATTGGTAAAAAGCCATGGAAGGAGGGGGAGGGATGGGTGACTATTGGAGGGGGTTGCCAGTTGATATTGTTCGGGCGGGAAGTACAATATTGTTAATCTAGGGATGGATGACTAAACAGATAAGTGACTGAAAGAACAATTGTATTGAATGAATGAATGAATGAATCCAAGGGGGTGGGGTGGGATGGGATGGGAGTGAGCTGTAAATGGATGGATGACCAGCCAACCTGCACGTCACCTGCCAAGGGAGGACAGGAGAGCCGAGAGTGAAGGTACTTTTTTTGTAAAGGGAAGTTTACCTCACAAGACTAGTTTGAGCACTGGGATCTCATTAGCTCTCCTTTCTCAGAAAGACCTGTGCCACGTTGTTGTCAAGGAGAGTGACAATGAAAGGCATCCAAGCACTCAGATGGGACCAGTAGGAGGAAGTTGGCCATCAGGGTTACAAAAGCCACACTAATTGCTTAGTTGGGTTATTATCTTCAGCAGAGTTCATATTGGTCTGGAACCCAGGGAGATGAATAAGGTGATCCCTTTGTAGTTCATGTCTTGTATGTGTCAGAGGAAGGTGATGTTTGGTGCAAAGACTTGGATAAGAGGATAAGATTAATCCTTGGTTCAAAAGCTAATCCTGATCTCTGTTTACCAATAATCCATTACTAAGGACAGGGTCACAAATAATGAGAGTTTCAATGTCATTTTGGAATTACCATTGACCCAACCTAATTGCTGGTCTAATCAGATTATGTACAATATCACCAATGAGAAATGTAAAGACTATCAAGCAATTTTAAGGAGCACTGTTTATCAAGACTGCTGACTTGCTGAGAACTCTTCTTCAAGGGAGCGGCATGTGAGTCCAATTAGATGGATCAATTTCACGGTAGCCTTTGGAACAATTTCCGTGCGGGTAGTACAAAGCTGTCAGATACAAGAGGTTGATTCAGGTAAAAAGACATTGAAATAGCCTCTATTCAATTGGGCAAAGTAGTGTGGGACTGTGTTGCAGACTCACTGTGATGCAGACCCACTAAGGAGGGACAGATCAAGACCAAAGGAGTACCAGTGCGGTGAAAGGTGGCAACAGATCCACAGAGTTTGGGGCATTCAGCTTTTGCTTCAGGTGGTGTGTGTATGTGTGTTTCTGTGTCTGTATGTGTGTGTGTGTGTGTGTGGGGGGGGGGGGGTATTCCAAAACCAGTGTGAACACTCATCCCCCTCCATTCATTTGTACCCAAATGTAGTGGCAGTGTAGGAAACATTGTACGTTCCATTACACTGAATACTCCAGGTGAGGTCATTGACCTTCGGGTACAAGTATGTAGCCTGAACTCATTGCATGAACTCTGCTCACTACTCCAGGATTATCTTTCACTGTGATTGTGTGTGCAGCAAATGCATTCTTGGGATGGAGTTCCTGAGTATCTTCTCAGTCCCTTCTGTAAGATCAGATAGATGCCTTTAATACTCTTGTATTCTATCTTTCTCTCTGCCAAAACTTCATTTTTTAATTGTGCCATCCTGTTGATAGAAAAACCAGTAACAAAGATATATCACTCGAGAATGGAATTTGTTTACTTTCACAAAAATGAATGTATAGTGTAGAAGAAATATTTGAGTTAAGATCAGTGTACAAGATGCAGGTATTGCTTCTGATTTTTTTTTTTTGTATGTGTGCATTAACTGACCGTATGATACTATAACCTACATAAGACAAAGCAAAAAAACAAACAAACAAACAAGAACAACAAAATAAACAAGATCAATGCATAAGATACAGGTATAATAATACAGGTATATGATTTTGGATACTTTTGTTGTATATCTGGATACTTCATTATGATATTGTCATACCCTCGGAGATAGTGCATCCAAGTAAAGTTTGATTCCAGTGATACCAAGAAACATGGTGAGTAGCTGTGATACTTCATTGTAAAAGGAGTTTTTGATAAAAACAGATAATAGTTGGGCAGAAGTATCAATGGATCAATGAGAATATGAGCAAGATTGAAAAAAAAATATATCAAAGTTGTAATACCTAATGTCTGCAGAACACAAGATGTGGTATCCTATAGAGCCCCTGATAAGGCCTGAAAATGACTTCTTTGGATGCTATGCCAAACAGAATGTTTGTTAATTCTACAAATAACTTTGCATTTGACATTCCCTGACATGCATGATAAAGAATGCACGACATGCTTGATAAAGAATGCAGATCATCAAACATAAGGCACACTGTAGGTCATCTTCTCTGAAAACTCCATTGTCTTTTATTAAGTGGTTGTTTTTTGTGTGTATGTATGGATGGATGTGTGTATGTTTGTATATGTGTGTGCTTGTGTGAGTTTGTTTATGTGTGTATGCATGCATGTGTCATTGCCATGCGTGGAAAGGAAAAGCTATTTCAATGAGAATGCATAAATGAGTATCCTGTGTGTTTTTGAATGAAGCCTGAAGTTTTATTTGTGGTTCACATCAGTTGTTACTACTTAGCTCAAAAAGCTCAACTTTTTTTTTTTTTTGTATCTCTCTCCCACAGATTGTAGAAAGCTATTTCTCTCACCAGACCAAGGTTTTAATCATTGTGGTTAACTGAGTATACTCATCTACCCATTCATGACCCAGCAATGCCTTTTTCTCTTCGAAGGTCATCATGACAAAACGTAACACAGGATTTTTTTCTTATACCTTTTTCTGGCAAACTGCCTTAATCCACTTAGCTTAAATGTAGGATGCAACCTTTGAGGTGATAGTATCTGTCAATAGAATATCAATGGAACCGGAAAAAATGTCTCTACTCTCTGTCTTAATGGGCTGTGAAAACATTCAAGGGGTGAATGATTTAAGAGTGGTAGTAGAAAAGTTGGCCCAAGACAAGAAAGTTCTTTTTCTTCAGAGACAACAAGATGCTATAGGCCTACTATGTTTATCCCCAGCTTCATGTGTCTGAATGCTAGGACACCCCCCACCCCTCCGGACATAATCCACACCAAGGATGGATGGGTCACAGCATCTTTTACCAACATTGGAAGGGATTCCTCCCCCCCCCCCCCACCACCATCTTTCTCTTCCAGGAGCGATTAGGTGCTAAGTCTTCCATAACGTGGAAGCTCTAAAAGGGATGCCTCTTCTTATAGTGTGCATTAATGTGCAGCTCACCCTTCCTGAGCTCACCCTCACTGTGGTCAGCTATAGCTGCATTAATCAAGTTGTACTCTTCTTGTCTCTTTGGATACAGTTGTTGTTTTTTCATCCCCACATCCTCCTATACCTCCCATGGCACTATTTCTCCCCCATCTTACAGCAGTAGATGTCCCTAGCTTTGCTTTGACTCCTCCATATGTTTCTGTGACATTCTGCTTCCATGTAAATATGGAAAGCAAATCATTGCACCCTCCATTTATCCATATCAGCATTCTTAATCAATATCTTCAATATCTGAACATTTTCTCCTCTATCACCACCCTTCACTCTTACTTTGTTGTACAAATGAATTCACCATGTAGGACCTAAATATAATTATACAGCTTCAGACATTTAAGTACAAAAATTAGATATATATTTCAATTATACAACATGAACATCCATGCAGTATTTTACTTTTACTGCCTCTGGTCAGTTCATTCATGTCTTTACAGGTACTCTTTTTTTGTGTTGGCTGTTCCTAGATTTCATTTTTAAGATGACTGTTCTGTGTTTGATTTGGAGTATTTTTTATATTACAGATGACTGTTCTGTGTTTGGTTTGAAGTGTTTTTGTCATTTAAGAAGACTTTTGTGCATTTGGTTTGGAGTATTTCCTCTACCTTTCATCAGAGGGCAGCTCCTTCCCTCCACATCCCTCATCTGCTGGTTAGCTCCGCTAATCCCGTCATCCACCCCTCTCTCCCGTCCCCATTCTCCCGTCTGAGAGCTGATCCACCTTCACCTCCGGCTGACCCACCGCTCACCCCTACAGGTCAGGGGTGTTTGGCAGTCTGCCATGTTCCATGTTTCCCACCCAGCTAACACCGGCTTCACTTTCACCTGACATTTTTCACATTTGTGGGGTAATTTTTCTCAATTCTTGGGCACCGAATGGGGAATGAGAGATCGAGAGAAGGCGGGAGTCACACTAAAAATGCCACAGGAGTTGGAGAAACAGGGCAAGGTTCTTTGGAAAGGTGGACCAGACATTGTTAGCAAATGAAATTATTTTTGTAAAACTGGGAATGTCGGTTGCCAAGGCATTTATGTGTACCTGCTGTATGGCAGGTTTACTTTGGGAATCATGACCTGACCAAGGAGCTATTAAACACAATTAATAGCTCCTTGACCTGACAATGCCAAAGCAATGTTATATGCAACAGTGCCAGATATAGAAGTGAATATGGCAAAAAAAAAAGTTTGAACAGTAATTTTTTTACTTATGATTAGCATCACTGTCTATAACATCTTATTCTGATGATCTGGTTCATCTTCAGTACCTATGTATGGAAGGATGGCACACTAACAAGACTTTTGGAAACTTGTCTTCTCTCTTACCCCAAACCTCCCCTCCACCCTCAAAAAAAAAAAAAAAAAAAATGAAAAGAAGAAGCAAAAATTGAGGAAAGTGAGATGTTCTTTGAGTTCCGCACATGTGCAACCCACTGTTGACAATTGTGGCACATTCATTTGTCAGATTTCAAAGTTGTACGCCAACATTTGTCACCTTCTGCACAATGATGTGATAAATCCTGCCAGATTTTTTTTCCCCCTCAGTAGTTTTGTTGTATTTAGAGAGATTGCAGATATCAAAATACATACATTCAATGGAGGGTGATGAACAAGAGGCTCGAATTGAAAGAAAGTTTAGCCGCCAGAACATACACACAAAGAGATTTATGAAGTGCTGATAATCCATTAAGCTGTTTAACCTAATGTCCATAAGTAGGAATAGAGATGTGCAGCTAATCTACACTGGACGCTTTGCTTTGAATGGACTCTAACCGCCAAGACGGAATCCCGGAGGCGTCAGTTCCTCGGATGTACTGGTGGGCCTGAGCTGATTAGGATCTCTGAATGTCCTCATGATGTCTCAAGGATCAGTCCTGTCATTCATAATGTCTCGTCATCGCCCTGCACAGGTCCCCACTGTGTATGTCTTAAAGCTTTCTTTTGAGCTGCTGGGATTTAATCTGCCCTATGTCAGCAAGGAAGGAAGCAAAGATACATAGTCAGGAAAGATATTACCCTGTATAAATCGGAAAGAAAATATTAAGTAGGCCTATGCATGTACTGTGAAACAACTAAATATGCAGATGTGTACTATGATGTTCTTTGGCAAGCTGCAAATCATGGAAAGACAAAATGTTTGTCTTTGAGCTAGGATTTTAGATAGTTCATATGGCATAACATTTGTCCGTGTATGTCTTGGACCTCCAAAGTCATTTATGATTAGAATGACACTAGTCACATGCTTTATCCTGGTACTGTGAAAGTGGATATGTACATGCTTGTAATATTTCGCGCTCGGCCTGGTAAGATTGGCTTTGCATGTTTTTAATTCCGCAGAGTCAAGACATGCGCTACTGCAACATATAGCAAGGAAAAATACTTGCGTGCTTTTATTTTCGTGCTAGTTTCTGGTTTCATGAAATGCGCAAAAATTTCAACACGGCAAAAATGTTCACTTTTACATTTGTAGGATTCCCGATTTCTAAAGGATCATTCAAGAGCATTGAGAGATTTTTGTGAAAAAGACTGAAGCAGTAGGACCTTACAACATTTGTATTACCAAAAGCTTGCATGAGTGGAACAGGGTTGAATCAATCCCCTCTCTATAGGCCTATGCATTTTTTTGTTTTAAATCAAGTAGGTCCTAAATTGTAGATCTCACTTTCCTACTCTATGTTGTACTTATTCTTGCTGACCTATGTTGAGATGTAGGAAGCTGAGATATAATTCTATCAGGTGCCAAGGTACATGATTATGTTTCTGTGAGCGGTCAGAGTAATGAGAATGTTAATGACCATACAGTCTATGATAGGGAGAATATCGTAATCGTGGCTAATAGGAGAGCTATCCAGTTGTACTGAACTTTTCACCCCCTGGTAATGTGTTGCAAATAGCTGTAGTCTTTCATCTATCCAACTAACTTTTTAACCCTCTTCTTTCTTCTTGTTTTTGTTGCTATGGCAACCTCTATGCCTCTTCTTGGGAGAGCAGCTACCTCGGCTGTGTCAGTGGAGGTAAATAGCAAATATTGTCTTCCTTCTCCCTTTCCATTCCTAACGTACTGTGGTCGATACAATGTCTCTCCAGCCGATACTGCTCAGTGGACCACTTTACCCTCTGCAACCCCCCCCCCCCCCCCCCCCCCCCCCCGACCCCCATCCCTCACTTTTTCTGGTAGTGAGCCGGCTATGGTCTGTGGGACGAGGTGAGCCTTCCAGCCAAGCCCAGCCACAGCCAAACATGTTGCTTGATGAGGGATGGGCAGGGGAGTGACACCACAGCATTTGGTATGGGCATTCACCCTCCTGAAGCCGGCGAGAGAAGATTGATTGTTGTGGGCTAATGAACAGACAAACTCATGAACTCGTGACATGATGGGGCCAGCGGAATTCCGCAACGCTCTTTCTCTTTGCGCTCGGTCTCTGTCATAAACCATGGGAAGAGAATCACTCTGCATGTGCATCTTCCAGAAAGAAAATAAAAATGAAATAAAATGGAGGGGGAGGGGGGAGGATATGGAGGATTCTCACCAAAGTATAGTAAACTGTGATATGCCTGGTCAGCAGACATGATGTGAACTTATAGAGTACAGTAATATAGTATGAATTCTTGACCATTTCTCTACATCTATGAATGCTACATCTCTTTTTGTCTAGCCTGCTACTAGTATATGTAATGAAACATAAGGGATTCACATGATAATTCACCTATTGTGGCTGTAGGACTGTTTGGTATGTTTTCTACTTTTTCACTGTCACTGCAAGTGCTAATTTGCCCTGAAATGTATAGATGATATTATGACAGGTGTAGTTATGATAAGGCCTATCTATTGTACAGCAAGATATTTTTGTGACATGAAATTTTCACAAATTGTCACCAGCATTCAACATATAGGGCCTATAGTGTAGATAAGAACTTTGAACCTTGAATCTGTGAATCTTGGTTATTGTGAAATTTGTGAAATTAAAATGCACGCGAACATTCCTCATTTTACAGTATTGTTGTAATACTGTACGTATGCCATATATTTAGCGAGTGTAAATTTTTTTGTGAAAAGGGGACTACTTGACAATTTCTCGAGTGGTTAAATGTCACAATTGTAGAATACCGAATGGAGAAATATATGTGTGCATATCACATTCATGTCGGGATGAGAATTAATATTTTCGTGTGTTTTTGAATTAGTGAATAACACCTGACTCACGTAATTAAAAACCTCATGAAATATTCTATTTTCATAAAACTCTAATTGTGAGTGGCTCATACTTGAAATTTGACAGTATCACCTGATTTGATGACATCGCGATATCAGTTTTTATTTTCCCTTTCAAAATGGAATCTGTATTGTCCATTAAACAGTGACCTGTCAGTACTACTGATGAGCGTATGCTTGTATTATTCTGAAACTATCTAGTATGCTGCTTAGTAATACAGCTTTTTTAAAATGTGAATTTGTAATCTGTGCGAGAAAAGAATCGGGTGTAGCGAGGGGGTTTTTGGCTCCAATGCTGTGAGCCAGCCAGCAGCATGTATGACCCTTCATCTCATGTAGTCCGGTGGGCCCTGAACTCAGCAATAAATTCCATATGGGTGCACTTACTGACCCCGCAAGGGAAAGGGAGAGAGAGAAAGAGAGAGGGATAAATAAGGAAGAGAAGGAGATTGAGAAGAATGCTGGCCTCATGCGTGGCATTCTGATGAAACATGGGTAATTATGTGTGTGAAACTACATTGGTCGCCAGGGAGATTGCTCATGTTACTGCATAGGCTGGCTTCACCTTTCTCCTCAGAATCTTTGGGAAAGAGGACTGTAGCCCCTTGCATGGTGTGTGCTCTCTCGGCCCGATCGAGTTTGATACTAGGGGAAGTGAAGAAAGAAGAGAGGCAAGACATTTAGAAGGATTTACATTTCTTTCGCCTTTTTTTCCTTCCCTTTTCTGTTTTGATTTTCGGAGATTGCAGTGAATGTTACACCCGATAGCCCACACCAATTATGTCGAAAGAGTGACAAGTCACATCTGAATAAGTCCATTTATGGTAGAAGAAAAAGAGAGCAGCACGAAAGTGTGAAGAGATTTTTCGCTGGGGAATCCTGTTCAATGAGCGCCTCTTCTCTCTCTCTCTCTCTCTCGTTCTGTCCTTCCGAAATCTGGGGCTTTTTGTACAGTTTATACATCGCTGGCTCTCTCTCTCGCCTTCCATTAGCTCTGAGAAGTCCATCTTGAGCTTTGGCAGAAGGTTTCCCCATTTTGGTGTGGTAAGAATGCCAAACTCACAATCTGACAAACGTACGAGACCAGTCCTGCAGTAGGGATCGTGTGGCTGATCGAATATTGTCCTCTGGTTTAAAAAAAAGAAGAAATTAATAAAAAAATATGGGGGAAGAGTTGGTCAGGTGGAGAGAGAGGGGCAATTTTCCCTTTGCCTTATGAGTGGCATAAATACTGTCATCAACACAGTGTGTGTGTCAAATATCAGGATTGTGACCACACACACCCCTCTGTAGATGCTGCAAATTTAGGTGCAGTCTTCGTCATGTTTGGAGCAGTCATTGCTTTGTAGGTTCATGAATGAAAAATGGAACTTCCAGTGACCTCTAACCAGCAATTAGCAACTACAGTTGTACTTTATATATCAGTATTCACTACTTCTTAACATTTCTGTGCACAACAACTCAACTGGATAGCAGATCATGGGGTTGCATGTAGCTTCATGAGTAGACAGACCCAAACACGCCCTGTACAAGAGGTCAAACTGTTCAAACTATCGGAATAACTTTTTTTTTTCCTCCTTTGCCTGTTGACAGTGTGTTCAAAGTTTAGGGAGGAAATTGAGCCACTTTAACTGACATCTTGCAGAAAAAAGATATTCAGCTTAGGTTTGCTCCGGTAATGTTTGACCAACATATTGAGCCGATGTGTAATTTCCAACTTTGCCTCTTACCACTTTGCTAAACAGGTTTCTGAGCTTCTCCTGTGTACTTCAGGAGTTTAAAGAGGAACGAGAGGTCTTCTAGTGGCTGGTTTAGTGTGAAGCTTCATGTGTGCATAGCCTCTTGTTGTGAGCTTGCTTCTTGTATGTGTCAATCAGCATAAAGGTGGATTTGTTATCACTTAATCTGCATTTATGAATATGCAAAGTGAGCTTGGTGAGCATTATACCTCAACATACAGACTGCCACATCTGATCCGTTAGTCTTAGTGCAATTTTCACGAACAGGATGGTGAGAAACATCTCATGCCACAGTATTATCACTCAACAATCAAGCATTCAGGAGGAAAAATAGTGACACAGTTCCTGGCTGTGCCTACATCCAGCCTGAATAATGTGATTATACTGGGCATGAGAATGTTGACACATTTTAGTCTTGATACATAAAACAGCTGATCCAGTTTGTGGCAGATCGCAGGTCATAACAATAGCTTGCAGGATGCTGCTGCTACCATGCAGTTACCATTGCAATTGATGAAAGTTCGTGAAAGATAGTCTTATCTGTCGTTAGAACAAAACTGGGAAACCTGCCCATAATCCAAAGCCCTTTCCACTTTTCATTACACATTGATCAATAGACTTCCTGTATCGCAGAAATACTAGTCGACACTGAATTGACAAGGAGCATTTGATCAATGTACTCATTCCATTCGTAAGAACTGTAAGAACATGGGTTTGCCTGTAAGGTTTGAAGGGAAGCTGATGTCACTATGTGGACAAGATGACGTTAAATGACCGCTTTGTTACAAACAGAGAAGAAAGAGAGTAAGAGATGTGGGGGGGGGGGGGGGGGGGTAGGAGAAGTGGCTCCACAGGTGGGTTGACTCTGCCCATGTTAACACTCATTGTAAACATTTGATTGGTTGTGTAAAGTTTACCCAGCCAGGACAGGGATCACTGTGTCAGAAAGTTCACCTCCGAGTCAGGCCCCAGCAGCGGGCCAGATCTTAGCAAGGTTTGATAGGCAAAGGGACAAAAAGATGGGTGGATAGGGACGTAGTTAAAGAGGTAACCTATCTATGCAGGAAAGGAAAAAAGAATGAAGTGTCATTTTGGTGTCAAGAGGTTTTCAAAGTAAACTATCGCAAGATTGTTAGTAGAAAGAGAATAGAATAGGAAAGGGAAAGAGAAGGGTTCACAGATTTTTTTTTTTTTCATCTCCTGCTGAAGAGTCCTGCTCCACTTCCATTGTGGCAGGAAGAGATCTAACAAATATTGATACAGGCTGTCATGGGGGCCTTATGCTCCAGAAAGCGCCCATGCCTTGGTAGTTAGCAGGCGGTGTGGTGTGGTTACCGCAGGTTTCACAGGTACTTGAGAAGGTTACATGACTTGCTTGCTTCAGTAACCAAACATGCTGAATGGAGAGGTAAAAGAGTGAGAATGTAAAAGTTGCGGACTTTTTGCGGTGCCCCACTTGCAGCTTCTCTCCTTCCCCGGCAGAGAAGTCAGCCAGAGATTTTCCTTTGTGCCTCGTGTGACTGGTTGGCTTATCTCTGCCTTGGCGAGTCAATTCTTTTTTGGTGACTGCTGGAGGGCATGACGGAAATGCAAAAAATCCACCAATTTAGGTGTCATTGTTGCCAGTCTTGCTTGCCAAAATGCAAGCCGAATCGTAACAAATTATTACTTTTTGATGCTTTTCAAGTATGTCCATTCTTTCAAAATGGTAAATCGATGAGGACAAATATTTCAAAAGAAAACCCCGACAGCAGAGCTTTCATATTGCCGTCATGTTGGAGGTCACTTTATATCTGGAGCAGATATAAAAGTAGTGCGAGTAAACAAGACTATTAAGTTGGCAATAATCCAAACTGCATGGATACTGTCACTGAACTGCAATTAAATTCCTCATAAAAGTGTGATATCTAAATCTCTTTGGGTCTGAAATGGGCTTTTTTTTGTCAGGCTTGAAATTTAACATAGCAAAAGTATGTGCTTGTGTTTGGATGATGCTTGAATTACGTGGTTGATAGATGGGCTGTTATCTGGACATTTTTAGGACTGTTGTCTGGAAATTTTGATTGCTTTCATGGCTCATGCTAGTGGGAAATGTATTCTTACAAATCTCCATGTGTGAGGGGAAAATACTGCTGTCCATAATTACTGTCCACTTCAATGGATCAACTGTACCAGCTTGTAATATTGTATACGTATCTCAGGATTTATTCTCTGGCCAGTGAAATAAGTAAACAAACAAATACCAGTAGTGATCATCTCTTTTTTTCCCCTGTGCCTCAAAAAGGGTGTTGGAATCATTATTATTGCTACAATAGCTGATTTGCTGGTTTGAAGACCAGAGAGGCCAATCTATGAGGATTTTATATCTGTAATCTGATGATCCTCTCTAAATTTATCAGTTAAACTGTACTCAATCCCCCAAATTTTCAATCTAAAGAAAATCATTATGTGTATTGTAGTTCCAGAAAAGGTGTGATATTGATATAAAGATGTTGAAATCAGTGCAGGGTTACTTGGTAACTACAATCTGGGTGGAAAGAAAGTTGGAGGTCACAGAGGGTTATGCATGACGGAAACATCTCTCAGTGCTTGTAAAAGACCAGAATACCTCCACTGTTCATCTTGAATTGAATGGAGGAGGAGGGATGTATTAATTATGAATGATGGTTTGTGGTTTTGGCTTCAAGTCAGCATCTGTGAACCCTGAGGGTTCTTAATGTCTCCCTCCCCCTTCCCTTCCCTGTTTCTCCCCGCTGTCTGGCAGAATATACTACTGTGTAGCTACCCTCTAAAAATGATAGCTGCAGAGACACTGGAAAGGTCAATGTTTTCACTGGAGGGTTCATAAATTTGGAAATATGAGGCAACATTTTTTGCTTGATTCCTTTCACCTTGTTTTCCCACTAGTCCGAGACTTGAACTCCTGCCCAGCTGCTGGGGTAACGAAGGAGGCAGGCAGGAACGTGGCCGCTTCTGTCTTTGAGGGATTTCAGTCACAAACAGAAAGGCCATGAATGCAAAGTAGGGCTCCTAACCTAGAGAAATGCAGCCATGAGCCCTGTCGATCCCTATGCCAATTCATACTCCTCCAAAGAAGTTAATTTGTAAAATACATCAGTCGGTGGGGGCTGGAAAAAGTCCTACTTTCTTTCAGGCACATGAAACGTCACCTCAATCATTTTTCACCGTGTCCCCGGCCCCTGTGCTCCCACAATTGCTAAAGTACAAGTGTAATCCAATGCGGGCCAATGTGGCAGACATGAAATACCAAGTGGAAAGGAGAAAGAGAGGGAGAGAGAGAGATGGAGTAAAGTTGAGAGGGAGGAGCAAGGGAGAAAGCTGTCAAGTCTTGTTGGACCCAATTGAGTTTGACTGTATTACACACTTCACTTTTCCTCAGCGACTTGCCCTCTGAGAGTGGTGCAGACAGTCTAAAATGAACAGAAATTACCCAGAAAAAAAAGTGGAGCAACCCTCTCGTTACTCCCTCACCCACCCCCCCCCCCCCATAACAATAATAATAAAAAAAAATGCCCCTGTGCTGTTACAAGGGGAACATTGTTTAATTTCAGAGCATAACGCCTTGACATCATAATAAGGAATTGAGAGTGTAAGTGAGTGACTAATAGGGTAGAAAATTATCAGCAAGAGAACCTGTTCATGGCCAAATCGCTGGAGGAAGTTGACTCTGTCACCTTGTGACATCGCCTTATTTTGTGTCAGGATTAATCAGGCTAAGCGAATTATTTGAATTACACGGCTCACTGTGCCATTTTGGCCGAAATGCGGTTACAATCTCGTAATAGTGGTGAGCGAAGGACCAGAATTATGAGTTCCTACCGTACAATTGGGATTGCTTGTGGCAATGAGGCAGGGGTACGGCCATTAAATGGAGAAAGAAATAGATAGAGATAGATAGATAGATAGATAGATAGATAGATAGATAGATAGATTAAGATATAGACAGACAGACAGAATGATAGATAGATAGATAGATAGAAAGATGAATAGATAGATAGATAAGAGAGAGAGAGATGAGAAGGGGAGTGGTGTTGCTAGTAAAGTCAATAATGATTTTTACTATTTCAGACCATTCAGCAGCAGCATGTTAATAGATAAAGTTCATAGAATTTTAGTTTAGTTGCTCTGTGAGTGTTAGGCCTAAAGCAACTGCAATCACAGTATGCATAGAAAGAGTTAAGCATTAAAAAAAAACAACAGAATTCCATGAATGCTGTAAAAAGAGAGACAAAGGTCCACTGAAATGCAAATAATGTGAGTCTGATTCTTAATGTGTGGGGGAAGACATTCATACAACAAATATACCACAGACGAAGGGAAAGCCTCCTTTCTTCTAGTCACGTTGAGCATGTTCCTTACATTATGTCCACAAAGGCAAACTTGATGTGATCGTGTGCTTTCCGCAGAAATACAAGCAAAGGCTGGCAGGATCTGCCAGTGCACCTTTCACTGTCCGAGCATGCACCAATTTTTTTCTCAGACTTGTAAACATTTGATTTGACACCCCCTGGTGCTTCACTTATTTTGATATTATGGATGAGTGGGTGAATTTATGAAATGTTCCAGTTGAAGAAGGATAATCTGTAACTTCCAGCTACTGCTGCAATGACTAACACATGGGTTCAAATGGGTGTCTGACTGATTTGCACTACTGTACCTGCTTACCATCTCTGTTTAGTACTGGAAATACATTGTAGGTATGCCCTGTGAGAAAAACAGAAGTCAAGAATTCTCACTGAATAACTTTTTTTTTTCCAGTTTTTATTAACTTAACAGATCTTGTTCCATTATTTTCAGATCAGATTCAGAAATGCAGTCAAAGAGCATTTCAATTTCTTATAGCTCTTGCATGGGACTGGTTTTGGAAGGTGCTGCAATAGGGCCATTCTCATTGCAAAAAATCGCGATGTTTTACATTTGTGTCTACATTGGCAGGTAAACATTGCGAAGTTAGCTCCGGTGCCAACAATCGCGATCTTTCATGACGTACTGAGCATGCCCAATTTACTCCAATCACGCGCTCAGCGTTTGTTTGGGGTCAAGCGGATACTGAAGTCACGTGAGTAATATTGCAATATTTCTGCTGCGTGCATTCTCATTGCAAAACTCCTTGCGAAGTTTCGCTCGAAGTTAGAAAAATCGCACTCCGTCTTGCGATTTTTCTGGCGATGGTTTAGTGAGAGTTGCTAGGCAACTTTCACCGTAACTTCGCGATTTTTCTAATATGGCGAGTTTTCACCTGCAATGAGAATGGCCCTAATGTGTTCTTTCAGACTTGTTGTGTGAAGTTGCAGAAAACTTTCAGCTTGTTTGCTTGGGGATTTCTGTCTCATCATTAAGTGGGCTCAAAATTTGCCATATATATATGTGACCCGCTACAACAAAATGGTCCTAAAGTCGCGCACGGTCGAAGCCGTGAAAATCGAGTTTGAAGTTAGAGCATCAAAATTGGTCAAAACTTACGATTTTCTGAATTTGACATATTATCAGAGTCTGACATGTCTTCTATCATCTGTCGAAATTTTGAAGCAAAATGATGAAAGGAAAGAACAAAAAATAGCGTTTTTCTGGGCCATGTTTTTTTTTTTGGCGTTTCAACGAAGCAGAAACTGGTTCGAACATTTGGATTGAGCGCCACACATAGGCTCCGCCCCTAACAACGACCAGAGTGATCTCATTGGTCAGTTTGATGCTTGCCGCTAACCGAAGCGTGAAGCTCGCACACTGCCCAGTCGACTGGTGCGTGCGGGCGGGTTGCGCTATGCCTAGCCGCTTCTCCTGACATCCTGGTCACTGATTGGTCGGTGAGGAGACCGCCGACGCTGTGTTTGAATGAGCATTTCGGGGGTTGCTAGCAGGGAGGTGAGAGGAAACACCTCCCTGGTTGCTAGGGCTTAACTTCTATTGTCCGGAGGTGAATACTGACTTGCGTGTCTCTTGATTGTGATTGCGTCGCAAGGAGAACTTTTAGGGCGCTTTTCTCGAAATAGTGATTTCCCAGACGTCTTGACATGCTCTCTTTTAAACATCGATATCTCCGCAGCCGATTATTTTTATGAGACGTGTTATATATCAATTTAAAGCAGAAAGATTAGGGAATTGTGTCATGCAATTTTCAAATAATCGACCTCGCCCGACTTTAGGATCATTTTGTTGTAGCGGGTCACATATTACCAGTCAATGGTAGTCTGGACCTTGTGAAGGGGTAAAAATAGGGAATATATATGTGAATGACTCAATGAGTTTTATCGAACATTTTGTAAAATGAAACCAAACAAGTTGTAGTTCTTGATAAACAAGGAAAAATGGGTTATGAGTGGGGCGGAGCAAGACATTGTGATAGATACATCCCAACATATAAGCAGTATAACCATGCAGTCCCCCTCTAGGTATGACCCATGTACATGATCATGGCAAACACATGAACAGCAGGTCAGGTTCAGCAACCAGTGCCAGTCATGTTGTCTCCCGTCACCATGCAGTAGCTCTTAGCCTAGAGATCCATACCCGTATGATAGCAAAGAGTCCAGGATGTTATATTTCCGTATAATTCCCATCACCTGACACATGCTTCATCGCAGGGTAGCTCTCCTACCAGGATTGAAGCATGGCATGGCCTGTGAATTTAAAGACTCAGCAGCATGGCGGTTCACTTGTAGGTGACGCAATTCATTCAATCACATGAATCGCACTGGTGAGTGAATTTATGAATGGAAACATACACTCAGTAGTACTAGTAATAGTCCCAATGTTTCCCCATGCTAGTGGGTCTTAGCCTTAGACCTGCTAACAATAGCAACATGGGGATACCATACAGTGGGAATGCTGGCCTGGCTCAGATATATTCGGGAATCCCTGTAATGAATTGTGTACAGCTTTATCAGTGATCTCTATGTTAAGTACACCTACAGCCAACAAAGAATCATGACTGGAGTTAACTATAACCAGTGAGTGTACGCTTCGATGTGCATATTCGCTGATGGGTGCTACTGGTGGTTTTTGAATGTACTCTGATGGGCAGCGAATGAAGAGCGATTCAATTGATGAATCCTCACACCAATGGGTCTTTAATGTGCAAGTCGACAGGTGCAGCTTGCAATGAGTCAGGGATAGTCAAGGTCTGCAGAATGGGGATGAAAGACTAGCAGAGGAGATGTGATGTAGAAATAATCTTACCTGTGACCTGGGGGATTATACCTTACAGGTGTCTGGACCAGCTTGCCTCCAACCAACAGGGAATGCCAGGATAGTAGAGTCGATGAAAAACTGGATGAGGACAGTGATTCATCGCAGCAGCAGTGGCTGCCTGTCGCAAATGCACAACCAGATGGGCTTTCAAGAATCTTTTTCGTGTTTTTTCCTTGGCAGTCTGTCTTGATTGGCATGCACATAATAGTACACTGATTGATACTTCTGATTTTCAAGCATTGTTCAAACCAAAGAATGGTTCCTAGTTTGGGGGATATTTTCCACAGTTGGTAACCTTTTGCAAATGATTTCTTTGTGGGAATTTGTATCACTTGCAGAAAAATTGTCTTGCTGGAATATGGTCCAAAATAGGAAGATGTCACAAATTGTAAGGACCTTATAACTTACAAGGCTTTGATTGTACTTTGTCAGTATTACCCAACAGGTACTCCTGAATCACAGATTCATGAAAATCATTTTTTTTTTTTGGCTTTTCTTTTTAAAATATTAACATCACAGAAATGTAGCAGTTAGGGCCTTTCGTTTTTCTGAATCTCATTTCACTGTGGTATTATGCAGTACGCAGTCGAATACTCCTGTAAAGTGATGAGGCCAGTTGAGTAACTTTCAAGATGGCATTTACACTGCACCCCCCCCCCCCCCAAGAAAAAAAGAAAAAAAAAAAAAATGATGCAGGATCATATGACAGTCTTGGAGGTGAAATAGGAGGTTAGAGCAAGGTCGGTGCAATTTGCAACCTGCAGTGGCCCTGGGTTGCTCCAAAAGAGGACCAGAGGAAACTTTAGCAAGTCTTTGGCCCATAGGAGCTAGGAGGGGGGCTTGGAGCCAACAACCTCACCTCCCCTCTCCGGCTTGCCTTTATGGAACTGCAGGAGAATTCGGGACTGTGAATATTTAAAATGGCCAAGGCTGTTTTATCCTAGGATGCTGTTTAAGAACTTGTTTGGTCCAGAGTGCAGGCAGTTGGTTTTTTGTGGTCTTGAAACAGGAGTAGCCTGACAGGCAAGGTATAGCAACTTGAGAGATTCCCCTGGCCCAGGTTTTATGCTTGTCCCCAGGACCATAAAACCTTGCCCTCTTCTTGCCAGCAGCAGCCCCAGAGAGAACGTTTGGTATGCGATGCAGAGATTTTTGAAGGGAGACATCTGCCGTGCATACTTGTGGTGCAGGTAATGGAAGAAGTAGAAGAAAATGTATATAGCATTTCATGACCCACTTCTACCTTATCTTGTCTGGTGGAAGTTAATGGCCAACTTGCAGATTTAGCTGTGGTCTTTGAATCCACTAGGGAAACCAAGATATTTCTTAACATGATGACAGGCGAATCAAAAACCTGTCGGTGAGTGACTGGTACCAGGAGGACGCTTGGTTACTGTAAAGAGCAGCTATTGGTCATGGCTCTTTAGTCGTATATTTTGTATTCGTACCACATTCAAAATCACATAGGCCTAATGGTTTCAGTGTAATGATGTGCTGGAATCATAAATACTGAAAGCTAACATACTAGCAGAATGTTTCACCTAAACCTGTACTTAGGTATCTATCAAATATCTCTCTGTTTAATGATGATGTCTGTTGCAAGTGCTGTGCGGTGACTGTCTGCCTTTCCCTCAATGAGATGTTCGGGAACAAGAACAGTTGTGTATTATTAACTCATCATCAGCCGTCAGCATTTTCTTTCCGGTAGGGTTAATGAAAGAAAGAACTCTAATGAGGCTTAGACCATTGTCAAATGGATAGCAATGATGATGATGATGCGGGTTTTTTTTTTTAATCTTTTTTTACTGGTATCTTCTTTTTCTCACTAGGGAACAACAGCAAAGAGCAAACTCGTGCTGGACAATCTCTTGATGAGTCACTGTCCTCACCATCCAGGATAACGACCAAGGAAACACTTCCGAGGTCACATCCCAAAGAAATTTCACTGTTAAGACCTCTCCCCTCCCTTAATGCCTGCCTGCCTTTGCCAATCAAATTGCAATTACAGGCAAGGCCATGAAAATTAGCCTGGTAGTCTTTGTTCCTGACCTTCGATTAATTGTTTTCCGAAATCGGAACTAGCAGGGAGTGACATGACTTCCCATGTGAAAGAAAAACAGCTTTACTAGCTAGTGCTGAATCAGATTTGGATTATGAACAAAAGTGTCTGGTGAACTCAAGACTACTGAAGTGAAAAGTTCCAACAGAAGTTCTGAAAGATATGATGTGCATTGATGAGCTCATATATTCTAACAAGCTGTTATCTAACTAAAACCATTCATGACAGTTGGATTAGATACCGGATACCCATCCTGCTAGAAGTGTCCTTGTTTTTGTAGGTTATAAGTCCGTAACATTGGTTAACCCATAGAGGACGGTTTGATTTTGCTACACCACACATTTCCCATAGATGCTTGCCCGAGTATACGCGGGACTCGTCCTCAACGGGTTAAGCATCCAATCACATCTTACATAACTTGCTGCCACGTGCATTGGGACATTCATCTATGCATGGATATCATTCCTGAAAGGAGACTGTGTGTATAACTTCAGTGCAACATACTTTTTTTTGTGTGTGTGTAAAACTAATTGTGGTCGATAGAAGAACAGAATCATTCAAGATGTGTTTTGACCTCAAGATGTCCAAAGTTCTAATTCGTGTAAGTGTTGAGGAACCAATTGATATCGTGCATTTTAAACCTTTTGTTTATACACTGTGAGGGGCCTGTAGTCTAGCCACGCTTCTCTGAGTGACGAATAAAGAATTGTGACCAGTTCCTGACCCTCGGTGATCAGCCAATCATTCAGTTGGAACGGGGGAGCTTCTGGTGCGCGACTGTGTCAATTCCAGTGCGTGGTTTGCATTGATCCATTCATGCACTATTACCACACAGCCACACTTTATTTATACACACATTGTGATTGTCCCAATAGTGAGAGTCATGAGTCTGTGGTGTCCATCAAGCGCCAAAATCTAATTCCATGAATGAAATCATTTTTTTTTTAATGTTTAATATTTCTATGTGAATACAACCCCTGTGCAATCATCATTCCTTCTATTTGATTGAAGACCTCTCTTTCAGTATTCTTCCTGTTATTGAGGAAAATCAGAGTGTGGTTCTGATTTTTAGCACCTTGCTTTCACTCTGCAGTTCTGTTGGTCTAACTTGGTCCTGTAACCTTGCGTGTCACTGTTCTTTAAAGGACAAGTTCACCTTCATGAACGTAAGGTTTGAGAGAATGCAGCAATATTAGTAGAACACATCAGTGAAAGTTTAAGGAAAATTGGACAATCGATGCAAAAGTTATGAATTTTTAAAATTTTTGTGTTGGAACCGCTGGATGAGGAGACTACTAAGGCTCATGATGTCATATGAGTACAACAGTATAAAGAAAATGTAAAGAAAATTCAACATATTTTCACTTTTTTCGCATAATAAAAGAGTACTTGGCTTGCCTCTTTCTAAAGGCAATGGGAATAATATTACCCATAACATACAGTATGTCAGTAACGAGTCAAGGGAATGTGTACTTTTTTTCAAAAGATGAAATATTGTGAAATTCTCTTTATATTTTCATTGTATTGTTTTACGCATGTGACATCATACACTGCAGTAGTCTTCTCATCCAGCGGTGACTGCACAAAAACTTCAAAAATTCATAACTTTTGAACGGATTGTCAGATTTTCCTCAAACTTTCAATGATGTGTTCTACTAATATTGCTACATTCTCTCAATCCTTATGTTAATGAAGGTGAACTTGTCCTTTAATCAGTCAGCCTACATGTACCAGGGATGTCCGTGCATGTACCCATACATTCAGGAAGTTTCTTCAAGTTTTGCTCTATTAGCTGTAATGAATATTCTTGTCAATGTTTGAAGAAAAACTATGTTTGCACCTCCCGTATCACAAGAAGAATATAGATAAAACCAAATAGTGTTCCTCCATATTATTTTCCTTATCAATTATTTCGGTTATTGTATCAATTCATTTTTGTGCAGGTTTTGTGTGTGTGTGTGTGTGTGCGCACATTGGGTCATTATTATAATGAAATATGCAAATGTATGTAATTTGCCCTTATGAGACATTTTCATTTCCAGATATATAAGTGATGTAGCTTGTGATTGATGATTCCCTAATCAGACTGGATAAATGATTATTTGTTTGGTTTCAGATGGATCTAATTTTGATATGTCTGATTTAGGTTTTGATACAACGTACAGGTGTGCAGACTGACCTGTAGTAAAGTCCATGGTCGCATTCCATTATTTCTGTGGATGTGAACTTTCTATCTGGGTTTAGCTTTGAAATCTCCAATTATTCTCTTGGCTCGGCCCTGATCTAGGGTAGCTGACCAAATGCTACTAGTCTAGGTTCCAGGCTTCTTTGCCCTGCATTTTATATTTTATTCTACTCAGTAGGAGATGATGGATTTGAATCACCTGTTTTTAGTGGGATAGGACAAGGGGAAACTGAAGATTACCTATTGCTTTGTGCACACCAGGGCCTTGTTTCATAAAACTATGTTAAAAATGGTAACTCTACAAGCAACAGTAACTACCTTAGCAACACTATTCCATAGTTCATCGAAACTAAGATTTTCACTGATGGTTACCATTGATTGCAGGGTCACCATCAGTTGTGAAGTTGTCATTGTTTTATGCAAAGGGGCCCAGATATGGCATATTCAGTAGAGAAAATTATAGCAAGATATGAGTGGAGGCAAGAGAGTCTGTGAACGATGTACTGGCATGGATGCGGTGTAAACATAGCATCAAGAGTAATAAAAAGACATAATATTGCGATCAGTTTAATGCGTTTACCAGAGGGAATTTATAACAACTTGTGGGTGCTAATAAGTGTTGGACTTGGGCTAGGGATAGGCTGAGAGGGAGGGAGGGGAGGGGAGGGGAGAGGGAGGGGAGAATGGGAAAGGGAACCATTACATGGCAACTGAACAAACAAGGTTGGTCAAACACTGCTCTGGATTCTTTCAAACTTTTCTGTCTTTTTTTTTTAAACCAAAAACGAGAAAAAGATAGCAAATGAGGTGATGAGCAAGAAGGATGCACTAATGAAGAGTCATCAGACGTTTGTTGCTAGTAACAGGTGGAGATGAGCGTCTGTGATGGCTCGCTTCCACCCTCAGGGTCAGGATGGTGTGAGTATCAGTGGGCAGAAAGTGATAGATGGCACTAGTTCCAGCTTCCTTTAAGCCTGTTGATGATGAGCTGGTTTAGCTATAATAACACACATTTCCCATAGATACTTGCTCGAGTACGAGTATACTTGGGGACTAGTCTTCAATGGGTTAACGTGCTCTGCCTCATACATCTGATGCCTCTTTGGTTATATGGTTGAAGAATTATACACAAAGTTTGGCTTGAATTATCACTATCAGACACTATGCAACAACCCAAACTGGGAATATGTTCTTGCAAAAGTTTAAGCGGGTAGGTGTATATTATTCAGACTGTAAATTCTGACTGTGGATCTGATATTAGATTTTGTTCAAGTATCTCTAAGAGTTGTCCTTTGGATCCTCTTTTCCTTGCTTGACACCTCCTTTGATTATTGCAAATTAGGGGCTGCTGATATTGAGAGGAAGTTCCACTCACCAATTAAGGAAACTTGTTTAAATCAAACCTGTGGGACAAATGAGTTTCTCACTATGCCCTGTGCCCACACTGACATTGAGGTACAACGTGTACGTACGTTTGTGTTCAGATGCAACAGGATAGATTAACCTGTTGTGGACAGGCTTATTTTGCTATAACACACGTAGTGTTTTATTTTTTTTTAAAGACACATGCCCAAGTATACTCTGGACTTGTCTTCAATGCGTTAATGTTCCAGAGATAATAAAGGAAAATCCTTTAAAAAAAAATCCTACCTGAGCCTGTTGAGCTCAAAGTAAGGTCAAGTTTGCCTCAGCTGATTCTACTCTCATTTTGTTTTATGTGGATGAAATGGATCAACCTCAAAATAAAAAGCAGCTAACTAAAATAGTTTATAGTTTACTGAGTATGAAGTTAGATTGCTTTCATCTGTTTGCTATGTTTGTGGTTTGTGTGCAATCCTGCAGGGTATCATTCTTGTCTTCTGCTTTCAGTCAATAAGATTTTTGTTTTGAAACCAGCCTTTGCAAGTTTTAAGAATGATACTAGCAGTGATTTATGTGTGTACATTGGCAGGTAGTTGTTGCCGAGTTGCTGTTGTGGTAGCAGTTGTTACAATACCTGTAAAAAGTTCCATTACTGATTGGTTGTAGGTGAGCTGATTTAATTGTAGTTATTGCATATATTGTATAATTATAGAAGTTGTTACAGCTACTATGAGATTTTTTCTTTCTTCAACATGACATAAAACCAAATGAGATTAATGATATGTGTAACTGATGATAGTTTCCAAGTGTGTGTTTGTTTAATTCTGGGGCAGGTCAATGGATTGACCATTACATACTTGTACAGACCAGCATGTTACATGCACTTGCCTGCAGATTAGAGCTGTTAATTAATGCATAAAATATCATTTTGTTTCTCTCTCACGATGCAGATAAAGATGCGGAAGAAAGTAATTCATCTGCACCGAAGTCAGGGGGTCTAGTAAACCAAATTTATGGTCTTGTTCAAAGTGTTCAAAATAGGTAAGTCATGATCGCAAATCTTCCTTTTCCCATCCCATCCATGTGAGAAAAAATTTTTACTCTTCATGTCACCTCCTTGCCTCCATCCATCATATTGATACTGTTGATTTATTTCCGATCAGATAAATACCCAAAGAAGGAAATTAGGCACCGTCTCAAAGTTTGAGGAGTTGTGTTTAATTGAGTTTGGCACTGGGGAGGCCATATTCAAACTTGTTGTTGTGTGTATGTTGATGATCTGTGTGACATGTTCTCACACCTACACAATTAGCCTTTGCTGTAAACTCCCACATAACGCTATACTCCTGTTAAAAGTCAAACATTTCTTCTTTTTTTTTTTCAGTTAGTTCCAATTTTGGATATTACTGCTGAAATCTAAGTTAATATTAAAGAATTCCATTTAGGCATCCTTTATAGGTACATATATCATGAAACAAACTTCCTAAACTTCATTTTTTCCCCCGTCTATTGATGTTCATGTTAACTATTTGTATGTTCAGAGGATGTGTCAGATTATAATCAAATGTCAAATTCAGGCTTCTGATATGCCTTGTTCCAATTTGAGACTTGAACCACAAACTGTTTGCAATTTTGCAATCTTGCGATCATATCGCTGATAGGATCGCTTGTTCTCCATCACTGAACTGGAGAAATTTGCTTTGCTCTCTAACTCTCTCCCTCTTTCTTCCTCTTTCTCGTACTGTCATTTTCTTTTCATTTTTTTTTTTCTTTCGCTATTTTTCATCAAATTGAAATCAGGCTCTCCCCTGGCACATGGAGAATATTTTGACATGCCGTTAATGTTCCTTCCAGTATAGTTTCTGTGGCTAGGGATCACCGGGGCTTGGAATAACATTATGAATGGCTGGTAGAGATGGCAAAGTACACACTTCGGGTGGACCAGTCTAAATAGTTCTTGCCAAGGTCACGTGGCTGTCTGTTTGTTACAAAGAGAACCTCCAGGGGCAGATCAGACAAATCAAAATAAAGAAAGTATGAGGTGATGACTGTGTTATGACTTTTGACGAGGCAGAAACCCTCCTGGTGGTTCTCCAACCGAAAAAGAAATGAAAAAAAAATCTGCGATGTAACGATCGCAGAATGATTGAATGGTCGCTGGCGATGTTAGAATAACTTTGTGGGGTGAAATAATACAATTTTGTGGCTTCTGTGTGCTGCTTGCATGATGAATGCAATATTGATAGATAAAGGACGTTTTTGTTTCGTCTGTCGCACCCTTGTGTTTGACTCTTGGAAACTGTGTGGCAGAGATGAGAAAATGAATTCTTCGGTTGTGGCAGACAAAAATACATCAAAATGAGATCCAGTGCATACAGACTGTTTAGAAAGTGAAGTAAAAGAGGAACATACTCACTAAATTACATTTTAAAGGAAAGTTTTGCGAGTGCACAGTCCTCTCACACAATTGCCTTCCATTGTTTCATGAAACAAAAGGAAACATTATTTTGATGATGTGTCATAAAATATGATGAGGTGTTTTGTCTTTCAGTGTATGAAATTTGAATCCTCATCCGTGATTAAAAATAACTCTTTCAGTTTGTTCATTGAAAAATTAGAACATTATGTACCAACAAAATGTATGTGGCACCACAAAAAAGGACATTTTCGACCCTGATTTAAAGATTCAAGTCATGTTCCTAGTGTAGTGTAAATTTACACCACAAACACTCTCAAATGCATGGCTAATTTTTCATTGTATATAATCATTCCAAGCAAATTTCATCTAGCCACTTAAATTGATTTGCAAATATGGATTAATTAAACATTTCCTATAGTACCACCTCGTGCAAAGTGAGATTTAAATATGTTACTTGTGTTCCACACCCTCAGAGGTTTAAGTACTACACGCAGCTTTACCCACCCATTACATATAGATGAGAAGGTATATTAACCTATTAAATATGAGAGCCTGTTCGTCTCTGTGTTAAGTATTTGGGTTTTCGGAATCAAGTACCAATCAACTGAGTGAAAACTCACTTGTGCCTTTAATTATACGTTGCAGTGGCTCCTATGTGAATGTGTGATGTTGACCAAGGGCGCAAGCTAGCACTCTAGAGATTTTTTGATCTCGACGGGAGGTCGTCTTTCATCTCTTATGCTTGATTGCCCTTGCAATTTTGGTGTAATGCAAGAAAGTTGAATGTAGCATTGAGTTTTTTTAGTTTCTCTTTGTCATTACCTTCTCATTTAACCTCTCCCAGTATGTTTCACTCTCTATACAGCGACACTTGATGGATAACTTTTTGTTTTTCTGTTCGATAGCCCAGCAAACAGACATTTTGACATTACCAGGGAGGGTTTGTTTTGACTGCTCACTTGAGAGTTCCTGGGCAGTCGTCAGTGGTTGTGAGGCAGTGGAGGTGTCATCCCCGAGCAGGAATATTTTGGCAACAAAACTCCAATATTTGATTTTTGCACCTCCTGAAGCAAAAGGTGACAACTGCCTCTGGAACCATTCAAAATTTCACCATAAGGGGAAGCTGCCTCTTTCACCTTTTTCGTGGTGGCAGATATTTTCTTTCCTAAATATTTGCATTCAGCTGAAATATGTGGTCCCTATTGTGGTCCATTTTATGAGGCCTGTAATATTTGTTGGCTTGCAATAGAGTCAGCCAGTCTAACCTTTGATATGCCGCTGATAATTATACGGAAAGGTAGCTCTCTATGAAATTTGGGGTTTGAATGCATTCCGGAATGAAATGAATTTTGTGTTTTCTATCACAATAAGTTGAAGACTGTATTTATGAGAAGAAGGTGTCTACTCCATAAATGCATTACTGTGCTGATATTGAGGAAACAAATATTTAAAAATTTCAATATATATCGTCATGCCCGTGGTGGATTGTTGTTAACACACTTCCCTGCACGGATTGTCGCTAGGCTGTGGGAGTGCGCATAGGGTTAAAGGGAAGGTAAACCCAAGGAGCAATGTGGATTGAGTGAAAGCAGCAACTTTGGTAGAACACGTCAGTGAAAGTTTGAGAAAAATCGGACAATCGATGCAAAAGTTATGAATTTTTAAAGTTTTGGTGTTGGAACCGCTGGATGAGGAGACTACTAGAGGATATGACATATGAGTGGACAACAATACAAAGAAAATATAAAGGATATTCAACAAAAATTCACTTTTCTAGAATTATGAAAGAGCAGTGGACCAACCGCTTTCAGAAAGCAGGGGAATATGTCAATATCAAGTTGATGGAATTTGTAATTTTCATGAAAAATGGATTTTTGTAGTATTTTCTTTATATTTTCTTGATATTGTAGTCCACTCATACGTCATAACCTCTAGTAGTCTCCTCATCCAGCAGTTCCAACATCAAAACTTTAAAAATTCATAACTTTTGCATCGATTGTCCGATTTTTCTTCAAACTTTCACTGATGTGTTCTACTAATGTTGCTACTTTCACTCAATCCACATTGTTCTTGGGGTTTATCTTCCCTTTAACAACATTCTGCCATGCGCATGACCATATAAATATATATCCTGTCTATCTATCTTGTTTAGATATATTATATGTAGATAGGGAGAGAGAGAGAGAGCATTATGTCATATTTTCATAAATTTAAGCTCATTATGTGAAATGTCGTCCATGTTCTTTGTTCTCCTTCCAGTCTAAAGGCCAAGGAGGAGTCTTATGAGGAAGACTCCAGCAGGAGGCACCATCGAGGGAAGAGGTTTATATCTTACGAGCGCTTCCTCGAGCTCATGATTGTGGCAGACCACAAGATGGTGGAGAAGCATGGAGCCGAAGTCAGCCATTACGTCTTGACACTGGTTGCTGTGGTGAGTCCATTGCCCCACCCCTTCATTAAAGAGGGGGTATTTACATAGACAAAAGGAGGGTTCAAACAAAGGTTGCCACTGTGGCTAGCTCTTGTGGGATCGGTGGCTTACACGCATTTTGAATCAAGAGTGCTCTACTGGGTTGGTGTTTTCTTTTGCTTGTTTTAACTGAGTCAGGAACACAAATGTGGAAGTGGGAAGCTCTCTTAGCTCATTGTGGTAGATACAGAGTAAAGATTGGGACAGTTATATCCATCCATGGGTCAATGGCCTTTGTAGTGTATAGTCTGGATAACATTTGATAAAGTTCTCAACCTTAATGACTTGGTCATCTGTGAAGTCATCAAAACAGGAGATTGCTTTAGGAATACTTTGTAGCACTGATAATTGAGAGCATTGCCCCCTGCGCCAAAGATTTAGGACAATACGGAATGTGTTTTGTGGTGGGGGTAGGGAAAACCATTATTTGTACACCTATCTGGGTGCTGCACAGAAATCTGGCTCTGATTTCTGTGAATCCTGTATGGTGGCAAGAACGTAGACCCCAGGGTCAAGAAGAGATCTGAATTTCAAGGTTTGCCTAGAGATGCTTCAAGTGGGGTCAAGGGGGGGGGGGGCTGTAGGACCCTTCCCTAGCTGTCCCTCTCTTGAGAAGGAATCTTTCTATTGGCATGGGATGTCAGGGGGGTGAGTCAAAGGGCCTCTCAAAGGGCCTCTCAAAAGAGACAAATTTGGATGTCTTCGCAGCCTCTTTGCACAACTTTGCACAACTCATCGATTAACACTGCAGCTTGCCACTCACTCCAAGCAGTTGCACACTGGATTGATTTTGCAGACATGCTCCCCTGCATTTTGATTGTCGACACACATGCAGGACAGGCAATTAACAATGCTTTCAGAGATGATGATGGGAAATACAATTGTGATCGTCAGGTGGATTGGCATACACCTCGCGAGGGCATGACCGATGATGTATGACCTGCTTGTTATGATAGGTGTAATGCATTGTCAGAGTGTGCTAACAAAGGTTCAGTCTTGAAGTCTGCATTTGTGTGCCCAAGCTACTAGACAGGGCCCAGTGGTTTTGAAAGTGGAACCAGCTAGATCTGCTGTCATTTGAAACACTTTGAGGCTGGGAATTGATTGTGATGAGATGTGCCAAAACTTGAGATGACCTCCTAGGCACACCTGGCACGTAGAGCAAATGTAGGGATTTGACGATCTGCTGTGTGCGGCAGCAAATCTGACCGGCTTGGCCCGTTATCTCTGCAAGTGTTCCAGCCAGCCGTATAATGCGTAGTGCCACACATTATTGAGATGCAGGAAAACAGGGGATGACATAGTTTGTGTGTAACCTCACTTCTTTGGCTTGCCACACATGGAGCTCTCATGACCCAGAAACCAAATCACACCTAAGTGGAACCATTCCTACCACCCCTCCTTCTCCTCCTCCTTTTTCTCCTGCCCTCCTTACCTTAAAGGACAAGTTCACTTTCATAGACATGTGGGTTGAGTGAATGCAGCAATATTAGTAGAATACATAAGTGAGAGTTTGAGGAAAATCAGACAATCCGTTCAAAAGTTATGAATTTTTGAAGTTTCTGCTCAGTCATAGCTGGATGAGAAGACTGCTATAGCTTGTGATGTCACATGAGTACAACGATACAAAGAAAGTATAAAGACAATTCAACATGTTTTCACTCTTCTCACATAACAAAAGCACACTCGACTTCTCTCTTTCAGAAGGCAAGGGGAATAACATTACCCTTAACATTCATCAGTAACAAGACGAAGAAATTTTCACTTTATTAAAAAAATAAAGTTTTGTGAAATTCTTTTTTTTTTATTTTCCTTATATCGTTTTACGCATGTGACATCATGCACTGTAGTAGTCTACTCATCCAGCAGTGATCGTGCAGATACTTCAAAAATTCATCACTTTTGAACGGATTGTTGGATTTTCCTCAAACTTTCACTGATGTGTTCTACTGATATTGTTGCAGTTACTCAATCCACATGTATATGAAGGTGGACTTGTCCTTTAACTTCCAGTTGTCAGTGGCAGATTTCTCCCATTACATGCCTGGGTATCCATAACTTGCCCTCGGATGCAGGCATTGGGCACCCTTGGTACATACAACCAGAAGCAGTCGCAGGTGCATTATAGTGGGTGAAAACATTTCTAAATTTTTTTATTTTTATTTTTTATTTTATTTATTTATTTTTTTTTGTGCTTGGTGGCTGTAGGCAAGGAAGACGATTCAGGTGTTATTGTTGTTGTGTGTGTTTGTGTTTGTGTTTGTTTGTTTGTTTGTTTGTTTGTGTTTTTTTGGGGGGGGAATTTTTGTGAACATTTGAAGTTTAGTATCTCCTAGTCCCAGACTTTTTTTTTTCCCTAGGAGACAGGTATCAAGTCTGCTGTGAATGGAAACAAGAATATTTTTTTTAGCTATGAAGTGATCTTCTACAACAAATGCTATGTACAATTTGGTATGTGTGTAACAGATTATCTATTCCATGTGCAAGTGTATCTTCCTCCCCCTGTACAAGTGTGGTGATTTCATAAAAAGGATTTAATGAGAAAAGTTTCAATACAGGAAGTAGTAGTACTTGGGTTGATCAGGGAGGTTGATTGAAAAATGTCATTGCCCAAGGTAAAATTTATAAGCAATTTCCCACATTTTATAATTATGTGCTCAGGATTATAGGGGAGGAAACTGAAGGTCATTGTAGAACAAGTTAAACAGGCAGCCACTTTGGCTTAATCAAAGTGTGCCAAAATTGGACTTACCGAAAGGAAACTTCAATTAAAGGCTCCATTTATGGAATTGATGTTATACTGTAAGGCTCATTGACTTCTTAGTGAAAATGGGGATGTAGATTGTACTCTCTAAAATAATTCAATTATGAACAACATAAGATTTTGTTGAGAAACTGTCATTAGTATTTTGTTGTTGTTGCTTAGAGTTTTTCAGTCGTAGCTCATTTGAACGTATAAGCCTATATTATTAATATTTTTTTTTTGTAAATGGACCTAATTGTAATGTAGTGTACTCTTTTAAATTATTGGATTTTATTTTTTTTAAATGTTGGATTATGATCAGCATAAAACATTTTTGAAGAACTCCCCATTCATAGATACCTTGTTGTTGGATTCTTTTTTTTTTTTTTGTACAAGAATATGGATGGTACAGGTTCTGTGTCTTGAATTATACAGACTTTCTATATGTTCTTAATAACGGGAGCTCCAATCAATAAAATAGCCATGTACAGAAAGTCTGTACTAGGGCAGAATTCCTCCTGCTTATGGTAATTACATACCCTACTAGAGTGTGCTGTGATGTTATATGGTTCACAGGAATAAGTCACTTAAGCTCTCTGTTTTATGTTTTTCGCTTTTCTGATGATGTATATATTTGAAAAAAAAATAGATATACATATATATATATTTTTTTCTATTAAAAAAAAAAAAATGTGCTCTTGAATTTTCCCACCATGAGCAGAAACCACTCAACAATTTATCCATTGAAAGAATTCAATCCAAAACACAGGTGAATGAAATCAGCGAGGTTGGGAAGCGTTCTGGCGAATAATCCACGCTGGCAGGCGTGAAGATAATGGGTCTCGGTAAACAAGAGTTGTCATTGTCATCCGTCATTTCTTGTCTCGCATGGCCAGTTTGAGTGCAAATGAACCTCTGTCATGCTATCTCTGTCCTGTCTCACATAATGCCATCAATTAAAAGATATTAAATGTGAACTTCCCTCCCTCTCTTTTTTCTTCCTCTTATGTCACACATGACATGCCATCCCTTGTGTCCACATAACAGTTGTACTTCCAATCGACGGCAAACATTTGCCGTCAAAGTTAGTACCGTCTAAAAAGTTGATATCATCTTCAATTACCTTTTTTTTTTCATGCTGTAATTGGCTTTAACTCTCCCCATGCCCCACATGTTACATACTTCTGCCATATGCTTGCATCAACATTGCAGTGCTGTTACTATCAAGGAGTTAGTGGATGTTTTCGCCTTCCTTAGGGATGCCAAAGATATGGATGTAAATTTTTATTAATGTTTTTAGTTATTTTTGATGAGGTTTATGAAATGCACCATGTGATCTCCCTTTTCTGTGTCTCTTTACAGGTGAATAGGATATTCCGGGATCCAAGTATTGGCAATGCAATCAACGTGACACTTGTGGAGCTCAAAGTATTGATGAATGAGTCGGTACGTATGGACTTCTCTCAATGTAATCACTGTAATGTTCATACTACCAGACCACAACCTACACCCCATCTTCTA
Source organism: Diadema setosum (assembly GCA_033980235.1). Taxonomy (NCBI): domain Eukaryota; kingdom Metazoa; phylum Echinodermata; class Echinoidea; order Diadematoida; family Diadematidae; genus Diadema; species Diadema setosum. The sequence goes on from CM067060.1 coordinate 42,796,254, forward strand.
ATAACACATTCTATGTTTACATTAACCACCAAGCTTTCCCCCCTCACTAACTTCTACTGATAACGCAATCCCTTCTTTCCGTTCCCAAGCTGACCACACAGATTAACTGTCTCCACTTGATTGACAAACAAACCCAAACAAACTTGTTAAATGAGCTCCTACTGCAGACTGTGTATATACTCCCAGTTTCAACAATAAAGTCTCACTTATCCTCCCAACTACCACTGAGTGAAGTTCTATCCATTGCCTCTGAGTATCCAACTATCTGTACTCCATAGTAACATACAGACAGCGATACAACAAAGTTAACGTATCACCCCGAAACATTACATTGGCGACGAGGATCAAGACGAGGACAACGACGAAAATTAAGACGAGGACAACGACGAGGATACAGTCAATGTAACCATGGCGACATCGATGACGCTTCCACCTTTTCTCCCAGATGCCGACCCTGTCGAGTGTTCATCTCGGTGGACAGCATGGCTTCAGAGCCTCGAATTCTACTTCGATGCTGCTGAAATCACACAAGCCGCCAGGAAGAAAGCTCTCCTTCTTCATCACATGGGAGCAGCTGCCCAGAGCGTCTTCACACAGACGATAAGGCCGCAACTCGCCGCCCAAATGCCTCCCTTGGCAGAGACATATGCCAACATCACCAGTGCATTCAAGTTGCACTTCGCACCAAGTGTCAACGTCGACTTTGAAGTCTACCGGTTTCGCCAGGCAAGACAGCTTGAAGAAGAAACTGTTGCTCAATATGCCGATCGTCTTCAGTCATTAGCAGCCCGATGCTCCTTTCCCGACATGAACGCGGAAATAAAATCGCAAATCATTTGTAGCTGCCTGGACCCCGGACTTCGACGTCGTGCTCTTCGCGATACCACTCTAGACCTCGCAAAGCTGCTCACCCTAGCCAGAACACACGAAGCAACGGAGCAGCAGGCACGAGAGATGGAAAAAGGACTGAGTAATCTACAAGTTGACAGTCTAGCAGCAGCTCACCACATTGGTCGATCACGCTTAACACCGAATCAGCAAGCTTCGTCATCGTGCTCCAATTGTGGCAGGAAACACACTGCCAGAGATACATGTCCAGCTCGAGGAAAGACATGCAATCACTGTGCGAAGCGACATCATTTCGCGAAAGTATGCCGCTCTCGGATTGCTGGGAAGCCGCCACATCGTCAGCAGCCCGACAGATCCGACGACGACTCCCGATCATCTCGCTTTCGCTCACATCACGGAACTTCGCACCGTGACCGGAAGAGCTCTAGTGAACGCTCTCGAGATTCGGACCGGCATCGCCACAGTGACTGGCGATCCTCATTCTCGAATAGCCGACATCGTCGTCGTGGAAAGGAACGTGTCCGTCACCTATCCCGTGACTCGTCATCGTCATCAGAATCCTCGCAATACAGTGATGACAACGCCTTCTTTGTTCACTCAGTTCGAGAGAACAACAAGCTGCCGAAAGCCACAATAACAATCAGTGGTCAACCGATCGATCTCATTGTTGACACGGGATCGAGCATCAATATTCTCCGTGAGCAAGACTTCGCCAAACTTTCTTCGAAACCGCGTCTGCACCGTACACACATTCAGTTATTCGCTTACGGCTCTACGCGCCCTCTCCCAGTCAGCGGGAAATTTCGAGCTTTCGTCACAGCCGTCGACAATCGCCTCGTGGAAGCTCAGTTCCATGTTGTGCCCGGACACTCATACTCAACATCTCTTCTGAGTTTCAACACAGCATTTGCACTCGGACTCATGAGATTCCATGAGTCGGTACAAATCGTCAATGCCGCATGCCCTAACCACCCCGACCACGTCAACCATCTACGTGCTGAGACCACTTCTCAACGCACCGACAACGAGAGCTTCCGCACACACGATACAGTGAAGAAGCAACGCGCCGATACAGCGATGAAGAAACAACGCGCCGATACAGCAAAGACACAACGCGCCGACAACGACAGCTTTCGCAGACGCGATGCAGCGAAGAAACAACGAGCGAAGCGCCTCGCCGACATTAAGCGACAACAAAGGAAGCGAGCTATCGCAATCGGCAACCACGTTCTTGTCAAGCGAGAGATGCATTCCTACAAAAACAACCAAGCGAGTCACGATCGCAACTCCAAGTCCTATTCCCACTACGACTACAACCATGATCAGGACCACGATTTCGACAGCAACCCTCCTAGCGTAGTACCCCGTGACCGACGACAACGCGATGAGCTACAGACTGCGAATTGGCAACAATATCCCCGACGAGACCGACACCCACCCGACAGATACGGGTTTGGCGTTTCAAATTGAATTTGAACTGTTATAAACTGGACATGAACCCAATTCACTTCCCAATTTAACTTGGCGCGCATAATTTGTGGAACAATATGGACATACATATTGATAAATTCGAGCACAATTTAAGACTCAAATGTATGATACAAATAGCGGACACTTTGAACTCAGTTTTATGGTCGTTCCTTCTACATGAACAATTTTGTGACAATTTTGGAGAGACATTATACATTATGCGTCAAGCGTCAATGATAACATGTGCAAAAAAAAATTATAATGTAACTGACGATCCAGTGATCAATTGTGAGGACGTCAAGCCAAGAATGTCGAGTGTATCAGCTTTTTTAATTTTTTTTTAAGGGTTGATTTCAGTTGTTTCAAAGTGATCAGAATGTGTAGGTTTTGTATTTAAATTCTTCATAACAATGTTCATAGGCTCCTAAAACTAATTTGCCTGATTATTATTCCTATTTGTAATTGTAAAGCAACTCATGACAAAACAGAAAATATAGTGGTTTGAGTATCATTTTTTTATGACCATTGCAAGAAAAAAAGAAAAGAGAGAGTAAAGATAAAACAAATGATAATTATGTAGCAGAGCCTATACTGTATAGCAACAAATCATGACACTTTTTAATCATGTGATAAGAACTTGTACAAAATGTAGATATCCTTTGTCCATTTCATTTTCATCATTCTTCCTTTTAACTACCCTCATTACTCTGCATACCTGTTCAACTGCCCCTCTGTCATTTCACAACTTTCCTATATAATACACACCCGTTGCATCCCACCTCTCTCTCTATCCCTCTGTCTCCATACACCAGAACCTTTCTTTGCTACAATGCATGACTCACAAACTTTAATCTGCAACATGCACTCTTCAGCCTCTCTTTTTTTTTTCATTACTTTGTTTCATAGTCATTCTCCCTGTCCACTGTTGTTCAGTCTTTTTCATCATCATCATCATCATCATCATCATCATCGTCATTGATCATCAAAAAAAAGAACACAAAAAAAAAACAAGGGAGAGATGTAATGTTCATACTACCAGACCACAACCTACACCCCATCTTCTAATAACACATTCTATGTTTACATTAACCACCAAGCTTTCCCCCCTCACTAACTTCTACTGATAACGCAATCCCTTCTTTCCGTTCCCAAGCTGACCACACAGATTAACTGTCTCCACTTGATTGACAAACAAACCCAAACAAACTTGTTAAATGAGCTCCTACTGCAGACTGTGTATATACTCCCAGTTTCAACAATAAAGTCTCACTTATCCTCCCAACTACCACTGAGTGAAGTTCTATCCATTGCCTCTGAGTATCCAACTATCTGTACTCCATAGTAACATACAGACAGCGATACAACAAAGTTAACGTATCACCCCGAAACATTACAATCACTAGGTCCATGATAATACTTAATCCCCTTTTAAATCATTCTAGGCTGGTATCATGTTTTACCTTGATGATTTGATATCTTGTACTGCCTGACACATATGCTCTTGTTTTATTCATTAATTTTAGTTCTATATTCTAATGAGTGTTGCTTCGTCTTGCATGAGGAGAAAGAAATATTAGTCTGTTTGATTAAGTAATGTTGGTCAGGTAGGGGGTTCAGCCACACTTTATCATTTGGGCACATGCCTAGTCACATTACCATCAACATAAACTTATCATATGTGATGTGTACTGACAATAAAAAAGAATTTATATAGCCATTTTCATATATCTTTAACACTTAGCAATGTATTCATTTAATAACAGAAATATCTGGAAATAATTGACTTCTCTCTGGCAGTTCTTTGTATTTCTCCTTTATATGTAAAAAACAAAAAGAACATTTCTTTTGGTGAGGGATTTGAACCTACAGACTGCAGACCCACCAGAATCCAAACAGAGGGCAGTGGCTATAAATATGCGGTAGTCACACTTCCGAATGCCACACACGGGTTGTCTGGTGTGGTGATGTGCCCATCCATAGCTGGTGGTGAATGTGAATCGGAGTTAATGCAATTCTGTGCACGGAAGTGTAAAAAAATGATCTGACGTGGGGGGAGGTGGTTGCATCACGACGATATCATTCAGGAAGTGACACAACTTTTGATAAGTGCGAGGGACACCCGCTCCTGCATTGGCCAACCAGCCAGACATGAGGAAGGTATTAATTGTCACATTTAGACATATCTGCCGTGGCAAGAATCAACCCAAAGGTCATGCACCGGCATGAGGGGAAGATGCAGAGGGGTGGTCAAGGGAAAATAAAAATAAAAATAGACATGCAGTTAGTCATCAGAATGAAGGAAAATGAAACATAACGCAGAGAACTGTGCACAAAGATTCAAGCCCCCTTGCCCTGGAGCTCCCCTTGCAAACATCGTCATTGCCAGTTACTCAACAGGTGCTAGACTACGGTGGCGAGCAATCATTCCAAGTACCGTGGCAAAGTGCCAGTTTATTTTGCACGAACGTCTGCAAATAGTCTGAGGTGACAGAAAGTGCACATTTTTTGTTTGAACAGTGGGGACGGGGAAAGCAGAGGGAATGATACAAAATCTCTGTCTCCAATGTACACTCTGTATGTAGTGGATTAGAAGGAGGAGGATGGTGTTGAAGTTGTGCCAAAACCATCTTTATTCGATGAGAAAATATGTTTAAAAAAAGAATACATGAAAATGTGGAAGTAGGTTTCAAGTACTTCCTGTGGTATTTCCCAAAGGAAATGCTATCAACACAGTGTAGAACAAGACTAAGCAACACAAATGAACCAAACATATGTCTTTTTGGTTTGCAATCTACAACAACAATAAAAACAACATATCTTCATTCTTCAGGTTCTGTGGTTGTGTGAGTATCCATATAATAATGTGTAAATCCCCCATGGTCTATAAAGATGGATCTTACTAGCCACAATTTGGGATGAAACCATCACATTGAGAGGTCTAACAGCAAATTTTAACAAACTGTTTTCTCATTATGAATGACCACTTGGCGAGTGTCAAGAAGCTACTATCTATCTAACCTTCTTCTCCTAAAGAAGGCCCATAAGTGAGTTTTAGCAAGGTGCATGTTTACAGATCCTCGCTATTCCTCCTCTGCACAGGATGGTCCTGAGATAACGTCCGACGCACCCAGGACACTGAGGAATTTCTGTATCTGGCAGCAGCAGCAAAACCAACCGGATGACAGGCACCCTCACCACTATGACACTGCCGTCCTCATAACAAGGTAGGTCCTTGGAAGAATACAAAGAATAGTGATGATTCCCTCCTTTGCAGCAAAAAAAAGAAACATTGAAGAAATTCTAACAAGCTCTGCGAGAGGAGAAAAAAAAACAAAAGAAGAAAACTCCTCCCTGGGACAGTTCGTTGTGGTGTATTCTTGGAATTTATTCCTCCTTTTACCTCTGACTGTTTGTTCTTAAATTCCAGGCTCATTAGGATATGACTCCTATTTTCTTTCTCTTTATAATGCTTTAATATCTGTGTGCAATGAATTTACACCTCTTCAGTTTCCTTGAACAACAGATTTAATCAGTGGTGCTTTGTTCATTTGCACACACACAAAAAAATCTTGGCTAGAATAATACTAAATAGTACCATTGTGCTGTGTTTCCAGAAGCAAGTGTACTGCATTTTAGAAAGTGCATATCAGTGCGTGGTGACTGAGCTCACAGTACAAACGTCTTCCACATCCGTCAAAGTCTGCATTCTGTGGTTGCTGTCCTTACCTTTTGGAAAATCAATCATCTAATTCCATAATACCTCTTGATTCGAGGTTTCCTGTCAAGTGTAGTGTTGAGTGAATATTGTAACTAGTATTGCATGTGAATAGGAGAATGTCTTTCTGTCCTTATTCAGTTGATTCAGTAGGCCATCCATACTGCCCAGTGAGCGGTGATCCTGGAGTTGCAGTGTAAAAGACAGTCACTTGTGTAACTCTTGGCATTTTTGCGTCAAACGGTTTTCTGTTACTAGTGTCAGGGTATCCTTCCCATCTTTCACTAAATTTTAACTCCCCTTAGATGTATAAACCATGTTGTAGGTTTATTTTTGGACGGAAGGAAGGCCGACTAGGTGCTGTGCAACAAGGAAAAATTGGCTTTGAGGTGGTTGAAGGTGAGCCAAAGAGGTGGCTTTGGCAGTGCGATTTGTATCATGATTATTAGCTGATCGATAGGGTTGTCTCCCGCCCCTTTAGCACTACTCAAAGACCTTGAGAGGTTGCCAAGAAACCTGTTAGGGTGATGGCTGCACAAGCTGTGTGCCTGGGTGTGAGGTTGCTAGGGAAGGTTTGCACAAGGAGTTTGCCGAAAAGGTGAGTCACATTGGCCTAATGTGCCGGGGAGCCTGGGGAGGGTGTCAGTGACAACAGTAGGGTAGGTGCCACTTGTCACATTAACACATTATCTATCCAGCCTGCATTGTCTACTAGGAGCACCTGGATTAATGACAGAGTTCTGCACCAGGCACATGTAATTGATCAAGTGATCGAGTCTACCACATTTCAAGGTGATAAACCCCTGTGAAGATTAAAGGAAAGAAAGAGAAAAAAAGGAAGAAAACTGTGTTTATTTTTCACAGCATGGCTCAGAAGTGTGATGATCATGTTAAAGCTTGTGTTGAACAATCCACATGGGCATGAATCATCTCTCTGTACTAGTTGCGGCTGTTGAAAAAGCCTGTGATGGAGACTTTGTGACAGTTGTCTGCAATCTGCTAGCTTTTGAGGCATGGTGGAGCCACAATAAATTGGGTCACGCTGAGGAAAAAAAGTGTACCCTTGTAGAATGTTACTTGTTAGACAGTCATAACATTGTTTCAGATAACACTATTTTATTGTTGTTGTCGGTGTTAATGTAATACGATATATTGTATGCAAAAATACATGTTGGACTGAATTTCTTGCTGCCTGATTGTCATGGTGCTCTTTCAATACGCCATTCTTGCAAGTTTCCAAGTTTATACAGTGCACTCCCGTTATAACGAAATGCTCGGGACCGGCAGTTTTCAATACAATATATGAACAATACAATATATAACGAAAACAAGGAAACCATGCTTATATATCATATTCTGTTTGCTGAATCCTTAGAATACACTGGAAAGTTATGTAAAATGTGCCTTGGGATTATTGTATTACTATATTAAACGCTCCGTTCAGAAACTGTGCGTGACACAAGGAGCGAACACGTAGTGATGTGAAGCATTTGCCCATGCAGAGACGCTGTAAATGCTTGTTCCACTACGTATTTTCGAAAGCAATTCGCATTTCGTTATAATGGAGCACATTTCTCTTGTTTTTCTTTGTCTGTGGCGCTCGGAAAAGACTTCGTTATAACGGAAATTTCGCTATAACCGTGTTCGTTATAAGCGAATTTTGTACCATAGACTTTAATGGTGATAATTTTGGGACCAGAAGTTTTACTTCGTTATAACGAAATTTCGTTATAACTGTGTTCGTTGTAACGGGAGTGCACTGTATGTAAAGAAATTCACCTCAAATGTATGATTAGTAAGTGATAGACCTGCAAATGTCAAATTTCGTGTCACATGTCGTGTTACAACATGTTAATCTATCTGCGCTGTGAATGTGAGAATCTTGTCCAGTGAATTCAACTGAAAAACAAACAGACCCTGCTTTAAGTAAACAAACATTTTAAAGAGTTGCCACCTCTACTTCAGCCATTCATGATGAATGAAGGTGTTGAAAGTTGTGCTGGTCCCTGTCTTATGGGTCAAAAGTCTCAGGCATGTAGAGCAAAAACCAAACCAACAAAGAACAACAACAAAAATGCAAACTAAAAGCAGGAAGAGAAATTTGACTGTATATAACAAGACAATTTTGGTGTGGCTCAGAAGCATGGAAAAAAAAAAGAAAAAATTGTTGTACTTGATAGGCCCAGAAGAATGAGCACTTAACGTCCCATCTACTTCGTGTGAATTTGCAGATTGTATGGTGAGCCTGGGATGGGCGTTATTGAACTTGACTGTCCTGACATGTCTGTGTGTTATGTTGGCATGTTTCATTCAGTTTCACCTGTCATACAACGGGCGCATGTGACCAACTGACAAGTCATCAGACATTGCCTCAAAAAATGTATCATGGCGCATCGTCCAGGAATCATAATTGCATTATCTAGCGAACAATGGCTCTCGAGTTGGCTCGGGTAACGGGACAGACTGTGACAAGCTTTGGATGGCTCTGATTGAGTTTCTCCGTCAATCCCCCCCCCCCCCCCCCCCCTTCATCTCCGGAAGATTTGCCTTATAATGTCGTCTGCTCTTGCTGGTTTCTGTGTGTATCCCAGCCTTTTGAATGGGAGAGCGGTACAGCCTCTCACTCCGATGGAATCCCAACCCTCCCCTCCAATGGTCGGGAGATACTGGGCTTGATTAATGTGTTGGCTTTGGTGTGAATCAACAGATAATGCCGGACCGCACGGGAATTAATGGAGTGTGCACACAGATCTCACCGGATAGTGACAGATAAAACGGTGTAAATAGGGGGAGACACAGTGGAGTTCTAGTCCATTAATCATTGCGCATTATCGAGTTTCACAGTCACAGGGATGTCTTTTGATGGTTAATTAAACTGGATGCTTTTATATAAACCCAGACTGGCGATAGATTTGCCGATCACTATAGCATTGTCTTACACATGAGGCGATCTCTTTCCGATTCACAGTTCCTTCAAAACTCCATTTATGTTCAAAAACACATATAGGAATGAACCACGGCAGCTTGAGAATGTCATCTCCAAGTCTGACGGTGTGGTGTTGGTGCCAGTAAGCATACACCCCACTTTTAAAACATTTTCCTCTTCACTGCCTTACTGGTCACCTGCATCTGGCACTCTGCCACTGACCCCTGACCCACATTTGCTGCTCAGTAATCTGCCTTGCGCAGAGATGCATGCTGGGAAGGACTCCTGTTACTTCCGAACCAGGAGAGGTTAATATTCATTCTCCAATCCCCCACACACTGGGAAGTAGGACCCATCAAACTTGGCATATCAATCGTAAACTCTGGGAGTAAAGCTTGAATTTTTTTTTTTTTCTGTGACCATGCCTTGTAAAATGTTGTAACTGGGGTCTACATGCCATAGGGTTTCATGCATTAAAGTGAGCTCTGCACGACATATCAGGACCCAAGACATTTCATATGGGGTAGGGTTGTAGTCAAGAGAATCTCTTGATCAATATTTGAGAGGGCTCAATAGTGAGAAAGAAAAGTGTGTTGCCTGCATGTTTTACCAACACTGTCTCTAGATTTGAAGGCGATTCACATGTCAAGATGTGCCTTTGATGAAACTACTCTCAACCTTGCGCTCAGAAACATCTGAAAATATATCCAGCCTTCCTTTTCATGGCTTTGGCCTCCCGTCTCCTCTTTTTGCAGCGGAAGATTTGTTTATGTCCGACGATGGTACCAGTCTCACCCCAAACTGATGCTCCCAAATAACTCTTCCTCCCCGGGCTTTTGGCAGTATCCATGGCGACTGCACATCCTCCTTCCCTCCCTGCCTTCTGCCCCAAAACTCGGCAGTAAACAGGTTCGCCTACCCTGGCCACCTGACCGATGGCCTAGTTTGAGCCCTGTATGATGTGTGTATTGTGGATCACGAGTGCTACAGTGTCGGGAAAGGGATCACTGCCCCTAGGATGTAGGACACTACTGTCCAGGAGAATTCCGTGGAATTAGTGGGGGGGGGGGGCTTATAAATGTCCTCCTGTTTTGTTTGATGTTGTTATCATCATTGTTAAAGTGGCAATATTGGGCAGAGGACAAAAAATCCTTTTTTTTTCAAGAAAGAGAGAAAAACTAAAGGGATTGTTGTTTTCATAGACTCGGAGATAATGTAGAGGTCTTCCTCAAAGGTTTATCCACATATAAAATGTTGATGTTCTGGTAGTAGAACCATTCGTTTCTAATAGATGTGGTGTTACTGTTCTATTCTCTTTAGACTCTCTTGTAGATTGTGAATTGTCAAATGTATTAATGGTTAGAAGTCAACATGTCTTTGGTGTGAAATTGCTGAATACATTAAACAATTTGAAAGCTGTTTCTCCAGACTGCTACGGTTTTAGCTATGATATTCATGTTTATGAAAAATCACACAAAACAAGAATCATACTAGACTTCAAGCAAAAATGGAGTTTTAGTGAAACCTGCAGTAGTGAGTTATCAGTGAACAAGGTCTTCTTTGCTTAGGAGAGGAATATACACTACTAATATGTGTTTGAATTATTCTTGAAGTTGTCTAGTCCTTTAGGTGATCTTCTCCAGAGTGGAGGCATGGGACTGGAATCAATGACTGTTTGATGAGCATAAAGGGAGCATTTATCTCTCGAAATGTTCTGGTGAATATCTCGATGTCAGAAGTGCATAATTTATAAGAGCCTCTTGAAGCCAGTCTGAAGCGTTAGCTCTTTACGCTTATTAATGCAAGTCTGTGATTGATCTTTGTAATTGTCCTCCATTGTAGCAGGAAAAGGGAGAAGAAAGATAAAAGATAACAGTGTGTTCTGGGTGCAGGACACAATGCTATTGTCGGGGGTGTCCTCTGGGTTTTGTGATTGTTACAACTCTCGCAGAAAGATCCTTTTCACTGGGGTCCTTACAGTTGCTGGTTTGCATTTTCGGGACACTTTATCTTGTGATGTCCCTGCATTGTGAGACTAAAGAACTACTGCACACAGAGAGTCTTTGTGAAGGGGCAGGGGAAAAGGGGCGCACAGTGCATCTCGTGTGGATGAAATCGGGAGTGGCCGGGGGCATTACATTTAACCCCCTGAAGTTGTCAATGGTCCTTAAAATCTAAATGAGCGGAAAAGGGCAACGGTTCACTCACGCATTCCTCTTGTCTGCTAGAGTTCATGATCTATATAGGCTCTTTCTCTTTTGGGTGCAGGGAGGAGGAGGAACGATGCAGGCGAGACCATGATGGGTGGGGTTAGGCAAGGTCATCAAGATGTAACATCTCCTTTTGCTCCCCCCCCCCCCCCCTTTCAAAGCTGTCTGTTGTGTGATATATCTGAAAATAATTGGCGCTCAGTACATCAGAAGGTCATAGGTCTCTCCTTGTGGTGGTAATCTTGTGAATACCAGCTTTTGATGCATGAAAGGGAAAAGGTGTTGTTTGGTAATTTTCCATTTCATTGAATTGATTTATCAATCAATTACAATTTCAATTGTTAGATCAAGAGATGGAAAATTTTATGTATTGCTAAGAGCTTCATACAGGGAGAAATTGTTTTTGTTTGGCTTATGCTTGTATATTTGGGTATTTGTCTTCTAAAAGGTTTGTGCTTGAGAGGTGTGATTCTACATGATCCCCCCCCCCCCCATCTTGACCATGGTAGAAGAATTTGAAGGCTGTTTGACAAGCAAAATTATCTCTCAGGCCATTTAACTGACATCAATGTCTCATAATTGTCTCCAAGCGTGTAGGTCAAATGTATCTCTCCCAGTCCCATTTTTAAAAAAGAGTGCTCTCGGGGGAGCAAGGACATAAGAGCCAAATTGTCCCAAAGAACAAGACACAATGCCAACACCTTGATGCGGTGTGGTTTGTTTTGGAGTGGAGGAGGGCACGGGGAGAGTGACAGAGAGTGAGGACGCCCATTTATGGCTTCAAAATTAGCGCCCCCGAACAGTCGTCCCTTTGATTTGGTGATTGACTCTCTTCGCAAGGACCCGACCAGGGTGAGGTTATAGCCGTGCTCAGGAACCGTGTTCATCGGCCATGGAAGCCGCCCGCTTTGTCTGCCGTCACCCCTAGGATGTTTTCTCTGACAACACACAGAACATCTTGTACCTATTAACCAACCACGTAGTTCTTCTCTTCCCTCCCTTTTCTATGAAGACTGGGCCACCGGTTCTGTTAGACACGATGATATCCCCCCCACCCCCCTCTGTTTCAAAATGTCACCAGCAGCTATCAAAATTGTCACTCTGGTTATGTAGCAGGTTGTTTTTTGCTCAAACATGGAGCGGAATCAATAATATTTTGAATGAAAATAGAGGCAAAACTTCAAACACATTCCCCTGTTTGATATATGAAAGAAAGAGAAATCAAGGTGTTTAGAATTGTGATTCAATTGCTTGTTTAGTCCAATGGTATTTGAATTCCATTTGCGTGCAGGTCCTAATGTAAAAATGGTGTCTCCCCTATTGATACTCTTCAGTTGAGTGTTTTCCAAATGTGTGTGCAATCTTATCTACAAATTTTATTTATGTTTCCAATATCTTGCAGTAGATTTTTAACCCTGCAGATTTTCATGTATGTTCCCCAAATGGTACCGGAGCTGTTTCTCTTTCTTTCTTTTAATTTTCATTGATTAATTAGCTCTACCAATTGAAATCTAAATTTGAAGAATGGCAAGTTTACAATTTTAAGCAGACAGAAAATGCCGAGACAAAACAGGAAGCGAAAAACTTTAATATGAAAGTAAGGCTCAGAGTAAATACATGTATGTGGTAGAGCTACTTGGTACTGAAAAATCCATGCCATCCTGTATGTTGAAGCCCCTACACACAAGTCTGTGTTCAAATGTACCTTTGTACATGATGTTATGACGGGAGATACCTGAGGGATGACAAATCAGGAGACATTGTCAAGATACTTGCCAGAGATGTAAAAAATAAAACTTTTGTCTTACTTTACTTCATGCTTATCCAACAATGTTTTCTCTAAACCGGTTTCTTTGAAGAGTGCTCATCTTACAGAAAGTGTTTGTACCAAAAAAACAAAACAACAACAACAACAACAACAAAAGAGTTCAAAGAAAGCCTAACAACTGGGAATTGAAAGTATGAGGGCATTCACCGTCAACATATCACTGAGAGTGAGGAAAGAGGGGAAATAGAGAAAATGAGAGAGAAAGAATGGGAGATGGTATGTGGATATGTGTCAAGAGTCAAAGGACATCATATGGCCAACGAGCACAAAACAAGTGACAACTATTAAATGCCCCCTGAAAGTGCAAAGCTCTTGAGAACATTGCACCCTGAGTGGCCTGGACAAAGAAATTCACTGCGAGGTGTCAACGTACCCCAAGTCCTGAACTATCCCCCCTCATGTGAAGCTCCTACCCAACATTACGGGAAGTGAATGCAAAGAAAACGTACCTGTAATGACTTCATGACTGATAATATGATGATGCCGTTTTAAAATCTTCCAATGTACAACAGTTGAAAAATTGGACCAATTGCTGTAGGCAATATAAGTGTACCACCACCTGACAAATATTGTTTGAATTTGCTTTTCATTGTCCATTCTTTGATCTATGTCTTTGCCCAAATGGTCCTTGCATTTCATGAAGAATTGTGGATAATATTGATAATCTATTAACATGTCTTACCACAGTATTAGAGTGCTTATATGATTAGAGTAAACTACAATGAAATGCTATGATATTTGTTATTATTTCTGCAGTGCCAGCACATAAAGTGCACAGATGAGTTCTTTTACCAAGACTATTTGTTCATGATTTTTAAGTGCACCAGATTTTTGCAGTTTGCTGTTGAAAGAGAGTGCGATTCTGTGGAGAGTCCGCCAGCGGTAGCGATAATCCCTGTTTATAGGTGACTTTGGACCAATGATCGGTTCCATTGATCCCCCTGTTAATACTATTAGGCTGCCAATGAAATGCCCCTAAGCAGAGCGATGCGTCAATGGGCCATCAGGATTCAGCCATATTCAACTTAAAGATGTAATGAGTAATCTCATCAGGGGCAATAACCATCATTAGCCAAATGGGTCGGGGGGGGGGGGGGGATAAATAAGCCTATTGGTAGCCTGAATGAGATCTTTTCATTGCAAACATATCAGAACTTTCCACTTAATGATCCTAATCTGTTGTTTACCTGAAAAAGTGGCCTCTTTTTATTCGAGGACAAGGAGAATATGCCCCCAAAAGACCTGAAGAATTCAGATAGAAAAATAAACTAAATGCCCTCAGTCTGGCCGTGCTAAGTGTGCAGATGTTTGGAGCGGAAATTCAAAGAGACTGCACTTCACGAAAGATATTACTTTGATATTTAAGGAATGTATTATTCTCTCACTATTTCCCTGTTTTCTTTGATGTTTACTTTGATATGTACTTGATTATTGTTCTATCATTTTTGTGACCAATATTTTTCAGTGTAAGGGGGGGGGGGGCACATTTCTACCCAGACCGATTGTATGGGGTTGATTTTCTGTACCCCCCCCCCCCCCCAATTTTTTTTTTTTTTATTGCTAAAGAATTAAGATTTTTGGCTTGTGAGGGTTTTAAGAATTTTCCCAGTAAGACCATTGTTCCTTTCTTGCTTGACCAGTTGCATACAAGTGTTGGAAACTGTGGCAGGAGTTGAAGCAGAAATCCTGTGTGACAACCACTGATCCACAGAGAAGCAGAAAGAGAAAGGGGCTGTACTGGCACAGTGTATTATTGTCTAATCTTGCATTCAAAGGCATTGAGCCGGAACAGTTACTCACACATTTAAAGTAAAGAATTATGAGTGTTAAGAAGAAATCTGGGTGGAAAGTGGTCCATTGACCTTCCCTCCTTTGTATTTAAGTGAATTGTCATTCATGAAAACAGTTAAGCATTTTTCAATGAGATTTTACAGAGACTACGTCCTAGGAATTACTTTGCTATCATGGGGAAGACTTTGTGGCTGCCTTCCAATAGTGAAGACACTTTTCCAAGTATAAACCTCTGTACTTTCTAAAGAAAGGGAGTGAAAATTGACAAATATCCATTGTGCTTCACCTCCTCTTATCTTATGTCAATGACCGGGTATTGCATGATTGCCTCTTGGCCTATGAGAATAAGCTGATTAAAAACCTTGATCTATCAGGATAAGATCTAATAGAAAGTAAAGGGAACTCTTTCCCATTGGCAATAAATGCTCTGTTGTAAATTTGTTTAGGAGCATGTTGCGTGGTATAAAAAGGGCTAGCTTCACATTTCCACATGTTGGGTAAGGGGAGGTGGTGGGATTTGCCAGATCAACAATTTTTGTGTGAAGAAAAAGTTTATGAAGGAGAGGAGCTCATCTTCACCCCATTGTCATGGGAACAAGATGGCACATGTGCAGAATCTTTGCGCAATTACCACATATCAGGTGATGATGTGAACCCGTTCCATACTGAATTCTGATATGCCCATAGACTTTGAATACGCGGGTCACCAGGTTCCTGTACGGAACAGGTTGATAGAATGTTTTAGAGAGGCAGCTCTTGGATGCGCACAGTAGCAGGAGATCAGGTGTGAAATGAACAGTAGCGTGATTGTGTCTGATGACAGTCATGTGACTGCATTTCTAATGTTGTACGTGATCTATAAATGTAGCACATCTCTCGTAGTTCGCTATCACTGCATCTTTCAGCACCATTATATTGGCACCTGTATCTCATTCAAATGCGCAACAAGTGTCATATCCCACTTTGGCTGGTCCTTCCTGAATGTTGTGAGGAAAGCCAAAGGTAATGCACTTCCCGGGTCAAAGAAACATGGCATCGGATCCTACTAATATTTTGACAGATATTGGAGGTGTCAGCTGCATTATGTGTGTGTGTGTGTGTGTGTGTGTGCTGAAAATTGGGTTTTATGCCCTCCCCTGTTTTTCTCTACACACACCATCTTCTGTCCTCAACATGAGGGTACACATTTTACTCTTCATATTCTGAACTCAGTGCATCTTTTTCATCATTTATCAATTCCTTGTTGACTGTAATCCCACTCTTTCTCATTTTCACACCCATCTTCTTTTTGTACCAGTTTTCCATCTGCTCTTTGTTTGAGCTCATGTTGCTCTTCAAATTTCTCCCTGTTCTTCATATTTTTTTTTTTTTTTTTTTTTTTTTTTGGTCAACTGCAGTTGGTATGAAGAGTTTAATGACAAATGGTGTTTGATTGTGATGTGTGCAGCAATTATAGATTGAATGTAAAGATAGAAGGGTCTGTAGATCCACTCAACTCAATTTAATTTCACCAACGAAATTAGGGGTGGGGGGGGGGATGAAGCCTCGTCAGCAAGGTGAATGAAATGGCTTGGAAAGGAAGAAAGAGAAAATGCACCATTGTCTGATGCTGAAGATATCTAGCATGATGTTGGACATTCCAAAGGTATTTCCTCAAAGTTTGAATGAATGGGGGCTTATTTTATGAATGGTGTCATGAGCTGTTTGTCATGGCAAAATAATTGCAAACATTATAACTTATTCGTGAGTCATCGGCAGCGGCAGATCAGCAAACAACTTTGGCCTCGTTGGAGTAAGATTGATTGACCGTTCCCTGCACTGGCATTAGTTGAGGAAGGTTTCGGGGATATTAAAAATAACACTTTTTCAATGGATAAATGTAGGTCAATAACAAAGTTCAATTCAGGGCCTTGTTGGTGTTGGAAATTGAGTTCTGCATCGTCATTTGGTCAACAACATACTCCTAAATGAGCTCTTATATATTTTGAGTCCTCCATGACAAAGAAGAAAGTGTGGCCAGCAAGACTAGTGCTTAGATTGTCACTCTTTCTGTACAGCAAGAGTCTGGGGAAGGGCTCCTTTCTTCTTCTTCTTCTTCTTCTTCTTCTTCTTCTTCTTCTTCTTCTTCTTCTTCTTCTTCTTCTTCTTCTTCTTCTTCTTCTTCTTCTTCTTCTTCTTCTTCTTTTTTTCAGAAGAGAAAACCAGTTTCTCAGGGATTTCTTCCCTTCTGAGTGACAGGAACAGACGTGTAAGTTGGAATCACTCCATAAATGAGAGAAGGGTTTTAACCCTCTTACTCCCACTGATAATTGCAATGTGGAGAAGTCCAAAACTGGAAGAGTTGAGCAGTGCTGAGAAGTTTATGGCAAATCGAGATTGAGCCCATAGACTAAGGGGGGGGGGGGGGAATACCATCAGAGGACTATAAACCATCTGTGAAAGGTGACCTCAGTCATAAACTACCAGCCATTAATCCCATCAAACTACTAACAATTTATCCAAGCCCTTTAGAAAAAATAGAATGGAAAAAAACCCTCAAGAATAATGATCCCCTTATTTCTTGTGGTTGTGTTAAAGGTAGGGGATACCTTTTACAGAACTCCCAAAATGCAGCAAAACATTAAGTATGAACCTCAGGGGACTTGTTTAGGCCACTGCTTAGAAATTTGGAAGTCAACAATTATCTACAATTTGAATAATGCACAAAACTCAACTACTCAGTAGTTCTGTGTGTCAGCCACACTGAAGCATTTTTGTTGCAGTCTTCTGTATTTTTTATCTATAAACACAAATCTAAAAGTATAAGAGCTGATGTAATAACATATAGAGTGTGTGGCAAGAATGTATATAGAAATGTTTATAAGTTTTGATGAACTTTCTTCACAAAATATACATGATGGACACACATGCAGTGCATGGGTCTGCAAAGGTAGCCTAGTAATGTACTGGAATTTACGGTGAGCCCCGAAAAGAATTCAATTCAAAATCTAACGGTCAATAAAAATGTACTAAATGTTACCTTCCACTTTCAATACTTTATGGGAGTTTCTAAAATGATACTCTCTTCAACATACCACTGTGTTTATACAACTCTTCATTTAAGGCATGCAAATGGGATTCCCTACCTTTAAGAGACTCACTGCAATCACAACATATACCCACTCACCCTACCCAACTTGTTCACAGGAAACACACTCTTTTCCCCTTCCGCTCTCCTCCTATTTGATACCCCCCTCCCCATCCCCTGGTGAGCTTTTAGGCTTTGCCACGTTAATTATTAGGGCTAGTTGGCAAAGGTTGATACAGTTTACCAAGATGATTACATCTTTTCCATCAATTGTCCCGTTAGAATACATCATGCTGTGTAGTTACTTTGTACTTTATTGAAACGATTTAGGTATCTCAACCCTCTTTGAACAAAACTACTTTGGTTGCCATGGGAACAATGTAGTTTCAACATCATGGGAATGGAAAGGAAGTCTATTATCAATGTCTAGAAGCTCCTTTTCTTACTCAACCGACAAACTGGCCTGGCTTTTCTGAGTGAAGTAGTGAACTGCTGGAAAAGCCAGATGGGGCAATGGCACACATCATCATTGTTGGACAAACAACTTGAGTTCCAATGTAGTCCTCTACCATTGCCATGGAAATAAGATGTCTTCCTGTAAAAATCCCATGTCGGTACACATGCGGCGGCAATCAGCATCACTCTGTCTGTACTGTTTTGTGATCAAAAAAGAGTGATTGCAAAGCCCCTGGGATACGATCATCCCCTGGATGTTGCGACAAAGCCATGTGGTTCCACATCTTTGCATCTCATCACTTTTCCAAAAGTCCTGCTCGGCAACGCATGCTGGCTGCCTTGCGAGTTGCGCAAAGTTCAAACATTGGTCAAGTATTTTCCATTCCGTCTCGGTCCTGCCGGGTGGAGGTTTCAAACAAGTTTTCCACGTGTGAAATGCATACATGGGCAGGAGCAGTGAGGTAGATTTGTATGGAATGAACAAGTGTGGTTTTGCATCGTCAATGCACGTCGGCATGGCGACGGGATGCCTCCGTGGCGTCCTGAAATATTAACTTACATGAATTATTTTGAGAATGTTTCTATGATGATCGCCAGAAGCATTATACAGCAGAGAAGAAAACATGAGAAGTGAAAGCTTGCAGAGTCGATCAGTCGTGTGGTTCTAATGTATACATATCGTGTGCCCTGTCATGTTAGTGCATGTTTTATGCATCAGTCTTCCTGACGTAATTGTACAGTTGGATATGTTTGAACAAAGTATACAGGTAAACTGTGTATTGATTGTGATTGCTTGTGCTTAGGTTAATATCTGGCATTTGTACACTCACTCTCATCTACGCACTCAAGTGTAGCCTGTCTCAGTTTTGTATACCAATGTCATAATCCATTCCATTTCCCCCAATTTTGATTAACTTACATGAGGTTTTGTATCAGGGTGAACATAAACATAATTATATGCACCTGATCAAACTCTTTCATGCATGCTCAAAGCTGAAACTTCACAGAGCAATTCCTACAAATTTGGGATGAGGTAGGGAATGGGCAGGCTAGAGCCTTTTGCTCATATTGACTTCATGGGATTCACACTGACTCAAATTAGCGTGATACAAATCTTGAAATTTTTGTCACGATCCAAATTTAGAGATTTTTGCCTGTGTTGATGATGAAACTCCTACTAAACAGTGCCATCAGCATTGCAATTTCACATCCCAAGAAATCTTGCGATTATTTTGGAATGATCATAATAGTTTGAGAAATAGCACAATAATTTGCCGTGGTGAGCGTTTGAACACTGGAGCATTGGAAAATTTTGAGATCTTTTGTCCCGTCGTTCAAAAATGCATGTAAGGACAGTGCACAGGGCAAAGGTTACCATTCTGTTAGATTTCGGGCATGTGCAGTTTGGTCGACAAATTATCGTGTTTGAGCACTTCGTGGGATATTGATGTTTGTGTAAATGGGAGCAAAATACCTCAGTACCAATGGTATTTGGATCGCAACCGTTAACCCGCTGTTTTGCCTGTGTAAATGCAACTAGTGGTTATTGTGTGTGAAAGTGGCAGAGTGATAGGGGAGAGGGGGGATAGGACTGCACCCCTTTACTTCCCAACACTCAGGGTCAGGCCTTGGCCATTTTCTCTCTCTTTCTAAACAACATGACTGCTAGAACTACCTTGGGGTACTACATCTGGCTGGCTGGCTGGCTGCCTGGTCACACACCAGTTTCCTCTGTCCAAAATCCGTCTGTGCTGCCCCCTGCTGACCAGGAGAAGGACCTGTGTCGTAGCCAGAAGAAGAAATACCCACTGTTTTCGTTGTTGTTGCTTGGATACATCCAGCAGATTGCAGCCACGTTTGGATTAGTTTTGTTTGTGCCCCACTTATTTCGTGTGGTTCAATCACTGCATTAATGAATAAAAGTAGCAATGCCTCTGTGCTCCAGTGGTGTGATCCAGTTTTAGGCTCAAGCGACTGGATTGAAGCAGCTATTCTGATCATAACCCCCCCCCCCCCCATAAAAAAAAAGAGGAAAGGTTTGCTGATGCTTATAATAGGAAATCTGAGGTTTTGAATGAATGAATGAATCTGATAATAGATGATTTTTTGTTCCTTTTTTTGATGGGCATACAACCATGTTATAACCTTGACAGCTTGCTCCCCAAAGAGGCTTAGCCTTCAATTACAAACCCCTCACAATATAATATAAAGGGATTAAAACAGGTGATATGATTTCTTAGGTCCATTCATTGCATTTATTTCCCCCTTTTGTATTCAAAGCAATACTGCCCAAATATTTATGAATGGAATTAATCCCTTTGCCATATGCTGCTATAGAAATTTGATAAAGGCAAAATGAGGATAGCCTGTTAAAGGAAAACACAATTTGGGTCAGGTTTATATCATGAGGCTCTTTGTATTTGTGCCAAGCATGCCCAGGGGTTTTGTCTGTTTGATACCCATTCAGACACCAATATAAATGGCAGATTTTCCTCAAGGGAATGATTGTGAGGGGACAGAAAGAAATCGAATCATCATGCATCAGGTTGTAAATATGGCAATACCCTGCTGGTCTGTTCCTGAATAAGCCCAGTGATAAATGGACTCAGTAGGGCCTGGTCCTCCTGGGGTATCAGGGGACCAATATTGTGACAGATTATGGCCCTGACGTCCTTCTAGGTATCCCAGAATGCAATGGCTGCAAGGTGCCAGTTCCTTGTGCAGAGGCATTTACACTTTTCATAAATCTCAAAATTGAGATTTTGCACGTGAAGAAAATACATCTTTATTTGTTGTCAAAAAGGATAGCTGCAGCAGGAGATTGCATGTTATCAACAGTCCCATGCTATTCACTTTCTTGCAGTGGTAAAAGTGATGATGGTGATGAGTGTTTGCAATGGTCCTACTAATGATGAGGCTGAATGATGAGGGGGTACCAACCGGAGAAGAACATATCTCAAAGAGAGAAGAGCAGTGAAAAAGGAGTGACAAGTCAATTGGCTCAGGAGGAAAATCGGACTGAATCAAAATAAATAAATTGTTGACCTTTCAATGGATAATTCACAAGTGATAGATAGATAGATAGATAGATAGTGAGAGATTGGCAAGACAAATGTGTATGGACAGCACAGAGTGAGGACTTTTATGGCAATGAAAGTAATCTGTTAGCTCAAAGCACAAAGAACTTCCAAGCATTCCGCAGGTTCTTTTCGTGATCACGTCCTGTGTGCCTCAACCGTAATGCCACATGAAGAAGTTGCGGACAGTTTTTCATAGTTCATCACAACCTGTGCGAATGGAATGAAAAGTGTTGAATTTAAGTAGGTAAATGATTTGACTTTAGAGCTCACCAACCCCCCCCCCCTCCCCCCCCCCCCCAAAAAAAAAAAAAGAAAAGAAAAAATCATTGCCAAATATAGCATGAGGTTGTGAGATAGATGATGTCGCTGGAGACGTTCTGGCTCCTGACCCTGTCAGTTGCTGAGAGCTGTGTTTGTCTGAACGCTTCCTTCCAGTGGCGCAAGGGAACCCTGCATGGAGGTCAGTCCAGTTTCCTGCCCGTCTGCCCGCCTGCCCGCACCCCGTTTACATCGGGCAAGAATCAGTTTCTTGAACTACGTCTTAAGCCATTTTAAAATAGTCTTGTGCTCAGTATAATATAAACTACCTTTATGTCGTTCTTGAATTTCCAATGGCCATAATTTTCAGCCTTGTGTTTCTAGTGCCAGTTCACATCATTTTTTGGCTCAGTATAGGGCCTAAATGCAGAGCAGTTCAAGAAGGGGGTGTGTAGGATCACCATAACAAAAGATACTGATGTCTTAACATAAACATAAAATTGATTATTGTGATTTGTGCACACAGGTAGATTTTGTTCAGGTAAGGGAATGTAGCTGCTTTATGCAGCTTCTCAGGGGTAAATGACACAGTGAGAAAGGTGGATTCTTAAATGTACATGAAGGTAGTGTGAAAAAAAAAAATCCAACAGTGACCCATTTTTTGCTGTGACTCTCTGAAAATGGATTAAAGTGGCTCAAATATCGGGCTGCTGGATGGTGTACCCATCTTCCTCTCTCTTTCGGCCTGACTCTATAAATGGTTGGGCAGCAGCAGTGAAAAACTCTTGTAAATGTGAAGTTGATGGTCAGAGTAAAGGTGGAATGGCTTCCAAAGCCTGACCTAAACTCATACATCAATCCTGTCCCCTTGAACACCCAAAGTTATTGTGAGCAATTTCTGGCGGGCGACTTTTATGGAGTTAATGGCCGTGTAATGACTGCCTGATGATCAAGTTACAGCCCAGTTTTTTGGCACATTCATTTTCTCCCAATCCATCATGTATACAGGAGCAATGATCCTTGCTGGAGTAATAGAAGTTGAGCCTCACTTTATTATTTCCCACAAAGGTTTTTTATATATATATATAATTTGCTCTTTATATCCCACCCTTCACTATATGATGATTATATTTCCTTGAATTAGAGATTTGTGTTCCTTTTTAAAAAATTTATGACAGTCAAGTTAAAATTGTGATAGATAGCTTCCATATGTTGAGCAGGTAATCAAGAAGAAGCCAAGGTACTTGTAAATTTTACACAAAAATTTGTGATATTCTGCACTATTTTCAGTGTGATAACTGTCAAATGTGACACACACACACGCACACACACAATATCTGCTGCAAAATTATTTCTAAAGGTTAATCCAGGTGTGATCAAATTGATTTTTGATAACAATTTTTTCCCCTGTGTGATTGATGCTTGTAATCCTCTTAGGAATGTACCTGCTCGATGACTAAATGTTATTTTTCTCTTTTTCATCATAGCTCTTTTATTTGTGTTTGTACATGGGGGGGGGGGGGATGGGGGAGGGATGGGCTGCTGGATAGGAGTGAAGTGATATTGAAGAGAACAGCGTAGATGAATAGACCCTGTGGTTTTCAAGGCAATCCCCACTGGAGCATATAAATGGAAGCTTGACTACGCCAGTGGTGATTAAGAAGAGTTTTGATCCTAGTATTTGACTTATAAACTGGGATAAGAGTATGCTGAAGAGGCTTGTGGTTTAGCGTGTAAGGTAGGATATGGAATGAATCCAGCACACCTCACGTCTTGGTCTAGAGTTGTCATTCAATGACCGATGACTCACTCCTAGGAATGATGGTGCCCAGTCAGGCCATCAATAGGGTCTGTGTTTATGTTTACAGTCTGCCATGCATTTTTTTCTTTAACTCTTTTTTTTTTCTTCCCTGATGCTGTGACGGAGCAACAAAGTGCTGAAATTCAAAGACGTCTCAAAATAACTCTCTTCCGCATTGGGGAGGGAGAGAGCCATGGTGGGCCTATAAAAGATGGTGATAAGGAAGGAAGAGGAAAAAGTGAATAAATCAGAATACTCCAGAGAGATTTTGTATTTTTTTTTTTTTGGGGGGGGGGGGTTGGGATGGGGATTATTGTTCCTGCTGCATTGCAATGGCTCCAAAAAGTTACTCGAACTGCGCGCTCTTTACCCTCACAACCACCAATTGTATAAATCTCATTTGCCCTTCTGCCCATTAAAGTCACATGCATGTTTGCCAAAAGCTTGTTATCTTGCATCAGTTCTTCATTTATTATTATTTTTTTTTTGGGGGGGGGGGGGGGGGATGGTGGAGAAGGAGGAGGAGTGTAAGTGATATGGGCCCCAAACAAAGAGTCCAATCAGGCTTACTGCTACAGTCATACTCTGCTTCTCTTTTATACACAATCTCCCACTGCCACAAAGAAAGTTGGGATTGTTCAACAGGGGACCCAACAGTCCTTTCTCCTCCCCCCCCCCCCCCTTTGACAAGAATAGGGATTCTGAAACGTAGAGTCGGCGGTAGAAAGAACGCTATTAGACCTCAAATTACATCTTTATTAGAAAGTTATTTTTTTCTCCTCTTAGAGTGCTTTCTACAGTGGCGTAGATTGAAATTACAAACTGGGAGGCAACATAAGAGGTGACACACTGACCAGGCATGCAGGGTTTCCCAGATGTCTAGACGCAGGAATCTTGAAAGAGAATTTAGAGGAAAGAAGAAAAAGCAGAGAAAAATTGTGCTCAATGAAAGGTTTAAATTTCAGGGAGGAATCATACCATTTGAGGATACTAGCAATTGGCAATACATGTTTAATACACATGAAGCTCAAAATACAAACCATTTTACCTGTTGAGGATGAATCCCGAGTATACTCGGGCAAGTGTCTATGGGAAATGCATGTTGTAGCAAAATCAGTCCATCCTCATTGGGTTAAACTGTTTGGCAAGTCCTTTAAGAAATAGGTTGCTAGTCTAGCTGATATCTTGACTCCAAGAAACAGGACATAAACATACACTGTAGATCTGAGCACATCAAAGAAGCATTTAAATGGGATTTTGTACATGTGTATTAGCATACCCACTGTGTAGGATGGATGGATTACCCATGCTCCACAAGATTTTTTAAATCCTCATAACACAGAACCCACTAGGGTCCCATGAGTGACGGGTTAGATGTAATGCTACATTGCATACCTACAACTTCTCCCTTGGAATTCCAAAATGGCTGCCTTGTTACATGATGGCATCCCATCTGGGTGGTGTCAGCACTTCATGTGTGGTTCAAGTCTCATCCTATGCATTTACATGAATCAGAGTGCACCTGTAGCCAAGAAGTACCTGGCCCATTCTGGTAGCCAGTGTGGCCAGAGGATGTGCCCAATTTAAATTTCATTTAAACCCTCATCCAGTCAGGAATACATGATTTTACAGTGCATCTCTTCCAGTATCAAAATTAAAGTCTGTCAGAGTCCTGATTTGTGGTCACAATCACAATATATGATTATCTAAATATCAACCATCAGATGCCTCATTGTAAATGGAACAATTCGAGGCTTATTTTGCTCCAACCCTGAATACCAAGCCCAGGTTCCATGCCGATGCAGCACCCTGCACCAGTTCCCAGTCTCCTATTAGCCCTCCCCCCACCCCCCACCCCATTCTCCTCGATCCTCCAGCCAACCCCACCCAAATCCCTCCCCGTCCCCACCCATGCCATTCACTTGGCTTTAATTACTGCAGTCATAACATGCCCCCATGTTGAACCCATGACACAGGTCTTAACATAAGGTCTGGAGTCTCCACCAGCCAGCCACCAACTGGCACAATGCCCTTGCCTCTCTTTAGGATCTCCTCCTTCTCCTCCTCCTCCTCTCTTTGACCCCTCGCTGCATCCATATCATCCTCCTTGCACTCATCCTCTCTTGAAGGAGCAAGAGGGGGCAGAAATGTGGCGATATGGCTAGGTAGTGACACCATTACAATGATCGGAATTTCTGGCACGCACTCTATGTGCTCCTCTAGCTTCTTCAGCTTCGCCAGCATCTGGTGTGACGACGACGACGTTTGGCGCGATCCCTGCGGTCAGGGGCCTCCGAGCCTTGGGCCATCGGTGCGTCTTATCTAATGAATGGGCAGTTTGAAGTAACTACAGGAGCTCTTTTCAGATTAATGCATGCCCACACCAAGATGCAGGGACTTCCAAGTCATGGAGTAAAAGAAAGCAGACTCTGACATGCTTTCACCTGAGTAACAGACTGAGGGACTAGGTGTTTCTCTCTCTGTCTTTTTCACAATCCTGGCCATCTTCCAAATCGTACAAATTCTTTGTCACATTTGATAACATCTGTTGTAACCATCACTGATTAAACTTGTTATTTGCTCTTTTTGTGTTTTCTCACATGAAGATGTACCCATGAATATGTTAGATTTCACTTGCATGTATGATTACTTTTCATAGATATCTTCATATCTATTTTTTTACGATCTGCAAGTTTTTCATGAGTATTTGTTTCTTCAGCAGTATCCCAAGCTGTTCTGTGCATTTGTCTGTGGTGGTTGTGCTTTGATTAGTTCGCTTTGTTGTAATTGCCTATGTTTTCTTTCTGTCCTTGGGTGTTGGCATGTAGTCCATGGAGGGATGTCATTTATTATCCTTTTTGCATTGAGATGTGTCATCGCAGAAGTTTTCCCTTATTCTGTCATGATGAATTTGCATCTCAATCATCCCTCAGATAAAAAGAACATTTGCAGTGATACATAACTCGTGCATGACAGATGATTTCCATTGTTACCTCCACTTCCTGTTTATATAAATCTGTCCAAAGTATTCACAGAATATTCAAACAGTTGGTAGGGGAGATTCATGACCATCTTACAAGTTAGCTATGATTGTATTTCCTCATGCCTTTTGCTCTCCTTTGTTTTTGTCTTATATTGATCCAGTCTATTTGCAATAGCATATGGCCGTGATTCATACTAAAAATGTTGACCTTGTTTGTAACCTGATAATCAGTAATTTCAAGCATTATACACTCACAAATTGTGTTCAGTGAGAATGAACATAATGTGAATATGTGACAAAGTTTGGCAAGTTTCCTCGCAAACTTACTTTTCATTTTGATTCAATATTAGATTCTTATTAGTCATCTTCTCCTGTTTAATGGGGATAATTCATAATTCATGACAAAGGAGTGCATTTCCCATGAGTGAAGTTTGGCAGTTTTTGTGACAAACTGACTTTACATGTTGATTTAATCATTAGATTCTTATTAGTCATCTTCTGAAGTTGTTTATCAGTGATAATTCGTGTTTTTATCCAGTAAATCGGTGTTTGATCGGTTAGTTCGGAAGAAGATCTGACAGCAAAGCCCTTTAAAAGGTACAGATGAGACTCAGATACATAAAAAAAAAATCAAACTTACGTTAATTTTCCTTACCTTTGTCTGTAGATTTCCCTCATTTTCCTTTCGCTTTCCTAAAAAATTATGACTGAATGTCAGTATAGGCTTGTTATCTACTTATACAATTCATCCATGACATCAACATTATGGCAGCCAATTTCCCCCTTTCTGTAAAGCCCCCCTCCCCGTGTTCAAAACTTGAGGATCAAACTCTGCGTTTTTAGGGTAAGACCATGTGGCATTTGTTTCAACTAGTATGTTTGTGATCGCAATGATTTGTGGCTCTACACACTGTGACAGAGCTCAGATTTAATCAGATTAAATGTATGAATATAGTATGTAACATCTAGATGTCTGTCTGTCTGTCTGTCTATCTATCTATGTAGCAATCTATCTATCTACCTGACTTTCTGTAAGTTTGCATTATGATACACATACAAATTTACATATTATGTCATGTGCTTGTATAGGCCTGCAAGTAAATGTACAACTTTGTACTACATTTCTCTTCTCTTTTTAACACTTACCATCTTATGATGAATATTACCATTCATCCTAGCGTCTTTTTTCTTTTTTTATAGTCAGACACATGCCTTCTGTGGGATAGGGGGTGTAGATTGTGGTAACACAATATCAGCAGTGTGTATTAGGGAGCTCCAGGTTTTCCTTCTTGGCTCAGAGTGTGGAGCTACTATACATGTACATGTGAAGGGTTTGTTTGCAAAAACCGATAAGTCCATTTTTGAAGATTTTGAGGTACGATCTCTGTCATAAAGTACAAAATAATACCTTTTAAATGATATATTGGTTACTACATATAAAGGTATATTTTTGAAGTTATGGTCAAAAGAAGCAAAAATTTTCTTATTATTCTCTTTATTTTTCTTTACCTTTAATCGCAAATATCTCTATTTGGCAAATATGGACTTATCGGTTTTTGCAAACAAACTCTTCATGTAGCTCCATGCTCAGAGGTTAGTGACCAGGCTGACAGTCCCATCTTTGTTTGGGGATGGAAGGGGGGGGGGGGGGTGGGAGAGGAGGAGAGGGTAATTTTTGGATTTCAGCAGTATGTTGACAGAGCATACTGTAATGATTTTAGGTCTTCTGGATATCAGGACAACTGGGCAGTAAAGGGAATGAATTGACTTCATAGTAACCCTGAAGGATGTTCAGCTCATTATACACCAGAGATATAAAAAAGATAATCTCATTTTCAAGCATTATCATTGTTGCATTGCTAGTTACATCTGTGGTTTAGCCATGCGCTTCCTTAGATGGACTCCATTCTGATCACTGAGTGTTGACTACAAGTATAGGGAAGCATTGAAAGTTTATGAAAGGAAAGTGTGTCCTAGAGATGATGACATGATAATCTTTGCAAGAATGGGATTTGGATGCTTTTTTTGTGCATCTTGCCAGCTATGATATCTACTGCAGATGGTTAATTCTTGTGCAGTTAGAGTATGCAGACTCACTAGCCCTTGCTGTATGTGTGGTCTGTATTGACCAATGAGGATAGCAGTGAAACACAAGCTCAGCTCATAGTCAATTGCTACAAGTACTTATCATTGTAATCATTCATAACATACAAATAGGCAAATTTGATTAGTTTATGTGGACAAGCATCACTGAACATCTGATTAAAAAAATTGTGATTGTGTCATATATCTTTGGAATGACAACTTAAATTCTGTTGTTATTTTTTTTCAGTCATCTTCAGTATTGCTCTGTGTGTTGGATGTATGCATACATACATGTATGGAAACTAGTGCATTTATTTGGGGTGTGGTAATCGATCGCCAGGTTTTGTGTTACTGTCCTTACTCTGAGTGCCATTATCCTGCGCTCCACTTTTCAGAAATCAGATGCCAATCGGAGGGTTTCACATGTTCATTCAAAGAGGAGAAAGAGCCCTGAAACTGATGGAAGTTTGTACAAAATTGTCATGTTCTCAAACTGCAGTTTCAGTTCACTTTTGGAATCATATGCAAGTCTCTTGAGATGAAAAAAAGGACAACCAAAAAAAGAAACAAAGAACAACAGTTGATAGTGCACATAGAGGACTGTGGTCTTTGCAGTGTTTTGGCAGTCTAGAAATCATGAACATAATGGCTGATGCTCAGTGTAGAAGAAATTGAAGTGCACATACATTTACCACAATACCTGACCACATTTACGTCGATGTAGGGCAATTTGTCAATCAGTTGTAATACCTGACCACTTTGAAAAAAATTAATCAATCCCACAACAACATAAATTCAAGTAAATGAAGGAAGGGACAATAAAATCTTAGAGTGCTGATCTAAATTTGTGTTTAATTTTTCAAATTTAATTTCTAAGATTTTAGGGAATACCATGTGTTCATTTAAGAAAGAGAAAGCTCAAATGTTAAACAGCTATTTCTTTTTTCCAAGATATTGTGAGATAGACTGCAGTGATGATCATCATGGGTACAGATCTGTTAATCTCTGGAGCCAAAGGGCTCATGAGCTTAGAGAGATTGTTGGATTAAGTTAATCCTTGAGTATTTGGTCAAGGAATCATGTTTCTGCAAGGAGACATGAAAGGTTGATTACAGACTTCCAATTTTCCTTCTGAATGCTAGAATTCATCAAAATTTTAATCTTCATAGGATGTTATTTATTCTGCTGCATAACAAACATGATTTTCTCTTGTTTGAAGATCTATTGTGCTGGTTTCCAACAATGCATTCTACGGATCTCAATTTTCATTTCATGCAGTAACAAACAAAACAGCAATATGCTTTGTTTTTGTAGCATCTCAACAGGTTTCTTCACAAAGTCTAGCTCCTCATTTTTGTACCTGTATGCTGAACATACACTATGTACATTTATGTTTGATGGGCATCTTAAATATGATGAATTCATAAAGCAGAGAGAATTAAGAAAAGGAGTTGATTTTTAAAAATCAGGGAGGAATGACATGGACACTGTATTTGTCACCCTCACAGCGTCCGGAGTACTCCGTGCAGGGCCCGACGTGACTTCTCGACTGCATGCCTTTGTGAAGCCAAGCAAGAGAATGGGTGTCATTTGGGAGAAGGCTAACCCCTTGTATATCTGTCTCAAATCCAATGATCTTGTCACCAGCAATTTGCTATAGTATCATAGCTCTATAGAAGGGGGGGGGGGGGGGGATTCTGGAGGAAAAGGACAAGATCTTCCAACTCAAATAATGTGTTGAGTTGAGGTCATATAGTCTTTACGTATAATTAGACAGCAAGGACCTACAAATAACTCCCATTGAGTGGGGTGTAAAACACCTTGCGCTCAGCTTATAGATTTTACACCACCAGCTCTTGCAAGATGTACATATGCACATGATGCTCCGATGAACCGAATGTGATCTTGAGAGGAAAGTTGGGTCATCGGCATTACTTCTACCTGGACACCTGTGTGTGGTGAAATTCTGTTGTCCAAATTGAGGTGTCATGGCAAGGTCTTTGTTACTTTCTGAAGAGGAATTGAAATGAATCAGGAATGAGCATTACAAGTGAGACCCACCCTAAAGATTCAGGATGCAAACAATGGGGGCATTTATAAACTGGGTGAATGATTTGTTTCTGTTGTTTATGTGGTTATGCTTAACCTTCCCAGGACCCCTGCTTGAAAATTCCCTATCTCTTGCACAGTATGTTCCTACCTTTGGCTGTGAGTGGACTCATGTTATTTCATCAGTTCGAGCTGTGTATGAGTCACTCATTCATTTCACATATTGCCTTCCAATGTCTTGTGAGAAACATAATTGTAATTTGAGTGCACTTGAGGTCGTGACATCAGTTTGAGTTACAGGTCCATTGTGAGTTAAGAGGAGAAAAGAACAATCTCCCAAAGCTAATGAACAGAAAACACTGTAGTCTCAATACTAAATCGTTTAACATGTTATTAGCGAATAATCAGATTTAAGGGCATCAACAACATGCTAAGACTGAAGGGACATCCCTTAGGGAATGCAGCTGTGTCTCAATGTTATTGAAGCTTTTTGGTAGTAAGAGCCAAAAATTGATACCCATTTTGTGATACCAGAGTTGCATGTTATGATGGTTACAGCTCGTTATTCCGAAGGTTCATTATTCCGAAGGCTCTTTATTCCTAAGATTCGTTATTCCGAAGGTTCATTGTTCCGAATTTCATTTTCGGATTAACCGATCTTCGGAATAACGAACCTTTGGAATAACGCCACAAATTTTCGGATTAATGAACCCCTTTTCATTTTCGGAAGGTATAGGGAATTTGAGTGTTTCGGATTAACGACCCTTCGGAATAGCGATCCTTCGGAATAACGAACAGCGCCCGTTATGATAAACTCTGGTATCATTTTCAAGTTCGAGAACTCGCAGAAAGTGATTGTTGTACTTAAACAGGGATTCAATCCAATGTTCAAGTTGTCTTTAAGAAAGAAGAAATAGAAATAAAACCCTTGACCTCTCTTCTAGTGTGGCAGATGACAATGAAAATATGGAACATTCTTCTGTTTGTTTTATCATACTTCATTGAAATTGATGTAAAGCAGAACTAATTCACCTTAAATGCTGCCTCTATCTTTTTCTGCTCTCTCAACTCTGAGGAGTGTGCACAAGAAGTCAGAAGGTGAGTTTCAAGGAGGGGGCAGCCAGTGAGCTGCTATTAGAAGTTAGCTGCTCCAACTTGTTCGTCACCAGTAAAGTGGACTCTTTGTGGCATCAGCAGAATGAGGAAAGTTGGGCTTACTTCAATACATAGTGGGGAAGTGCAGGGAGATTGCCACAAGCCACTAGAGCTGTGCAATCACCCCCAGCTTTTACCAATTATCAAATCTTATTAGTCAGCTGGCTTATGAAATAGACTCTCTCCCTTACTCCCCCATCCCCCCCCCCCCCCCATCTTTCTTTTTTGCTGCCTATCAACCAGGAGCAGTGCAGGGGAGGACTAGTTTCCTGTTCGGAATCTGGTGTAATTGACAGCGCACAAACAGTGTGTAGATGGAAAAGCAACATTTTTGAATGACTTTTGCACTGTTACAGATGTGTGCTGCCAAACCAAAGTCCCAAATCTAACTAGATCCTTTCCATGGTGCTATAAGACATGAAAGAAAAAAACTGAAAAAAGAAAGTTGAAAAAAATGGATGCTTTGGCTTTTCAGTTTTGTTTTTGTTTTTGTTTTGATTTTGTTTTCTAACTTGGATATAGAGATTGCTGAGCTGCCAAACTACTTCTTTCAGCAGTATTAATAAACATTTGAGCTGAAATATTGATACCATGACAGACAGAATAACTGCTGATGTTTCTCAGATTGTTTCAGTTCACTTCAGCACTCTGTGTCATTGTTAGACTGTCGCACGAAAATTCACTGGGAATACCTTGTACGGCAAACATGCAAGGAGATTGTGTGTTAAAATGATGAACTACTCTGATATACAGAGAAGTGACTTAGGCTGACAAAAGTTTGTTCTACGACAAAGTTTGGAACGAGTACAAGAAGAAGATCAACAACAACAACAACAACAACGACAACGACAACGAGATGTCTGCCTGTATAGTTGTGTACATGAGGGAATGCAGAACAGATGACATGATGGATAGTATGGTGTAAAGCCATGGAGTCTGAAGCTGTGGGAGCTAACAGAGAAATTGTCCCAAGTACAGGCAGATGTTGGGATGCCCAGTACACACTTCATACCAGTTGGAATTCTGGTGTACGATGTCAATCAATTAATTCCCCAGCTGATAGCTTTTGCAGGGGTCCCCCTTCCGATATGTATTTTCGTAGTGTGGCAATTCTCAGCGCGTTGCGAGGCGTAATGTGCGTGCTGCAATGCGAGATCCTTGGCTGCATCCCATGCAGTTTTACAAGTTCTTTATTTGTAGTTTCTACAGCCGTACATTTGGTCTGGTCTAAACCTGCTATGTTGCTATATGGAGAAATATTTCACACGGTACTCTCTCTTTTTTTTCCCCTCCAAATGTAATATATGATGTATATCTGACAATATCGGAAATGAAATAATGGCTGAATTTGATGCTAAAGATATTTTAGATGATGATGATACCAAATTTTGACTCAAGGTTTGCTGTTTCAGCTAGAGTTTGATTGGGAGAACCTAACATTCCTACAAAATAATGAGAGATAGAGGGAGTAAATGAGAAGCCAAAAATGATTGTTTTTTAACCTGAATATCATTGATTTGGATATTTTGTGTTTGTGGGATTCTGTAATGCACAGAACTGCATTGATTCTGTGCTATCTGTTTGAATATATTTAAGTTTAAAATACATATTATCAGGGTTTAATGGATATGTATACATGCGAATATCAAAATAAGAAAAAAGTGATACTATTTCTTGTTAAGACAGTGGATTTTTCTGCTAGAATTGATTTAATTGACTTTTCTCAGCAGACCTAGTTTCTGATTTTGAGTTTGTTGCTAGGATAGACAATGGAAACAAGAGATGGAGTTTATACATTGCCCGTCACTGTATGTTGTGGTACCATGTACAGCTTCATCCATCGAGATTGATTTTATGTTGATGTGAATGTAGCCAGCTCATTGAATGTCTTTCCCTGGTTGTGAGTACCTTCTGGATGATGCAACTTTTGATACACATGTTTAGGTGTAATATATACGTATGATCCATGAAGGGTCTACTTCAAAGGAAGGATTTAGACTGCAATTTGTGTGTCTGTCTGTGCATAGCTAGGCAGATAAGATGTCAATGCGGCCTCCTCCAGAGGTGTAATTTGTGACAAGGTCTCAATTATCCAGATGTGGCATCCTCCAAAGCCGTCTTGGCGGCTGCCAGAGCTGGGACTGCCACGTCTGGCCAATTAAAGTGACAGGCGTGAACTTTGATGAACCTACCTACATAAACAATTACACTCATTCTCGCATCATGGCACATGGTTGATACGCTGTTGTGCCGTAGGCATGAAGTCATTTTTCTTCTTTAAAGCATTCATTTGTATTGCCTCTACAGGGTCTTAATAACAATATCCTGTTTATCATTCTTCATATGATGTGGGTACTTTTGAAAGCTAAGCTTTCTGATTTATGGATATGTATCAATACAAGTGAACTGTTAACTATAAATGTTGTACCGGCACAATGGATATTTTGATGTCCAGTTTTGTGTCCAGTGTCCACAATGGCCATATTTTCATTACCGTTACTGTGAGTTTCATTCATGCATTGAAAGCCATATCAGGAATTGGACCATTCATGCTGTTGAAATGTTTGTGTGAAATTCTCTCTGATGGAAAGCATTTCCTAAATCCTTGTGAATTCTTCCGTGGAAAGCTGGAAAATTATGGCAGTAAACCAGTTACTAAATTCTGTTTCATATGTAAAGAATCTTGACTCTTTGTTGATGGCATTGAGCTGGAGGGAGGTTGAATGATGGATATCAATGCACTTCTCATGGCACATGCAACTTTCACAGCATGTAATTTGGCACCTCCTGAGGTCATGCTGGTGATGACTACACTTTTGTGTATCACCAACATGAGGAGCTATATGTGGGACTACATCACCCCTGCATTCCGGCAAGTTAAGTTGTGTACAGCAGCTGGAAGGCTCTCAGCAGGATAGGTCTGTGGCAGTGGTGCTGCCTTTTGCCACTGCTGAGTATATAAACTTCAACATTGCTGGCTCAGAGGAACTTATTACATTTCTCATGTGAAAGGGGGGAAGATGGCAAATCACATTTCCATGCATCTGGGCCGGGCCATGTCATGAGTAATGAACACAGAGTGTGCAGGTATGGCACAAAATGTTTTATGCATTATTGTCAATAAATGTTGCCATTGCGTAGAGATAGAATGCAGATGTGTGTGTGAGAGAAAGAGAACAGTGTTGAGTGTTGCTTTCACTTTGAAGATATTCTGCTTTCGTATTCAGTCACACCACTTTCTTGTGTGTCTACGATAGTCTCTTCTTTCTTATTCTCCTGTCTTTTGACAAGTAAAATGCAGAGTTTCCAGAGCACTGCCTTGCTAAAAGAAATGTTGCCTATACCATAATGTTATCTAGAAGAAATAGGATGAAGCTGACATTTTTGATCTCACAATTAACGTGGTATACCTCAAATTTAACCCAGAGTATTTTATGGAGCATGTGTAAAAGCTGACAACGTTAAGAGCAAAAGCAAAATTATACTGACTGCATTGTTGGCCTCCTGCTGTGCACATTTTGTGCTACTCCAGAATCAAATGTGTTCAGTGTTATGTATCATCCATTGCTTTTGTGGTATCATTATCTAGTTGTACCACCACCATGTGTGACCTAACAAAGTGTGATGTCCTTCTTAATCCACTGATGCCAGCCCAGCATCATCACAGGATATATTCAGATGCATGAATATCTTCATAAGATTGTGAAGAACTTTGGCTTGATTGATGGCCACTTGTAAACCATGTTATAATGCATCCATAATGTGAAATAGAGACGTTTTCTCACTCATACAAGCAGTTCTGACTCATTGGTTTTCTGGCGTATGAAATGAAGTCGAGCGTCCAGATCTTTCCAAGATTACTGGCATCTAGATAACTCAACCCTTTCTTGTAGAGATGTTGTATCAGTGATGCCCTTTAAATACCTCGCAGATCGGACAAGCAAGCAAATCGTGCCACCACTGGTTTCTGCATGACGTATGATTTAGGAGGCAAACAAAATAAACTTTGGGGGTCCCTTTGAATTCTGTCGGCCGCCGGAAGAATGTGGCAGGATTTCAGCCGCACCGGTCTGACCCAGAAAGGCAGTAATCATGTCACCACCGCAGATTTCGGAGGGCATCATCCATGGCGGTGTTATCAGAGGGATGGTGAAGGGAGTTTGGAAGGTGGAAGGGAGGGAGACTGAGCAATTCCTTGGATTGTTCATTCAGCAGGTCTCACAAGACTTGCTATGAATCTTGACTGTGCCCTGAGATGCTGTACATAAATCACTGCTGCGGTGTCGGCAGTAATTCATATGCTGTAGCTGAATGAACGGAATGTTGGCTAGATGATGCTGTTGTGTATTTTTTCACTCATACGTATATGTCTTATGGTCTCGGAGATGATAAATGTTGCATTGTAAAAAAAAATGCATTCTTCAACTTTGTAAAGTTTTAGAATACCCCATTTAAACTATGCATAAAAAATTTTTAACTTCAGCAACATTTTTTTTTTTCTTTTGCCAACTTCCTGTGATGAATGCTGCATAGAATTCAGGTTGCAAATGGGATTTGAATTCATTGTGCTATGAGGTGTAGTGTGTATATTTCATTTATGCTTTCATGGTAGAAAGGACCAACATCAACTTGATTTAATGTACCTTTTTTTTCTTTCTCTCTCCCCTCTTGTCTTCTTTTCACTTGCAGGGAAGATATATGTCGGTCTGGACCCGAATGTGACACTTTAGGTAAGATTTCAAGCTTTTCACCCCTTTAACAGAGAGAAAGGAGTGGCTGAATGTGGATTGTCCGGATGAGGATGGGTTTGAAAATCAGGAGGCCATTTTTTCCCCCCATATATCCAAATGTGTGGAATCAATGCCTTTCTGACTCTCAAT
The DNA here is from genome assembly GCA_033980235.1 of Diadema setosum. Lineage (NCBI taxonomy): Eukaryota > Metazoa > Echinodermata > Echinoidea > Diadematoida > Diadematidae > Diadema > Diadema setosum. Next base: position 42,832,857 of record CM067060.1, read on the forward strand.
AAAATCAGTTTGATTCTGTGTGTTACATGTAACTCATGCTCATACCATGAGGCACAGGTGTGAAGTAAGTGGAATAATGTATGTACAGGAGTAGTGTATGTACGGTGATTAGCCTATCTTGTATTCTTTTCAGTCATTGGAAAGGTGCCATGTGGCAGGCCTGTTATCTACAGTAGATGTAAACTTGTTCTATCCTTCATCTCTACTTTGGAGATGGGGGGGGGGGGGGAGGGAGAGAAGGTGTCAAAAAGCACTTTGATCTGTAAACCTGGTTGTTATGGGTAAAAGGGAAATGATATCAAAGCACAATAATCATGTCCTTGAGTTTGAAACGGAGGCTATATTTATGTATGCATTTACTATTCTTATTGCTAATCCTATATGATAATTCCTATTACTAATCTTTTTGAAACCCAACCATCAGAATAATTCTGGCAAGGTTCCACTTGTGCCGTAAAATTGTGCAAAGGGGAACCAAAATGCATAAAAAGAGTGATTGTTTAAGCATCCGACAACAAAATGATGATTAAAACAGATACATTGAGAATCCTATTCCAGTATGCTTTAAGTTGTGTGTCCTGCACATCACATGCAAGTCTGTTTGAGTACATGATTTAAGGCAAGTCTATGAAAAAAAGTTGATTCTGCACAACATTTTGTTGTTATTCAAAGATGCATAAAAAGTAAGCACTTAATTGGCTTGATTTGGATTTATTTTAGGCATTCCCTATTCTAGCAACTACCTCTGGAGTAAGTTCTTCTTACAGGTTAGAGATTCTTTTTACACTGATAACTGTAATGCATCAATTTTCTTCAGATTCTCTATGTTCACTTTTTTAATAGGATAGCATGATGTAGAAATGTATGGTAAGAGTGAGGAGGCCATTCATGACATAATAACTAGATATGCACTACCAATGATATCTAATCAGTATAGAGTGCTGAATGTCAGAACAAGGTCATGATTAGTTAAGAGGACCAGGAGTTATGTCGTGTACCTATAACCTTCGATGCCTGCGGGCATCGCAGTAGCCCGCCTTGGCTTGTTGGTTAATAGCGATAAAGTTTGGGCTGCTGTGCTGGAATGATAGGCCGCAAGCTGTCGCACATCTTCACACACGGCTGTCATCAGGGAAGGCGTGTCACGGCTCTGCGGGCCACTACTCACCAGCTTACGCTTCATGTATGACAAGTCTGAAGCAGCAAGCGTAGTAAGCATCGCCGGTTTGTTGCCAACTCTGTGGGGGGTCGCGTAACCTAATATGACAACCCCTGATGTTACTGTGTCACTACCATTCTTCTGTGGCCGTTGTTATCATTTACCCAGTGATCTTTACTCTCTTTCTTACCTATCAAACAGGCAATGTCATGAACAATTCTATAAGATAAGAGATATCAAAAGAAAGTGGTGATATTTTTCACTCTGTTTGTGTGTGATCCTTGGTAAAAAAAAAAAAAGAAAGAAAGAAAAAAAAAACAGGAAGTGAAACATGGCCCCTGTTAAGCAGAGATGAGTATTTATAGGTACTGTGAGATGAATGTTGTCAGAAAGTACATACATGTATATCTGTGTGCACTGAGTAATTCAAGAGTTTATTTGTTTCATTTTATTTTATTAATGGTTTAAAAAGCAACAACCACGGTAACTGACAGGACAGACTGAGGTAGTTTACAGTGCCATAACATATCAATATCACATACATTTGCTTATAAAAAAACAACTTAATAAGATAAAATGATAATTATAATTTGTTAAGGGCAAATGTAAAGATGTGGTGTTATCAGTGAGTCAGGCTTATGAGAATACTCAAGAAGGTAATCCTGCAGAACATAATTTATTAAAATATATGTGTGTTTTTTTTTTAATGCAACCATGCTGAGGTCTGACCTACAAGTCAATGTACAGAAGCTTCTGTTGTTGTTTTTTCTAACCATCACTGATACAAATTGGTAAATATTTGCAGTAGAACTGTATGGCAAGCCTTTATGTAGTGGAAGAGCCTTGATGTTAAGTTGATCACAAAATAAATCACTCTGATACTTTAGAATAACAGACAAGGACAGAATAGAAGCGTGATATTTGTTCTGTTACTTAACTGGAAGTAGTCATGATGAGATAAAGGGTGGGAAGTAGATAGACAGAGAGCTTCTTTACTCATTGTCTTCTCTGATCACCAGTGCTGGATTTAACTATTCACAGCCCTGTCACTGTACGGAAGTCTTGACAGGGTTGTACCAGTTGAGATCCAAAAGATCCCCTTACTCTGACCGATGATACAAATTTTGAATTCATCACATCATGTTTGTTACTCAGACCTATATATTTACTGTCTTGGTCAATTTAGCTTTCATGGGTGTCATACACAATTTGCAACTTACCGGAAATGAAAATGTAAATATTGTATGCACACTAAATTCACACTTCTCTGCACGATGTAAATGACATTTCTCTGCACTGTTGTTGCTCAAGTCTCAGTTCAGAAAGGTTGCTTCAGTTGCATTTGGAAGGATTGTTGAAAATTGCAGTGGCAGTATAAGCACTTATTTGTATGTACCGGTACAAAGATTGGGCAACTCTTTCAGCACACATGCTGTGCTCGTTATACGGAGCACTTCCATTTATGCAGTAAGTGTCTTTGGTCAAAGCCGTTACAATGTATTTTGAATTAATGGAGCAATGGTCAGGCTTCGTTTGCTGTTAGAAATTGAAATTTTGCTCCGTGGATATCGTGAAAGAGGGCTTGATATGGAATAATGTATTTATACTATACTCCACGTGAGTAAAATGTAAAATTTGTGCAAGAATATAGAAATTTTCAACAGTTTAGTAGCTGTGTGAGGGGTCTAGCTTGGTTGGTGTATGGGTGCATGTCAGATGTTCTACTTCGCATGGCATCTGGTTGGGCTAGGTAGATTATGCTATGTTAACACCTTAGATTCTTATAAAACCTGGCAACTGTGTTTGATTGAATTCAAATTGATAGGGTACTTTCAAACCAGAAACATTCATGGCATGAAACTTATACGAATTGGATCCAACAGCCTATTTCATGGCATTTAATTTTCTCACATTGCCACTGGTATTCAATGCAATATGTAGACGAAACTTTTTTTCGTGCATTTTACCTTTGCGAATCTTGTCTCTTCGCAATATTTGTGAAAATTGGGGTTTTACAGTAACTGGTTTATTGATGCTGAAAGCCATAATGCAGGGTACTTGGTTTGCCAATCGCTTGTTGCAGCAAGGGATACTGAGACAATACTCAGTACTCAATACTCATTACAATTGTAAACAATTCAATGTTGAAGCTGATGTTTTTCCACGGGAGACCCATACGACTTTTTATTTTAATACAGAGTGCTCACACTTCCAACATAGATGAATAAAGGATTTCAATGTCACTTTGCACTTGAAGTGAACTACCCCCAGACCAGAACAACTCTGCTCAATAGGCCTGTACTCTCACACTTAACCTCCCCTCATGTCACATTTCATCGCCCCCTACCACAAAACTTGTCATCCGTGCCGGAGCCTGGATGATGACAGAACCTGCACTACTCAGTGATACAGACAGACAGACAGACAGACAGACAGATACACAAACAGGCGTGACGTGATCCCTTTATGTGCCGACACACAAACGCATTCTGTCCCCGTTTGGAACCCCTGTGAGCAGTTGTCAGAGACTGGGAATGAATGTGTGTGGTGATAGGAGGTGACCCTTCCCTACATTGGTAGCCAGCTTCATGGCGATGCCCCTGCCTATCAGGTCCTGCCTTGCTTGTCCCACTGTATTCTGATAGAATTTTAAAGGGAAGATAAACCCCAAGAACAATGTAGATTGAGTGAAAGCAGCAACATTAGTAGAACACATCAGTGAAAGTTTGAAGAAAATCGGACAATCGATGCAAAAGTTATGAATTTTTAAAGTTTTGGTGTTGGAACCGCTGGATGAGGAGACTACCAGAGGTTATGACGTATGAGTGGACTACAATATCAAGAAAATATAAAGAAAATACTACAAAAATCCATTTTTCATGAAAATTACAAATTCCATCAACTTGATATTGACATATGTTAAGGGTAGTAATTATTCCCCCTGCTTTCTGAAAGCGGTTGGTCCACTGCTCTTTCATAATTCTAGAAAAGTGAATTTTTGTTGAATATCCTTTATATTTTCTTTGTATTGTTGTCCACTCATACGTCATATCCTCTAGTAGTCTCCTCATCCAGCGGTTCCAACACCAAAACTTTAAAAATTCATAACTTTTGCATCGATTGTCCGATTTTTCTCAAACTTTCACTGATGTGTTCTACTAATGTTGCTGCTTTCACTCAATCCACATTGCTCTTTGGGTTTACCTTCCCTTTAACTGTCCAGCACCAAAGATGAAATTATAGCCTTCCATTGCCCCCAAAGCTTTCTGATGTGCAGAGGATGTTGTCTTAAGACTACCCTCTTCATCATCAATGCCAATGCAAATGTCATTCAGAAATCAATCTTACATTCAAGCTGATAGTCTTTTGATCTTGTGAGAAAAAATTCCTACAATTTTTCTCTTAATTCATTGTCTTTAAAGAGGAAAATCCTTTCTTTAACATCTAGATATGTGGACGTGAGTATATTACCACATGGATGGGAATCTCTTTGGCTACATATTGTACATTGCACATTAAATGCTTTGACTTTGGATGTTACAAAGAGCAAGTGGGCAAGTGCCCTGACATTTTTCTTGCCTTTAAGTTCTTTAAGTTGCCCCGGGTAAAAGTGAAGATTTAGGCTTCTAACACCCATGGTAAATAAGTAGGACCCTATGTTGCAAAAAAGGTTATAGCAAAGAAACAGCTCTACTGAAATAATCAGACGATTTATTTTTGTGATATACTGGTATCGATGTTCAGAACTGTTTGTGGTTATCATTCTGTACCTATATAATCCAGTGATTGCTCTTGTAGTCATGCTTTTTTATCATTAAGCCATGTATATATAGAGCCTTCTAAACTCTAGGCTCTATCATATTGAAGTTAGAGCAAATGGAGTAAGAGGTTAACTGGAAGAACAGCAAGCCAACACCAAGACCAGGGAGCCCAAATTCTGGAGATGACAGTGAAGGGAAACTTGTACAAATTACATTACCAATCCTCACAACAAACACGGCTAGCTCCGAGTTGAAGAGATGCCACTGCAGGGCAGCGTAGATCCTGTCATAGAGGAGATTTGATTACAGTTGAATATTGTGAGTGATGTCACCTCTGCACGCTGCTGGCAACTCAGCCCTGGATCTACAGGCCCGAACTTTCTTACGTTCAGTCGGTCCTAAACCGCAAAGGAGCTGTCAGTTTCAGGCACCCGTGGACCAGACGTGATGTGATCGGGCTCCCAGTCCCCCCAGTGTACAGAGCGGGAGAGTTATGGCTAAGGATGATGGCTTTGGATTGATATATGAATGACATGAATGAGCATGAGGAGGTCCTCTGGTGAGCCAGACCGTAAAAAGTGGAACAACTTTTGCCCCTCCCGCTCGTTTGATCATCCCGACCAATGCCTTTGAGTATTGATCACCGACTGAATGGAAGGCGACATTTTTGGACCAAGGGAGAGGGGGTCTTCCCAGATCAGAGAACATGAATGTCCATTCCACCTCCCTCGCATTGGTCATAGTTGCATGTAACTTGATATTTCTTGGATACACTCCGCAATGTGCATGACTAGTGAGCCTCCAAATAATACCCCCTGTTGGCTCTTGTGTCATATCCAAGTTTCCAAATATAGAGCCATTTTATGTGTCATTTGATCGTGCTTTCATCTTCGAAAGTGATGGTATGATGGTATCATTAGCATGGATTGTTCTTCACATTTAACATTGCAACAACAAGCAACAAAAAGCTGAAGGAGAAATATTGACATGACCTTCTGTTATTTGTATTCAGAATATCAAATAAAGTTGATTTGTGCATGTCGCTTATTGGCCTACCCATAACAGAAAAGGATATTCTGCCCAATTGAGGACTTGAGTATGCCCAGTGATTTTCTTATTTTTGTTTTGATATTTGTGCATGTATCCAGTATTCATACTCTGGATTGAATGAAATAAGCCGTAATTTCAAGCAAATTTCAAATTGTCTGGGTATGCATAAGGACCATTTACATGTTAAGGACAGGTGTTTTCGCTCAAGTTTAAAAATGTTGAATGCATTAAAGGGCAGCTGTAAGCTGACCTAAACTACAATTTTTATGCACCAGCATTACTGTGTTAGGTGTGTAAACATATAGTGTTCATATGTATGTGGTTCCTTCTGTGCATAACATGAGGGACTATGATGGATATTATTATAGATGATAACTGGCTGGGGAGGGAACATACCAAATGTTCCATCCGAAGGGTTTGAAATGCTATTGAGGGAGGTTACAAGTCCCGAGATGAAGTCGAGGGACTTGTAGCCTCCCGAAATAGTATTTCAAACCCTGAGGGTGGAGCGTTTGGTATATGTTCCCGACAACAAAAGTCATCATCTGTTATATTATTGTTATGGGTTAGTCAACCACCAGCACGATGCACTCGATCGATCGCTCGCGCAGAGCCAAATTCACTGCGCGCGCCCTATCCTAGGCCTTCTGTCATTTGTTACGTGAAAATGTTTTCCCATGGGAGAACAATACAAAAATGTTTGCCCATGGGCAAACATAACGAATGTTCCTCCATCACGTGACTGTGTTTAGCCAAACACTAACCGGTATTTGACTAATCCATTTAATATAAACCGTATAAAGTGATATGTGACTGTACACAATGTATGACCCTTGCTATCTCCCTACTATCTAGTCTGCTTTTAAACTGGCTAGGCCAACAGCAACGAGAGGGGAGGGAGATTATTTTGTTATTCCGTTCTCTCCCATACCTTGATATGCTAAAACATTTATGTCCTGCCAATGAAACAAAGCAGAACATTGTCATCTGTGTGGGAGAAATGGGTGGTACAGACTACACAATGATGTAGTTGCTTTTCTTCACATACCTGTGGTTTTCTGGTTCTCAGACTGTTTGGTTTCGGTTGTTGGGTAGCACAGCACTCTAAAGTGAGGTAGCAGAGTCAACTCAGAATCAGACAAACGAAGTGCTACATCACATCTGTAAGTTTTAAAGTTGCACACCTGCTTTGCGAACTTGTACATTTGCTGCAAGCCGATATTTTAAAGATGGCATAAGTTTTCTGAACATCATGATTTTAGATTTGTAGGAGAAGTATCTCCTGCCAGATAAATGTTTGCATTTCCATTAAAATTCTGTCCGTGGTTCATGTATCAACCAGTCATCATAACATCTAAATCCTGAGTTTCCCAGGTGAAGATGAAGCGGGGACCATGATTTTGTAGTAGACCCAAAAATGTGTATTTCTCCCCACTACTCACATCATTCCTTTAACGTCCTTGCAGTGCCTTATGATGTAAAAGTATATTCTATGAAATCATTATCACTTTGTGAGGAAGCATATATGAATGATGGCTGTGAACAAATGATATGTCTTCTTGTCATTTTTTTTTATTCATAGAATCTTAGATATTCATGATGCAGTCTTGTTTGGGATCATTCAAATGATGCCTTAAAGTTGATTATGGACTTCATGCAAAGATTTAAGTGGGTGAGCTGTTGAAATCATATGCCTGTCAGTGATTCTGTTTGGGGAAAAAAAAGCACCTTTTTTTTTGCATCAATGAGTAACCCTTCATATGTGAATAAGTCAACTAAGAATGGAATGTTAAGTGATTTTCATTAATGTTAGCCACCGCAAACAAACAAAATAGAAATTGGATGCTCTCTAAAATTACATGGTCTTGTTATTTGAAACCAGGGATGCATGAAATTTCGTGAAATATCAGTATGACAGATATGTATTTTGGTCTTGGATGTTAATGGCTTATTTGAGCTTCAAACAACAGCTCATGTTGTTCACATATCGAAACAACACAACTGACTGTAAAGTCAAGGTTATAAAAAGGACTTGAAGTGTTTATATAGGGAAGATGTCTTAATGTGGGAAGAAATTTAGATGAAAAACAAATTATTTTTCACAAAAAGGTCTTGTGACTCTGATGTCGCCAAAATAAGTTTGATTACCCTTTTCACTTGTCTCCAACTAGTGACTGAGTAAAATAATATCATGTTTTTTGTTTTCCACACTGCATACATTGAGGACACCATGTAGAAAGCAACAGCACATTGGAAGGGTTGCATTTCCTTTAACTTTGAGAGTCATTTGCAGTAAATTTATGTGCTTCCATGGACACCTTTCAGATTGCAGACATGACAATGTAAAAGAGAGAAAATCACTTTGCGCATTTTTATTGCCCGCATTCCAACTCAGCGATTTTCTAAACATTTGTCAAGTGGTCACTCACTTGAACTTTGGTTCGAGATTTGAATCTGGACAAAGACTCAGCATCTTATCGTGACCACCAAGATTCCCTGGTGAGGTTTTTATGTCATTTCGAGGAAGCCCCCATGTGGTTAGCAGTGAATAAAATTTGTCTTTCTATGGAGTTCTTGTTTCGAGAGAAAGATATGGATTGTGTGCAGGAATTCAAATTGCAGTGTGTTACTTTTTTTTTACGTGAATTGTTACAATGACTGACCATGATCATACATAGTGGATTCATTTAGTGTCACTTAGTCTCAAAGAAATGCTGATTATGGAACTTCTGTTCAAAAACAGAAAATGTTCTTTATGAAAGTATATGTTTTGGATGTCAGTATAATTTGACGCAGGAACACACGGAAAACATTCCTACATGTATAGACACATACACACTCACTTGCACATATACAATGTAGTGGAATGTTGTTGTGCTCCAGTTGGCCAACTGTTTTATGACTCATAGTGACTGTTCGGATTTTTTTTTCTTTTTAACTGAGAAAAGATTGTAAACTGCTCCCCCCCCCCCCCATTTTTTTTGAAGGTGGAACAGAGAGTGTGAAGTTTCACTAGGTAGCTTTGTATGCAAATGGTCCCACCCACCCCCTCCCCCCCCCCCAAAAAAAAAAAAAAAAAAAAAACACACAATTGGAGTGTCAAAGCTTATGTATCTCTGTGGTACTGTAAAACTAGGAATATTCACGTTGAATTTTATTTCACGAATTTTATGAGAGCCATGATTCATGATGTTAAAATGCACACAAAATTTCCTGTCTTTATTATATGAACTGAATGCTCGAGACAACTCGGGAAAATTTCATGCCGCGAAAAAGGCTGCTCAAATTCACGAAAATTTCATACCGCTAAAATATCATGTTTTACAGTAACAATTTTTTTATCTTATTGAAGAGTAGTATATTTTTTCCATCCTTTGTGTTGATGTCAAATAATAATGGTGATCATGATCAAGATCATAATCATGATAATGATGGTAATTGTAATAATGCTAATAATCATAATTACCAGTATTAATATTATCATAAACATCATGATAATTACTACTACTATTTTTACTACTTTTACTTCTACTACTTCTACTACTACTACTACTACTACTACTACTACTACTACTACTACTACTACTACTACTACTACTACTACTACTACTATTTCTACGTCTACTACTGCAACTACTATTACTACTACTACTACTACTACTACTACTACTGCTCCTACTACTACTACTACTACTACTACTACTACTACTACTACTACTACTACTACTACTACTATTACTACTACTATTGCTGCTGCTCTAGCTCCTACTACTAGGTACTACGACAACAATAATGATAATTTGAAACAGTGGTCCTGCTGGAGTCGGGGACAAGCCCTAACAAATTCTACCAAATATTGTCTGTAGATGACCTTTGGTGTCTGAATGGACACAGTGTGCAGAATTCCCTCATAGGCCAGTAACAGGTTTAGAGGGAGATTGAGGAGTATAGGTAAATACAATATTTTTTTTTTGGAAGTTTCCACTTGTTTGCTTTAAATGCCTTTTAAGGTTCCCGACAACCAAATACAGACTTTCTGAACTGAACATTGCATTCAGACTTTCTGAACTGAACATTGCATTCAGACAATGAACAGACTGTGGTGACATGTATACCTTATGAGTCATCAATTCAACCTCAGGGCAGGGGATCTCTCCCACCCCCTTAAAGTGTAGTAGACTGGGGGGCTTTTATGTTTTTGTCTAGTTACATCAGTAAAAGTCTTTACAACATTTACCATGCCACTATGCACCTGTACTTGCTGCTGATATGGATTGTTGAAATGGAAAAATATCAGAGCAGGTGTACTTGAAAAAAAAAAAAGATGAAAATCTGAACATTGATTGCTTTTAATGCACTAACCTGAAATATGTTTAGACCCTGCAAAATCTCTCTCTGTCTCTTTCTGACACACACCCACACACACACAATGTTGTCTTGTGAAAGTTTGAAGGCTGATACAGTCATTTGTTAGCATTTTACAATATAAAGAGTAGTCATTAAGTACTGATTATTCTCGGGGGGGGGGGGGGGCGGGGGGGGGGGGGGTCAATTCTGAGCTTATTTTCAACTATGCATGTGTATAAGCTGGTTTAGTGCAGCGGAACTTTAAGCCAATGTTTTCATATGTGTGGTAGGACACAGTTGCTTTCAAACTTCAAGGTATTCAGGTTTACCATGGTGGATAGACGCCAAGGAAACCCCTTGTGTTCTCTGGGACCAGAAAGTTTGAGACTGCAGAACAGTCTCAGAGATATAAACACAGATTAAATCCCCTACTTTTGGATATGTGGGTGTGGCAGGGTTTTTTTTTTATCTTCTTTTCTGTTTTTAGCTCGTTAGGCTTCAGCTACTAAACCTTTGCGACAGTGCATTATTCGTGATTCATCAGAACTATCCCCTTTAGTGGGCAAAAAAACCACATTGAAACTGTTTGCCATTATGCTGTATCAAATCTTTCCCAGCAAAAAGTTTCTGGGGTCCCCCACAAGATTAAGTAGGCCATTCATCACAAACTTTTTCATTTTATGGAGGATGCCTTTGGTGGTGTACTGCCCGCAATTTAGAGCACACATGTTAGGCATTAGTGTTGTGTTTCTTTTGGAGCACATAACCCCACAAGTTCTTATCCCTTATTTGTCATAGACTTGAGTTCAAACTGACTATTATCACTTGTCTGTTGCTTAGCCTCCTCCTCCTCCTCCTCCTTTCTCTCACGTTCCTTTATCTCTTTTTTGTTCTTCCTTGCCTATCTCTCCATACTCTGTCTTTGCACATTGTCTCCTCTCCCTCTTTCTTCTCTTCCACTTTTTCTCCATCCTCTCTTCGTCTTGCTCCTTCCTGTCTTCCTTCACCTCTTCTTTCTCACCCTTTGCCTCCTCCAACAACCCTCCTCCTCCCCTTCCTTCTCTTCCTCCTCCTCCTTTTCCCCCCTTCTCCTCTCCTTTTCTTCCTCTTCCTTTTCCTCGTCCTCCTCCTTGTCCTCTTTCTACTCCTCCTCCTCTTCATCCTCCATCTCCTCTTTTCCTTTCTTTCTTTCTTTCTTTCTTTCTTTCTTTCTTTCTTCTCCCTCCACCTCTGCCTCCTCCATATCCTTCATCTCTTCCACCTTTTCTTCTTTTTCTTTGTGTCTTTCTCTTCCACCTCCTCTTCCTGTACCCTTACTTCTTTATCCTGTACATTTTCATTTTTCATCTCCCCGCACCTCCTCTCCCATCTCCTTATAAATGCCCTTCTTCTCCTGCTGGTGATGTCCAAATTTAGGCTTTCACCTTTTCCTGTCTAGGCAGGAGACACAACATGACCTGACCCTTCGAGCCGAATGACCCAACTTGATCTCGATCGCAGTGTCAGCTATCACTGCAAACATGATGGAACATGAGCTTCCCAGATAGCAAGCATACTGGTGGTGATAGGGGCAAAATGCAAGATCCGCAAGAGATTGTGTCATCTGTTTCTAGCACTCTCGCCCAGCTGGTTGTGATCACAGATTTGTCTCTTCCACCATCTTCTTCCTGTGTGTGTTTGTCTATCTGTATGTGTGTGTGTGTGTGTGTGTGTGTGTGTGTGTGTGTGTGTGCGCGTGTGTGTGGTGTGTGTGTGTGTGCGCGTGTGTGTGCATGATGTGTGTGTGTGTGTGTGTATGTGTGTTATTGTGTGCAAGAGCATATTTGCGATAATAATAGCTTTTGGAAATCGGGCATGCACTCAAACTTCAGGAATAAACTAATCTGTCCATGATGTATGTCTGCCTTGATTGAAAGGAGCAGGAAAATCTGCTCCAAGATCAAGGATGGTGGCTTCAAAATCAAAGTCAGCGAAGGAAATGTTTCACTGATGACCGCCTTTTTATCTGTGCTACCTGGTAATGGACTTATTCCTGACACAGTTCATTCTCGTAGTGTTGTCAAAGTTTACGGGTGATCTAGTAACCTAGTTTTTTTTTTTCTCTTTCTCTGTTGTTTTTTTCCCTTGCATAACATTACCAGTGTTAGTTAGGTAGTAGTCTGTTTCTTCTGAGCTAATTTCATGTTTGCTTTCCAAATATGACTTCTCAGGAGCTTTACATTTAATTGTTTCCTTCCCCCCAACAAATCCCAAGTCACACTACACTTTGTCTGATGCTCTCCACATGCAGACGTTTCACTCTCATTCTCGGTGAACCGTTAACGACTGGAACAAATTCATAAAGTTCAACTCGATGATTCATGGAAAATGTGTGTCTTTTAACTGAATGTACATGCCTTCCTCAACTTTTATCTAGACACTTGCTAAATTAGTGATCATGTTTTTATCATGTCCATGCCTAGCAATATTGGATTAAGATTGCATAATGATTTATTGTCATGATCATTAATTGATTCTCACTTGTATTAGTAGTCGATTTGCTGTAAGAAATGTGAGTTCACCTAGCAATGCCTGTTTAGCTGTGGAGCCTTGATTACTGCTCAAATTACTTAAGTGTACCTGGTAGTTCTGCTTGTGCTGTATCGGTATCAGGCATCAATCTTTCTGGTCTAATGATGTCACTCATATCCTGGTCTCACCATCTATCCCTCCCCCTGTCCAGGTCTAGCAGAGTTAGGCACAGTGTGCGACCCTCTCAGGAGCTGCTCCATTGTGGAGGACAATGGTCTCAGCGCAGCCTTCACCATGGCCCATGAGCTGGGACACGTGTAAGTAGAGTTTGGTCTTCAATTCCGCAAAAAAAATTCGGCAGGATTAGGGCCAGCCTACTCCTCCAAGCCCCAGAGTGTAGACTTGTTAAGACAGATGTCTTTCAAGAGAAACTGCCAATGCTTGATTGAGAATTGTGTTTAAAAATCCCTGCATGTGTTATTCAATTTTGCAGCAATATACAAATGAACTTACATAAACTTGATCAAGATCATACACTCATTAAAGCTTACGACATGGATATGGGTATGTGGGAAAACATATCTTGACTTCTGTTACCAGAAACCTTAGCATGATTAAACAATCGTTACCAGGTAGCAAATATTTGTGCCAGGTCTTGTGCATCCATGTCATTCACATTGTATGTTGTTTTGATCCAGCTATTTAGAAGGAAACTTTTTAGAAGTTGATATTGGGGAAGATTAATTATCCCAAAGTGTCTGTGCCTGGGTTCAAGGTGAACAAATAATTTCCCCAAGAGATGGATTTAGAAACATGATATAGTTGCAGCTTCCATAGCACCAACCAGTAACCCTTGGGATTAAATCTTGTTGCTTTGGTAGCAGTGATTGCAATCAAGAAAATTCACTTTTTTTTTCACTCCAGGTTGTTTAGGATTCTGTCATTTTCCTGTATTTTTCTTGAAGAGTACTGGTACATGGTTTATTGGATTCCTAAGATATGCACTTCCATCTTTTCTGATGCTTTCAAAGTCAGACATTTCTAGCACAAAAGATCTACTGAAAAATGAGCCAAGGTTAACCTGTAGCTTGTTCTCCTTAATGCTGCTCCATTAATCATCTTTTCTTTTCTTCCTTTTTTTTTGGGGGGGGGGGGATGGGGAATTAGGGGATGGTTGTGACATCAGGTTGGGACATCAGGGGCCCAACCTGTGCCATGTGGTGCAGCTGCAAACTTTCCTCGACTTAAGCAACAAACCTTTGATAGGCGACGTCCAGATTAGGACCCTGACATGGCTATTTCCTTGGGAGGCTCTTCAAGTTTCAGCGAGGATTTGGCATGCCCATTGGGCAGGGATTTGTTGGAAATTGTCAAGTTTAGTTGCGCTGATCCCACTAATCAGTCATCTCTTGAGGCAGACAGGGGGGTTTTCACTGATCCCACCTATTACGGTTTCGGTTCGGAAACTGACAAGAAAACAGAAAGAAAGAATAGATCGAAAAAATAAAATTTGAGGGAGAATTCATGTCCAGTATGAACCACTGTGACCACTGACTGGACAACAGGGAGCTGTGAAGTAGGTCAAGGGGTCTCAGGTCTGCAGCCTGCCCTGTCGGTCCAGATGCTTTATGGTGTGTATTTAGGGAACCCTGTGAAAACTCTGGTTTACACAGTTAGTCCAGCTTTTGGGCCATAGGGACTTCTCAAATAAGAAAAAAAAAAAAAAGAGGGGAAAACAAGGAAATTTTTTTCGAAATCTAGTCAAGACAGTATGCTGTGTATCAAGACCATAGAAGGCCATAGTTCATATTGATGTGTGTACAGAAGCTCAGACCCACTGACTTGATCCTGATAATCTAAAACAACCGGCTGTAACGAAGAGTTACCTGTTTTTGTGTCAAACTGCAGCATGACCCAAATGTACCATTGGTACCGTACTGCATTTGCCAATGTGAGTGAGGTATTGCAGCTTTACATATAAGGGCAACGGAGCCATTTTTAGTATGTAGTTTAGTTTTTCCAAAGGCAAGGAGAGAAGCAAGATTAAAAGAAATAAACAACAACAACAATAAACTGCCACAATATTTCAGTAGTTTTGCTCAAGACTCATCGTGACTTTGTTCTCAGTATTGTGATGACATGAATGTTATCATGTCTGACACGAACAGTGAAGACTGTTCAAATATTGCAGCATGTTCTAGATAGGACGCTTGGCTGATTTATGGTTTGCTTTGTGATAAAATCTCACTCAATCTGTTGGCCTGGAGTGTTAAGCAAGGTTGGATGGCAATGTGCTGCAATCTAACCCAGAGGCTATAATTAGAAGCAATTTTCAAGGTTAACATACTTTTTTTTCTATTTTTTTTTTCAGTGGGAGTTTGTGTGTAGTTGCCTGATTGCATTGGCAGATGACAGCGGTGACAAAAGAACATCACATATGAAAACATGACATATTTTTATGCCAACCATTGTATTGAAACACTTTTGTGCTGCCAATAATAAGTTAGGGAGAAACACGTAACTGAATGATCGCTTCCTTTCCATTATAGTGAACAGGTTGATTATTGTGAATGTTAATCTCAATGTTATGACGTTTTGATAGAATGTAGAGTAATGAAAGCTATGTCTGGTGACTTCAGGAAACCGCACAGACAGGGAATGGGTGTTTTGGTACTGTATTTAGCGGCTAGTGACTCATGTTTTTGTCCTTTTGTTTACAGAGCTGAGATACAAGGTCATTCATTGAAACTCACCAAAATAACCATTTTCTTGCAACTACTGAACTGTTTATTGACTTTTTATGACCACTATCGCATCTCGCATGACCAATATCAGTGAGTCAGTGTTCGGTATTGTAAGAAAGGGGGGAGGGGAGGAGAAGAGAAAATCTGGACGTAAAGGTCTGAAACTTCTGATTGGCTGTTTGCAGATTGGAAGAAATGATAAATGCAAAACAGACTGAAGAAGACTTGAGCCATCAATTGTGTCACCACATTTGCCTGTTGAGGGTCTCACAATACCTGTCATAGAAGGAGAAAAAAATGTTGCCGCTTCATCACTTTGATATGACAGTAATCTTCCAAGCGATTTAGATTTTAATATGAGTCATCCAGAAAGAAATAGGACCAAAAACAAAAACAAAACACCAAACAGATCTGAGTGGGAAGTTGGTAAACATAATTTAGGCTTAATGTGTTTTGAAGCCATTGTTACGGTACGTGCTGGCATTGTACACGCTCCCCCGACTCTTCCGATTTTACCTGAACTAGTTTCCATAGACCACAGACTTTCAGGCAGACAGACAGGTCGGGTATGTCTATAAAGGACACTGCTACATTACTAGTCAAGGCTCTGCCAGCACGTGCCAACCAACAGCCTCATCCTGAGCTCTCCTGGGGCCACCGAGCAGCCACACGGGTATAATGCTTTCCTCGCTCCATCCTTGATACCATTCCACTTTGATGTCATTCAACAGAAGGTGTTAAAAATCATGCTATTGAGTGATAACAAGGATTAGTTTAAAGAAAGAGTGAAAAAAACACATCTTACTTCAGTGTTTTTTCCTCAGTGCTAATCCTCGTGAGGTCAAATATTTCTCCTCATCCAAGGGTGCATACGTGCCAGAAGTCCAGTACAATCCCAGGATTGTTATTGAGCTAATTTGGCTCTTGTTAGTAAGCTATTAATGAGACAAAGAAGGGGAAGAAAGTGTTTTGTCATGATGCCAACCTCAACACTACAGTTAATCTGCTTTATAAAGCTACTGTTTTTATAAAGATGTATGATAGAAGGTTGGGGGGGAGGGGGGCGAATAGGAAAAAAAGAAATTAAGATGTAGAAAAAGGGAGAAGAATAAGGAGAAATTTTGCTGTTCTTACATTGGCAGACTATGGCAGTGAACATAAGGCCGAATATATGCCAGTACCATATTTAGCCAATGAAAGTGTACTGCACTCCTTGTATTGTCGTTAAGAGTTATTAATAGTATGCCTCAGACGGGACATTATATCGTCTCAGTGAATTTGGCCCTGGGTGAGGTAGGAAGGCAGCCATTTTTAATACCCATCTGTGGTTGCACTGTCTGTTAACTGTGAGTGACCTGTATCACTTTGGTCATGTCCAGTAGCACTTTTTCAGACCACAGAGGCATACCTAGTGGGACATGGTCAGGGGTCCTGTCATGGTTAGTCCACCATATAATTCTGCCAAGTGATGACCCTGACGGGCGCATGACTTTGAACTCTGAAACTTGGCCCAAATCACTCTTGTTTTGTTCCTGCAAAACCAAATCTGACAGTGATGTGCATGTTTGTTTACGGCATAGTTCTACCAGGGGGGTTGATGGTGGAAACCATCCAGACTGAGCATAATGAAGTGTCACCTGATTTGTGAGGAGACGGTGTCAGAGCTCATTGCGTCAACAGACACTCATCAGGGATTGGATTCAGAAAGGGTGACTAGCTTCGTCCAGTCATTAGCACCCCAAGCATAAAATATCATCATCTCATGACCTCATTGTGACAGGATGACAGACTTCTGGCAAAGGCTCAGGCCTCTTGAGTTTGATCACGTGATTAAAGAGTGTGTACAGTTCTGGTCGAGGTGAAGATTTAGCTTTTAACGTTTTGTGAGATATTCAAAAACCACTCTATGAGATGTCAAAGAGCATGCAGTTCTAAGGGGTATCAAAAGTTTATTCGATGAAAATCGGTTTTGAAATGGCTGAGATATCCAAAAACAAGGTGAAACAAAGAGATACTAATAAAGTTGGGGCATGTCGCCTTTTATCATTAGCACTTTTTTTGATATCTCAGCCATTTGAAAACCAATTTTCATCAAATAAACGTTGAATCCTTCTTAAAATTACATGCTCTTTCATATTTCATAAGAGGCTTTTCATTATCTCACTTAGGAATGTTCAAAACATGAATCCCTACCTCAACCAGTACTGTACAATCCCTTTAACATCAGCTTGAAGTGAATATGTATCAACATTATGCAACTAGAACAATCTGTGTCTTTGTTGTATTTGTAGCTCTCTTGCTTGAAGTATGAAAGACTCTGATTAAAATGTGTTGGCAGTAACATAGATTATGTGACTAGTACTTTGCTAAGCACAAATTGATGCAAGATGATAACTCTGTTTTACCCCTTGACAGAGAGCTGGTTGTCACGTTCTTGGCCGATCATTAAGCCTGTGCACTTATCAAGAAGTCCTCGGCACAATTTTCAGCAGGGCAATTTTGTAACCAATCCAACGGAATAGGAACCCCAAACTGCAATTAGGGAGAAATTTGGGGAAGTAATTTCGGGGGGATGCTGTTACGGCAGTCCAAACATTCTGTCCGCATTGCATTACCTGTTCGCATTGCGTCCGATAGGAATGGCCATCCACCCCTCCGCTGTGAGGCGATAAAAGATCCCTCTTCTTCCCAGCAGACCTCCGAAGGAGCGCACCACCCCAGGGTATTTTTGCCCTTAATGTGAGTCAACATGAGGACAGCGAGACCGGTCCCGATTTCCACTTGAAGGGGAGAGTTAGACTTGGTTTAAGCTTTCAAATCCTCCACTGAGCTGGAGTTTTCTTTGCTATTAAGAGGGGCCCCAGTGCATTGCCATCATCTGGAAGACGGGAGAAGGAATCGTGGGAGAGCTAGGAGATGAGATTGGCTGGGGCTCGTGAGGATGCAGTCATCGATGATAAACCGGGATGGGGCTGTAGACTGGATGCGTTGATGTGGCTCGGAAAGTTGCAAGCATTAGGTCTTCTTTCATTCTGAACAGCTGTGTGTTGAAATTGGAGTGCAGATTGGACTTACTATCGGTCTAATTATGATCTGATGATATTCCACATATTAGATGGCAAAACAAAGATCAACAGACCATGGAACATCCAAATAAGGAATTGTGTACATTACATGACAGTATTGATCAATCAATTTAGCACAAAACATGATATCTAATTTACTCTATAATATCTTGAAGTTGTGAACCGCTCCTTGCCCTTTTTCTTCACTGACTTGTACTATTTATCCAAGCTCTGGTAAAAGTGCAACCTGAGAGTCATGAAATGCTGTCTATTCATGGCTTTTCTTGGAAATTCTTTTTTTTTTAAAAACCAAATGTGTTCAATTTCCGAATTCACTTGAGCTGCTGTCTTAGGTCACACAAGGGTCACCCACCTTGCAGCTTGGTATAAACTCCCAAATGTTTTAAATGCATAAAACTGCTAGAAGGTAGAGAACATGTAAGGTTTCCTTACTTTTTGTCTCCGAAACATACTGAGCCTCTCAAAGTTCAATGGACAAAAACAGTGAATATGAGGAGTTGCATTAATATGATATTTTGTCAGATTTGACGTGTTTGACTGATGAGACAAGTTATGACAATTGAGCCGTAATCGGTCTGGAAGTAAAGAATTATGGGAGTGGGAAGTGGAGGGTCCCCGGCCGGCGGGCCAGCCAGCAGTGTCCTCCCGCAACTCCCAGGGTCGCCGTGTCTAGACCCTGTGTGGTGCACACACCGCACACCTTCTGTCCCACGACAGTCTGGCTGGCCGCGGCATTCAGGAAACCCTCAGTTACCACCATTGTTTCCTCTTCGTGTTGTCACTGACAACAGGAAAAGAATGCAAATGAGATGTTTTGCAAACACTGAGTCCCAGAGGGAATCCGTTCCATTCTCCTGAGATCACTTAGGTGTCACCGTCATATTTGTTGAGGAAAAAAAAAGGGAAATTATTTTATTGGGGATGCTGTTTTGTTTTTGTTCTTACTCAAAGTTTGAAAGAGGAGACTACAGTTATTTTGAATTAAAAAACATATATTCTGCCTCAAATCAAGACAGTGATAGTCCATGTCTATTTTTGTAATAAATGGTAACACAGATTTAGATTAGAAAATAAAAGAGAGCAAAGCAATAGATATAAATTCATTTCAATGGATATTCAAGGTCATACTATAAGTAACAGGGCATTCAAGCAATGTTCAGAAATTAGTGGTACATTGTTATATATTAACTTTTACCTTACATAGATATGTGTAGATTTCCTTTGTCAATGTCATTCCTGTCCATGAAGTAGTCAATGTATAGCAGCTTTGATCAAAATCTTGCTTATCACCCAAGATTTATGACCCTATTGTTTGCTCTGTTAATGACAAATGAAACATTCTACTAATATCATTTATGTGAATGTAATCTTGCATGGTAATCTGCACAACAAATTTGGGTCACAAATTGCCGTCAGTCATCTTGGAGAATGTTCAGCCTTGTAAAAAGAAAGCCCCCCCCCCCCACCATCACCACCCTTTTGTGATTGTTATCTCTGAAAAGGCAACTGTGCTTTTCAGCCTCTGTGCATTTGATATTGGAGCTACCGTTTTACTGACAAGAGAACATTCCACCCCTAGCTTTACTATTAAAAGGAATGAGTTTGGAAAAAAAATGATCATTATCTTGATGGAGTGCAACTATATTCATTATTCGATATATATTTTGCTATTGGTGTGTGTGTGTGTATGTATGTATGTGTGTGTGGGGGGGGGGGGGGAGAAGTACAGTATTCAAATTTCCAAGCCTCTGTGTTTGGGAACAGTTTTGAAGAACATTGACTGGTGCTGTATTTTGCAGTTAGCAGTGTTATTTCTAACACACATAATTTTGTCAATGTAACAGTAGTCGTTACTGCGTGAATCTACCCAATATCTAGGCATCAGAGTTACAAAATGTTACACAGTCAGAGTAAAAGATATACAATAATGTATGGTAGTCATGTTACATGGAGAATAATCTTTCAAATACTGACTACTGTAGGTCAATGTATATATATATTTTTTTTTTCAATATTAACATTTTTATGTGAGAAGTGTCTTTGTCCTTTGACATAGATTACTGCTGTATACAGAGTAGAAAGTATTACAGATTAGCAAAACAAAACTTCTTTTAAAGCTTATATGACTTAGGAAACAACTTGCTGGTTCTTTTCTTGAAGGTGACATCCACATGCATCTAACGTAGCTTACGACTTTTTAGAGACTTGATCAAGAAAATTGTCCATGTATGAGGATTTTGAAAAAAACTTATTTTTCCCCCTTGCTCACAACCCTAGGTATTATCGCTTTGTATGGGTAATTGTATTTTTGAAGCTCTCTCGCCACTCGGAGATTGGCTGGCGAGCGAGAGCGTGGAGAGGTGACGAGCGGGACACCCAAGTGTCGCAAACGTCATCCTGAAACTATTCTGTAACGAAGAAATCCTGAAAATGTGGCATCAATTTATGGGTGTAAGTGACTTCAATTATCACCCCATAGGTCTCTATCTCGCTGGTTCTTCCCTCCCCTCTCCCCCCCCCCCCCCCCCTTCACTCGTCTGTAAGTCATTCAGGCTTGACTTTGGCTGCAGGTCTTAGCAGATTTCAGCTCGAGAAAATTGTGGCACCAGATTGTAACTTGATGGTGCCATCCATTCTCAGAGAATCAAAATTAAATGTTGTAGGAAGTGCCTCTACTGTGTTTTTATTTGAATTTCACCCTTTATTGGAGGCTTTGAGAAAGCATTCAAAATTCTGTTAAGATGGTAATGGGAGGAAATGAGTGATGTCTCTGACATCCTGTAAAAACTTATTTTTGTACGACAAAAGAGCTGTTTCCTTTCCTCCTCTCCACCCCCCTCCCCCTTTAAAATCAACCTTGGTTCCCCGTGGCCCAACTCTCTGCCGAAGCTAGATACAGTGAAAAAAAAAAAAAAAAAGAAATCGGCAGGCCCACTCTTTGTTTTTGTCTTCCTCGAATACAGTTGCAGTTGATAATTATGACTTTTTTTTTAAAGATATGTGTGGTTGCTATAGCAACCCAATTTAAACATGAAAACACAGCAAAGTCAATGGGTCCGTTCTACAGTTACAACGGGGACAGCTTTGATAGATATATGTGGGGAATATGTGCTCCTGACTGGGCGTCAGACACGTTCCAGCTCCCGGAGAAGGGGAGGGGTGGAGGGGATGGCAAAACACACGAGTATCTCCTTTCAATATTTATGCTGTTTGTCAACTTTCTTTTTCCTTTGTTGCCAAAATAGCATTTTGTTTTGATTGTCCATGAGTGAGAGATGTAGTCAGAAGCATGTTGGTATAACCTTGGGCTCCAGTCAGGTCAAATGCAGAGTGGAAGAGACCAAAAAGAAGAGATAGTAATGATGGCTGTTACCATCCACATGCAGAGAGCTTAAAGGGAAGGTAAACCCAAAGAGCAATGTGGATTGAGTGAAAGCAGCAACATTAGTAGAACACATCAGTGAAAGTTTGAGAAAAATCGGACAATCGATGCAAAAGTTATGAATTTTCAAAGTTTTGGTCTTGGAACCGCTGGATGAGGAGACTACTAGAGGATATGACGTATGAGTGGACAACAATACAAAGAAAATATAAAGGATATTCAACAAAAATTCACTTTTCTAGAATTATGAAAGAGCAGTGGACCAACCGCTTTCAGAAAGCAGGGGGAATAATTGCTACCCTTAACATATGTCAATATCAAGTTTATGGAATTCGTAATTTTCATGAAAAATGGATTTTTGTAGTATTTTCTTTATATTTTCTTGATATTGTAGTCCACTCATACGTCATAACCTCTAGTAGTCTCCTCATCCAGCGGTTCCAACACCAAAACTTTAAAAATTCATAACTTTTGCATCGATTGTCCGATTTTCTTCAAACTTTCACTGATGTGTTCTACTAATGTTGCTGCTTTCTCTCAATCCACATTGTTCTTGGGGTTTATCTTCCCTTTAAAGTTGAAAGACTTTTCTATTCCTTATGCAGAACAAGGGTATGACCACTCCCAGATGGGGGAGTTATGTATACTGTATACACTGTATATTTTGCAAGTCTATTTTTTTTTTTAAATTGCAAATTGAGACTTCCTGATAGTTTCGTGAGTGGTTGAATACACAATTGTGGAGTACTGGGGCATGGTACTGAATGGAGAAATGTATTATGTGCATGTCACATTCATGTTGGGATCAGAGTCAACATTTTTGTGTGATTTTGATTTGTAAATAGCACTTTACTCACAAAATTTGCAAAAATAAAAACCTCAATCATGAAATATTTGATGTAGGGCCTATACAGTAAATGACTTCTTGTGCGTGAGTGGATGTCTTACATTCAGGAATAGGATTTGAATTATTACACTTCTTAGTTGGATTCTTCTTTTCTTGAGGATGTGTGTTGTTGTGTCGTGGAAAGGAAGTAAACTAAACTTATGTCTAAAATCACTGTACAATTGGCAGGTGCAATGTTGCTACTAATGCTAAGCTACTGTATGTATGTTTGAATCAGCAAGTCACATATATCTGTGCTTATCTGCTACACCTAAATGTTTGGAAATCACAGGTTTAATTGAGCAACAGCAGGCATTCTGCCCTGAATGCGTGAGTTTGATACTATGGAGGAGAGAAGTGTAGAATAAAAGCCAAAACCAGAGAGTGGTATTGGTATCATGTGGCAGTATTAAACTCTGGTAAATTTGGTTTCAATCACCCTAGGTCAAGTGCATGCCTATTTTGTACAGGACCTAACTGGCTGTTAAGTCCAGACTCCGGGGCTGTTAATGGGTTTGTTGGCCTCGTAAATATCTGACTTTTGAAACTTCTGAATCCTCCCGGACAGTTTTGATAGGGAGAGTGCATCTAGAGTCAGACTGATGAGCGTTAGTTGTTTGTTTAGACTTTACCAGCACTCAGCAACTGTTAAAACAGAAAATAACTATAGCCATGTTGAAACCACTTGTCATTTCTACTTGGCAGTTTTGTTTTGTTTTTGTTTGTTGTTGTTGTTGTTGTCGGTGATTTTTTTTTTTTTTTTTTTTTGCTTTCAAATGTATGGACTAAAGTGGCAATAGCACTTATGGCTCTGCAGTTATTCTCTATCTGTGACAGTTTTTGCTCCCCCCTTTCCCCATTAACATTTATCATCATACCTTAAGCGGGGTTTAAAAACTAACCCCACCAGAAGGATTCATACATTGAAAAAGTTAGAAAGTGTAGAGTTAGACAGACTTCAATGATATATGTGGCAATTTAGTGCTGCAATTTTCAGTGAGTCCAAATTGACATATTTCTTTACTACACCATGTGATACGCATTAGCTATTTGGATGAAGACTGGTATTTTCATTGGATTATTATTATTATTTTTTTTTTTGGGGGGGGAGGGGGTAATATTTTTTGCTAGACTGCACGTCTCGTCTCTTCATTTATTTTTGCCTTTAGAATTTTAGCCCCCCTGTTCTTAGGTAGTAATGCAATCTTCTTTTTGTTACATTCACACTGGTACAAACAGTGCTCCTGTGGAAAGCATTGAAAAGTCATGGAACTTTAATGGCATTTTTACCTGATACAGAAAAATCATGGAAAGAGAAGCATTTAACAAATATCATGAACCTGATTTTTGTCCAGTTTCATTCTCAAATGTTAAGCTTGCATATTTTCACATGAATCATATAGTCTTCATATTTTTTTTTTTTTTTTATTCTGCACTATCAAGTTTATATGACACCACTGGAAAAAAAAAGGTCATGATCTTCCAAAATCTTACTAGCGACAACTAATGGAAAAGTCAAGGAAGTTACCTTTTGCAGAAGGTCTAGAAACTGTGCCTAACTTTATAGGTAACATATGCTGCAGTCAATCTATGGGCGAAGCGCGATTACAAACACAAAGAAAAGGACATTAAGTGTGATTGTTTTCATGTTAAAATGGAAAAAGAGAAAGGCAGGATGGAGTCATGAAAGTGACATTGTCTTCCCAAGATGAAAGAAACTGTAGCCGTTTCTTTCTTGCCTCCCATAACTACATCTTAATCATTCATTACGAGGAGGTTGTTGCGATCAGATTTCATGTTAGGCGACACCGAATAGCATTAGCTTCATGCTGACTCAGTCTGCACAGAGCAGATCGCTGGCGATGGTAAGGGGAATCTCGCTAATGAAAGATGAGATCAGTGGGGTGAAAAGAGGGGTGGGGAATCAAAAGAGGGGGATCAAACAGGGGGGCAACAATTGTACCAAGATGTTTCAGTGGCGCTGGTCTCGTAACGTGGGAGAGAAGGGCTGTCCACATTAATAATGTATTACTATGTGATTTCCACTACGGGGTCTCCCCTTACCAGAGTTCTTTGACTTTTCACCAACAGTAGCAGTCATGAACCACTAATTAGGCATTCATAATCCCGTCAAGTTAACACTGTTGAGGGTGGATTTGCATAGTAGTAATCTGAAAGTTGGATTTAGTATGGATGCAGAAAGATATGAACATGTCTGAAGGATGTCCTAACTCATTTCTCCATCATCTGATGCTCAAAGTCATCCTTTCACCCCATCATCTATGTCTTCTCATGTTGTATCATGAAAACCTTGAAATGGCATCTCAATTGTAGGAGTACTGCTCAGTAATACATTTGATAACCAGCACTTGTGATGTTCGAATCATACTGATTTCTCACACCTTTTTCATTTTCCTTCTTCCCCGTCCCCAGATTCAACATGCTGCACGATAGCAACTTTAAATGCCAAGATTACGAAGACACGCGTGCAAGGAATTATGCCGTGATGGCGCCGACCCTCAACTACTACACTACGCCGTGGCAGTGGTCCAAGTGCAGTCGCAATCAGCTCACGGAATTCTTGGAGTAAGATGTCGTTCTCTGTGACACAAATAGCTCAATGTTTGTAACCTGTAACGCAATTTGTGTGTAATCGTTTTCTTCGGGTAGGATGTTTTTCCTGGCCGACATCCAGTGATCTCATGCAAACAGCAGAAATTTATAAAAAGGACATGTTGACTTTTAGCTTTGGCTAAGTAACAAGTGCAGGCCTTCCATGGTTGAATTGAGTTTGAGCTCAAATTTCAAAACAGGCTTACGTTACGAGCCTGTTTCAGACCCATATGTTGACAGTCACTGTATCTTGACTTTTGTAATACACGTATGCTTTGCAAAGGAATACATGGCAATGTGCAATGGTATGTGGGCAATGTTTATACATCTATGCAGATGTCCAGCTATATATCTGCGTAACTAGCTTAATTTGCCATTTCCCCTGTGAAATATGTGAGAATTTATTATTGATATTATACATTAGATTAATTACTTACTTATTTATTGCTTTTACATTAATCAATCTACTCACTCATATATTGAGTTAGTCAGTTTTTCATATATTTTTCTTTTTCTTTTCTTTTTTATGTTTCTTGGAATATTTATCTACCTTTTTGTCTCTTACATCTCTACAAAATATTGTGGAAATATATTTCAGAGCTTTCCTCCCCTTTTTGCTTGGCAATTCTATGAGGACAGATAAGAGTAGATAGACAATGCTCGCTGTTTAGGAAATACTCAACTTTCACCCTGCTTCTTTACTGTAAAGTTTGCTAACAGACTCTGTTTTCAATAGATGTTCTGATTCTACAGTAATTCCACTGAAAACAATGTCTAAACCTGACATAGTGTCATGACAAGAACAAATTTAGAATGTGGTGTGGGGAAAAAATGGTCTGGGAAAAAATGGTCTTGATGATTTCTGTTCCATGGCAAGAAAAGATGTATCTTCATGGAGCTTTAAAACCTTCATTAACAACCATTACAAGTTATACTTTTTGTTGCCAAGCTTCAGAGTAGTGCAACTTATATGAGGATATTGCTTTCTCCTCCTATATACAGACAATAATATTTGTATTACAGTTTGATGGCGAACAAATTTGAGTCTTTGATGACCTATGAGGGCATGATTATTCCCATCCGGTGTGAATACAACGTAACCCATATTTTCCTATTTTTATGCCCGCTGCTTTTCAGCAAATAGAATTATCGATAGGCGCTGGGGCATGCCTGGGGTTCAGTCATAATCCCTCGACAAACTGTGCCTGCCCTCGTAGTGTTGAACAAAGTTTTTCGTGCTGAAGCAGAAAAGAAGAGGAAAGAAAAAAGACATGAAAGGAATAGAATGGCATAGAGAGAAACAAAGAAGGAGAGATAGATAGAAGGAATAAAAGGAAGAAGAAATAAATGGAGAGAAGGATAAGGAGAGAGCAAGAGAGAAATATATATATATATATATATATATATATATATATATATATATATATATATATATAGATATAGATAGATAGATAGAGAGAGCCGAGGAGAGAGAAAAGAGGAAATATGAAGTAGGTGTTACTCGTGTGTGTTGTCTATGGCACCAGGCCAAGTCAAACACTCATTGTCACTATTAGTGCTACTCAGGGTAATGTTGATTGTTGGTTGAAAAGCAATCCAAGTGCGGCTAGACCTTTTCAGAAGTTTTCGCAACTGCTTTTGAACTCGCCCCCACGATGCCGGTTAACCAGAGCTGCTGGCAGTGACGATGGAACAAGAGCTACATGTATCTGATGAGAGGAAAAACATTACTTAGCAGTGATGGAGCCTACTTTTAAAGTAATACTTGAAGCAAGTTCGCATCAAATAGAGGGCAAAATCCTGTGTGTATTTTGCCCACTTCAGTGTATATCTTTCCATTTTTAATATCAGATGTTTATGTGCATGTACAAATGTTTGTATACATATATATGCATATGTTTTAATATTTGAATATAACATTTATATATGTATTGTATTATGAGTATATACACATACAAATGCAGATATACACACAGTAACATTTAGATGGAAAGACATATGCATACCGTGTATATGTATGTATATATGAGATACATGAGATATGTATATATACATAGGCTTATATATGTGTATATATATTTGAAGCTGCAGACATTTTTTTTTTTTTTGTGAGAGATTTTCGTAATTGACAGATTTTCACATGCATTTAAAGATGTGGGGGCTTGACATGCCTGCGTAGACCAGTGCATTGATATAAATGGATGGGGGCCAATGGAGAATAGAAGGGGAAGGATGTGATTTCAAAGAGATTTCACCCACTCACCTGTTTTCTGACTCACATATGGTTTGGTTTGACAGAGAGCAGAGAAAACAAAAGAGATGAGTGATTATGTCTCACAGGATCTAATATCGTTTTATTATCTCTGGTGAAATTTTTGCGGAGGAGTCCTAGCTGTTTTGTTTCTGCCTCGTTTTCAGTGCGTATTAGATATACTCCTAGGCACTCGCTCTGTGATGATTAGCACTGAGCGTGAGCGGAAACACCGAGTTGTAAAATCCACTGGTGCGTCACCCCACTGTCTAATGTTTTGCTGGTAAAAATTTGAATGGATCCCAACGGCTTATGTTTCATGTCATCGGAGGAGATTCACCTCGGAGACTGGTGTGGAAGTGTGCTGAGAAGAAAAGGCAGCAAGAAAGGGAGAGAAAGATAGGGAAATAGAAACTTCCAACAGACTTTAAAGGGAAGATAAACCCCAAGAGCAATGTAGATTGAGTGAAAGCAGCAACATTAGTAGAACACATCAGTGAAAGTTTGAAGAAAATCGGACAATCGATGCAAAAGTTATGAATTTTTAAAGTTTTGGTGTTGGAACCACTGGATGAGGAGACTACTAGAGGTTATGACGTATGAGTGGACAACAATACCAAGAAAATATAAAGAAAATTCTACAAAAATCCATTTTTCATGAAAATTACAAATTCCATCAACTTGATATTGACGTATGTTAAGGGTAGCAATTATTCTCCCTGCTTTCTGAAAGAGGTTGGTCCATTGCTCTTTCATGATTCTAGAAAAGTGAATTTTTGTTGAATTTCCTTTATATTTTCTTTGTATTGTTGTCCACTCATACGTCATATCCTCTAGTAGTCTCCTCATCCAGCGGTTCCAACACCAAAACTTTAAAAATTCATAACTTTTGCATCGATTGTCCGATTTTCCTCAAACTTTCACTGATGTGTTCTACTAATGTTGCTGCTTTCACTCAATCCACATTGCTCTTGGGGTTTATCTTCCCTTTAAATTGCGTCGCCTGGTGTGTGATGACAACAATAGCATGGATAAATCTTGTCCCCCCAACCCCTCCCCTCCCGTATTCCTTTGCCCCTCTGTACTCTATTCTACACCCATACAAGTTATGGTTCATACTACGCTGTGGCAACCATCAAGACACACTGTAATTCTTGAATCACTTGTGGATACTACAAGCCCAGCCTGTTTCCCCCACATCCTTACATCTGGTGTCAGGTAATTTGAACCTAAAGGACACTGGTATTGGTCGTCAAGGGTTGCTTCACCTTAAAATAAAAGCGTTCCACGAGGTTGCACCCCTGCTGCATCATCTATGTCCCCATCTTTTCCCTTTCTGCCATCTTTCCCTCTTTATGCCCAACCTTCCTTGAAATATAAGACCAATCTGTGGAGGATATTGTGACACAGTGTCTGCCGTTATTGGAGTCAATTTATGCTGCCATAAACATAGTGATGGGCATTGTGAGTTTCCCTCCCATAGGCCCAATCTCTCCATCAATGACCCAGTTCTAGCCAAGAATGTGACAGTGACCTTGACGTGTGCTCAGTGAAAGCAGGTACCACAACTCTTGACTTTGTCTTGCCCACAAACTAGCGGCCTCAGTGTAGACCTGTACTCCCCATCAAAATATGCCCTTCATTCTCCCTGCTCCAATTTGTACCATCGGCTATACAGCCTAACACTCATTCATCCCTGCTTTCGCCTCACAAACATACTTTTCAATCTTATTTCATGCTGCAATTGGTGCCAGAAGTGCCTTATTCTCCAGAGTTTACCCCCCCCCCCCAAAAAAAAAAAAAAATGCTATGTAGTCGTTTGTATGATATCACAATGAATTCTAATGCATTTTATTTTTTTTCTATCAATAATGTTCCCCAGAATTTATTTAGGTTGTAATGACATGGAGCAAAGATGTATAATCTTTTAAATCAATCTAAGCAGAATATATATGTTGTTTTTTCACAATATGCAAGAATTCAACTGTTATTTGGAAGGAAAGGGGTTTGTGAATGCTTATTGCAGGCAGCAAACTGTGTGTGTTACCCCTTCTGGTGGTGTGAGAGTTAAGTGGCAGGCTGAGGTAACCAAACATGTTTTCTAGTACTTGCCATCCCTAGGGGCGTGGAAAACTGAATAGGAAGAATCTCTCTTACATTCTTCACCCCTGGCTTGAAAATCAAAACCAGAAATTCATTTCTGACTGGTCTATATGGGTGGGCAGACAGCTAGACACGGGAGTTTAGGAGGTGAGATTGTACGTAGATCCTGTCGTGATCCTGCCTTGTCCACAAAATGGTGGCTGTGTGCATATTTTCTGTGTGTGTGTGTGTGTGTGTGTGTGTGTGTGTGTGTGTGTGTGTATGTTTTTTTTTTGGGGGGGGGAGGGGGAGAAATTGTGTCTTGCACATCTTCTGTTTGATAGCAATCACAACATTCAGCTCTCTATCCAATGCAGCTGAGAAGAGGATCGCAGGTCGCAGGTGATGTTCAAACTAGTCAACATGACATTGAATATCCATTGAATGGGAGTAAATATTGCCCACCTCATGAATGGAATGTATGGATGGTGTAACACCTGCATCTGCTTGTGAGACACTCTCATCAGTGCCTAGAAAACAAGCTTGCTAACCAGACAGTCTAGCATGGCATAATTGAAAGGAGTCAAATGATGGGGCATTTTCTTTACATCTGTTTAAAGTTCCTTTCTTGTGTCTTACCCCTCCCCCTTTTTTTAGAGAGAGAGATAAAAGGGAGCTAGCTAGAGAGAAATGGAGATGTAACTGTAACTGCACCATGACACATGTGCAGTTTTAGGTGTAAATATGCTAATTTTAATGAATCACTGTGAAACTCCAAGCAGCCATGTGTTCAAAACAAACATGAAATTAAACAACTGTCTGTTGTTGGGGGTGATTAAAAATAAAAGCTCGCACAAAGCCTACGTGTTCTCAAAACAGCAGCAGAACAAATCCGATCTTTGTCTGTCTGACTGGAGAACATCAAATCATTGATTCATGTCTCACATAACTCAGCGAATGCTTTCATCTGTTGGCATTGTTAATTGCCCTGGGACTCCTGTGCCCTTGTTAATTTCAAATACAAAGTCAATTTGTTTGGAGGCTGCCCCCATTGTGAGTAATTGTTCCCACAAGAGCTCTTGTGACCCTGCCAGAACATAGTAGGCCATCAGTCAAGGCATACCGGAGCACAGGGGTCCATTGTAGTAAACCCTGTTCTGGAGTGTGCGAGCCCATTAATAGCAGGCAAGTGGCTGATGTTGCAGGAAATCCGATTTGCATTGAACTTATTTTCTCATGTCCCATGGGTCCCAGGAATTTATGAATGCACACAAGGAGCATGCCTTCATTGCATATTCAACTCTAAATGATACATTGTATATTATGTAAGCCCATTGTATACTGTTCATGTGAGATTTTACTTTCCTCTGGCTGTTCCATTAAGTTGTTCTCCCCCCCCCCCCCTCCTTCTAAATCTGGCTCATGTTAATAGCAGCGTTGCTTTAAAGATAGGAATCAGCATTTAGGGACTGATTTCTCCTGAGATCTGGGTCTTTGTGGCTGATAGTGACCTCTTTTCTTCAAGATGTCACTGTGTTTGAAATGTTGATGAGAAGGATGTATAAAAAAAGGGGGCGTCTGACTTATCTCTCTCAAAGAAGACACTCCAGGGGAATAGTATCACTACTTTGTAAGGATTATGTTATTTGAATTGTGGATATTTACATAAAATTTTCTTTTTTTTATGTAGTTGTAATTTTCACTGTGTGTTATTTTATATTTATTTCATTTTATTTCATTTTATGTTGATCTGTTTTGTTGTACATGTTATTTAATTTTGTTTTAGTCATTACTTTGCTTTGTTTAGTTTAGTTTTGATTATTATGTTTGATCTTAATTTGTTCAATTCCAGTCATTGTAATGATGTTCACTTGAACTTTATGGTACCATTTGAGAACAAAAATATTTGGCTATCTGAGTATGACATATGAGCTATACAAATGCTTCTTTGTACGATCAGTTGAAATTGCTGATGCAAAAGCAAGAGCTGATGAGAATTTTTAGCATTTTATGGATGTGCTTCAATATTAGAAACATGGATGGCAATAATACCACTGTCTGATGGTGTTAAGTGTATGTTTAATCAGTTTGAATTCACCATAAAGAAGCAGAGTTGCTTCCATTCATTCATTCATTCATTTGTTCATTCATTAAAAAAAAAAAATTGTTTTCTTCCTTGCTGTCTCTCTCTGCAGCCTGAGCAATGCTGAATGCCTATTGGACAGGCCAACGGAGCCCCGCCCACTTCCCAGCTTCCAGCCCGGTGAAGTGTACAATATTAGCAAGCAGTGTGACCTCGTCTTTGGCCAGGGTTCAACTGTGTGCTCCTACAGGGTGAGTTGTGGATCTGAATGGCATTACCGTGACATTCAGTGAGCTGAGGTGAAGATACGACATTGAATGGTTTCACATTGACAAGAAAACCCATTTATAAACGTGCTTAGAAACGTGTTTAATGCTGATTGAGTAAGTTTTCTGGGGTTTTTTTCTTTTTGAAAAGAAACTTGAGTCCCTTCCATAAATCAGGTCTGACATTGACCAGTTACAATCCCAATGTGTTTTTTGATCAAGCTCTGCCTGATGCCAGATACTTCTGTGAAAACTCAGCAGTTTAAATCTCTAACATGCAATCGATTAAGAAGTTGGAGACATGCTCAACCTTGTATTCACCTCTGCAATGGTGAGCACATTAAACATACATCCTCTTGCGTGTATGTGTAATAAGAGTTGCATATTTGATTGACAGGCTGTGGAGCTTGTGACTCAGCTGTGGCTTGAAATGTCATTTGCGGTTATAAGTTGGGTTTAAAAATGTAGCCAATCAGAAATGCTGAAAAGAGTCACATGTGAGCTCTTATTATTTTCTTGCTAACATGCATGGAAGTCTATAAAAGCATGTTCATAAAAAACGTGTGTTACTAGTATCCTGTGGCAGATTACTGATCACTGTGCATGTGACACTGACCCAAAGAGTTGCTTGAGTTTGATTCAAAGGTTGTCTGTTGCATTGCTGATCGATGAGCAACCCCACTGTATTGCAAAACAGTTCATAGACCCATTTTATAAAACAAATAATGCACATTTTGAAAGTTCATGATGTTGGTGGAGATGCAGCACACTCTTGGATATTCACATTGTCAGTAACATGCACTCAGTTGCTCCTTGTGCATGTTGCACTATTGTAAATATGCATATTAAGTGTATTGAATGTGGTGATGATGAAGTCAGTTTCATCACTTACATTCTGTATCATGATATCTGAATTGTGATACAAAACATAGATAAGTAAAATGGGAGCCAGGAAAAGGGGAAGGGGATGATGTGATGTAGCCCACACATTCTACTTTAGGTAATGGGTAGCTTGAGAGGAGGGGTTGAGAAGAGGATTCCTTGTTTACAAGTAAGGAAGGAGTACTGTTCTACCAGAGATGCAGAGTGCAGCGAGTCTACCAATGTCGCCCAAGAAGGCATCTCTCTGACATACGCCCACTTTCATTGGCTTCACCTCTTTTTGACCACCTGACATTACGGAGAGAGGGTTGGGAGGAGATCGGGGAGGGGTGCCGGTGACTCCATCAGTCCCGGCTTGCAGAGTTCAGAGCTTGATTGTGGAGATTTATGGCAGTCGGCGTTCATTCCGGCAGAGTTCCAGCACGGCCAGCAAGCATCCAGTGAATCTAGCGTCAGAAGGCAAAATAAATAGAAGCTCAGTGAGTGGTGACCCACTGTCAGCTCGGCTGGGGGTTAAAGGAAAAATACCAGGAGTAAAGTGGGATGGTGAGGGGGACATTCTTTTTTTTTTTTTTTTGGGGGGGGGGAGTGGGTAACAAAAAATGATAATAGCTTCTCATCCACCTACCTAATCATTCATTTGCAGCACAGTGAGACGTTTATGGCTGATTGTGTGCCTAGATAGGGAAGGTGAACAGAGTTGGCAATGGCATTCAGCTCGAGCAGGTATTATGAATGAAATATGAATGAAAAAGTAAACACACAAACAAAACAAAGCAAACAAACACAAGAGCAAAGAAAGCATTTGTTGCGAGTCACAGAATAAACATTGATCACTGCTGCTCATTTTTCATTGCTGCAGTCACTGGGATGTGTCCGTCTATGAGCGATACGATGTGAACCAGTATTTGACACATCATTCAAGCTTGGCACAAAGTATTCGTCAGGTAGCAATGTGTTGTGAATCAATTATGGAGCCCACTTTTCTTCACCCCAAGATTAGATAAATGTGCGTATTATTTTTGTGTCAGGTAGATTGAAAGGAGCAGTTCATTCAGTCAGAGTGACACTCACAAGGAGATTTCACACACATCTTTCCCTTTCTGTATTGAGCTTACACTCTGTAGTCCCTTCTAAGCTGTGGAAGATCAAGGATGTGTTTTTTTTTGAAAATCATTACTGCAGAAGATGCTGGTTCCTGCTTTAGTTAGATTTGCACCCCATGAACTGTGGATGGTACAGATGAGGTAGTTATGACTACAGTCGATGTTCTCCACATCAACGTTTGACCTGAGCTGTGTCCGATTCATTGCCTTTGGTCTGTTTTGCTTTATTTTTTCATTCAAGTAGTAAAGATAGAAATCGCAGATCAAAGAGTGAGATTCCCTTGGAGTTGTCTCAGGAGAGGCAAGTACCAGCCACACCGGGATTAGAGGAGGATTAGTCTTTGGCCACAAGACCCTGTCACGGAGTGACTCACGCTGGGGCAGCCT
Source organism: Diadema setosum (assembly GCA_033980235.1). NCBI lineage: Eukaryota > Metazoa > Echinodermata > Echinoidea > Diadematoida > Diadematidae > Diadema > Diadema setosum. Next base: position 42,867,453 of record CM067060.1, read on the forward strand.
TGTTTCGGCACCTGCTCGGTGCACTCGTAGTGCACTGTCAGTCAGGGGGAAGAGAGAGTGAAGGGCTCCACAAGCTTTATATTGCTTGCTTGCACTTGCAGCTGTAGTCCATTTGGTCCATTGTTCAGTCCTTTGCCAGGGACAGCATTTAGGGGGGATAATCGAAAGCTGACGATTTAGCGTGTACATTATGTATTTCTGCCCTTTATTTTGTTTCAGATTGGCCAGTTTTGCAGAGCAAGTACTGAATAAGAAGTTCAAAGCACTTTTGTGCACTCATGCATCAGGGATTGTCTCTGATTGCTGGTTCTTTAACACATTGAGGACGAGTCCGAGTATATTCGGGCAAGTGTCTGTGGGAAATGCGTGTTGTAGCAAAATCAGCCTATTTTCAACAGGTTAATGAGATACAGTAGGCAATACTGTAAGAGTTGAATATTTTCACATACAGCAATTTTTGTGAATAAGAAAAGGTCACCGACATTTACATGAAATATTTCTGTGATTTGACATTGAGACTATCATAAGTGCAACTAATGCATGTTCGTACATTGGCTGATGCATCAGATATTTTCGTATGTTTTTAAATCCATACCCCAACAGTGATTAGCGAAATTTGCAGAAATTAATCTCTCATAAAAATAACAGCTTTGACAGTATTCTGTTTTGCAAGCTGTAGAAATGCGCTCACATCGATCGATGTGATTACGTGAATAGTACGATTGCATTAAGTGAATATAGGAAATATATCACTCAAAGAAGACACATACAGTGTAGGTCCTACATGCACACAAAACGTCATGTATGTGCATCGTCTGCTGACAGTTATTTCTAAACTTGTGACAATCAGCATAATTACGTATAAAATGAATTGCCTGTGTTCGTAAGTAAAAGGGGCGGTGTGTCCCTTTAACTTGTTGAACTTGAACATTTGACTTACTGTTACTGCTGGAGCCAGTGAATAAACCGGTCTCTGCCTGTGTTTGGCCAATTAGAGAATGTCAAAACTATCAATTTGCACAAGTGGAATCCAATGACTGGCGAACTGTTTAAACAAAGCTGGGGCAAGAGGCGAAGGCAAGCACAAAAAGAATGCATGATTTGTTTGAAACATTCATGTCAAGAGTCTGGCCATAAATCACTGTTATCATGTCTGTTATAGGAAAAATACATCCATCAAATGGTTTTATGGCCTTGGAGTAGGGGGGAAGGGGGAAAGGAATTTGAAGACTGGGGGCATATGTGAAGTGATACATTAGAAGATTAAGAATGAAGGAGAGAAGGTGTTTGCAGGGGAAACAGATAACAGGAATTGTGAATTGGTAAGCGTAGAATTCAAAGAACTTTCAACGTGTGAGAGAATTGCACAGGTATGATCACACGTTCTGAAAGTTTCCAGGATACTAGTGATGTCATAAGGCCATTGATACAGAGCCCCACCTTATGCATGGTAGTTCAAGCTCAAGTAGCTACACACCTTCAGATTCCAGAACGCACACACTCAATAAATCAGTTTGTAATAAATACTGATGTCCTCATACTCAGTGGTGTTCAAGTGGGGTGACGATGACTTTTTTTTAAATGTCTGAACTCTTTTTTTTGTTAACTTTTGTAAAAGAGAAAGCTCTGTCCCTGTTGCGTGTTGTTATTTTTATTTGATCATATTAGCATAGTAGTATTAGCTTAATACTTAGACCTGAAGTCTTATTTAGTATCTCTCTGTATATTGGATTCAATTACTAGTATTCAATACAGTATGTCTGTGGTTCACTTAGTGAGAGCTTTTTCTTTCTTTTTGTGGTATCTTTTTCTAAACCCTCCACCACATTGTGATCTGAGCACAATAAAAGTTGTTCAATGCATTCGATCAGAAAATCTCTACATTTGGATTTGTAATGCGAAAGAGAGGAATTGTGCAAAAAAGGGTAAAATGTCGCATTGAATGAGTCAGAATCGCTGAGCAATGCAGCGGAGCTTAAAGGTAGGGAATCCCATTTGCATACATTGTACCTCAAATGAAGAGTTGTATAAATACAGTGGTATGTTGAAGAGAGTATCATTTTAGAAACTCCCATAAAGTATTGAAAGTGGAAGGTAACATTTACTACATTTGTATTGACCGTTAGATTTTGAACTTAATTTTTTTCGGGGCTCACCGTAAATTCCAGTACATTACTAGGCTACCTTTGCAGACCCATGCACTACATGTGTGTCCATCATGTATATTTTGTGAAGAAAGTTCATCAAAACTTACAAACATTTCTATCTTGCCACACACTCTATATGTTATTACATCAGCTCTCATACTTTTAGATTTGTGTTTATAGATAAATAATACAGAAGACTGCAACAAAAAGGCTTAAGTGTGGCTGACACACAGAACTACTGAGTAGTTGAGTTTTGTGCATTATTCAAATTGTAGATAACTGTTGACGTCCAAATTTCTCAGCAGTGGCCTAAACAAGTCCCCTGAGGTTCATATTTAATGTTTTGCTGCATTTTGGGAGGTCTGTAAAAGGTATCCCCTACCTTTAAGATGCATGCCGTCTTGAGGAATTGGGGTAACCTGGGGGGGGGGGGAAGGGAGGTTCAGAAAGTCAAAAGGATGTGGATTTAAGAAAAATAAATTGCTTTTTCATGACAAATTGAGATAATGGTTCATACGGGGAGGTCTGCTCTGAAGTGGGCAACATGTGTTACAGGGGAAGGGTGAATGGAAGTGGAGACACAATAGAGAAAGACAATAAGTGCTTTAAGTTTGAATAATATCTTCACTGACAGCAGAGGGGAAAGGCCACCTCTTTTAATTTGTCATCTTAGACTTAGAGTACCCCACACGCAGGGGGCCATGTAGCTTGTAAAACACACAACCATGTGTATACGGGAGACAACTGTTGAGGAGGCAGATCAGACAGTATCACATTTTTATTGTGTCTCCTGCCGGTGCCCCCAAACTTGCCATGGTGCTAGCCAAACATTCCCCACGTGGTCAGAAACATTTGTTTAGCACCCAACATCGACGGGTAATTTATCGGTGCGGTAGAGGAATCTTGTCCATCTTTCCCTTCCAAACCCCATTGCTACCCATCTCTCTATCTCTCTTCTTTTTCATCCTCTTCCTTTTATCCCACCCTTCCTTCACTCTCCCAATCAAACATGGTCTTCTTCTTTGCATTATTCAGAATCTTTTGTCAATCTCACATATTCTGATAGATGTTAAGATTATTCTTGAAATACCCCTTCAGGTAATATTTTGCTTTTTTTGTTGGGGGGGGGGGGGACATTTGTTGTTTGATACTACCATCCTACAAAAGAGAAATAGATTTAAAGGGGGAAAAAAGAACATGGGATTAGACATGAGGAAAGATGTATAGCAAAGTATATGTTTTATCTTTCTGTGGGACTAAGAAGACAAATGAAGAAAAGAGATAGGGTGTGGCATTGTTGGTGCATGTAAAATCTGTGCTAGTGATTGGTTGCAGACAACATTTCTACTGCCAAGAGCTTTTGGAGAGATGGCTTGAGCATGATTTTCAGACTGATTGCTGAAAAGGTGTGCAAGTCCCAAGGCACATGATACCGACAAATGTGCTTTCATTACTCTGCTGAGAAAAGCCTCGGAATGAGTCTGCCCAGATAAACGGCAAATCCCCAGCCATTTCCCCTGCCAATGTGGATTCAGTCTGATGCGGCATGCACAATGTGTAGAAGTGTTTCAGTGCCCGGAGAATGAATGACACAACGGAAAAGTCTGCAGGAAAAGGGATGAGGACAGGTTCTGCATGCATCCAAATATTGACTTAAGTGGTAGAATTGGGTTAGCATCAAAGCCCTGTGTGGACTAGTGAAGGGGTCTTTGCCCTCTCCACTAGAAATGCAGAAATGCCAAAGGAACGAGCAAGGTGAGGAGACTGTGAAAAAGAGGAAGCAACAGATGGAAAGAGAGTTCTTTTTTTTTGGCCTCCCTTGGGGATGCTTCTTGGAAGTCATGTTAAGGGCATCCCTTGTTCTAAAGTCTTGCATTCCTCCACAAGAAATGAAAACTAAAGCTTCATTCACAAGATTGATTTTAGTTTTTTACTTTTAGTCTAGTCATTTTTTTCTTTTCTTTTTTTTTTGGGGGGGGGGATGGGAGGGGATAAACCCTCAGTTCAACAACATTTTCAGGAAGTGTTTGATGATAAACTTTAATCCCAGGCTTGTTGAAACAAGCCTCCAGCAGGGAGGTGTTTCTTCTTTGAGAGTGTGCCCTGAATTGAGGAGTGGCATTGTTGGTTTTGGAGCAATTACCCAAGTCAGTGCCTGGAGGGTTAAGGAACAGCGCTTGAGACAGGGACTCGCACCTTTCCTGAGTGAAGTTTATCTCAGAGCCCATCTGAGAATTTACTGCACATGTATCAAATTCGAAAAGACAAAATCATATAGCCACCTGGAGATAAGTAGAATGTGGCTTTAGTAGAATATTAGACTGATGGTCATTCTCTTAGCTCCTAATTTTGATGTATATCTGAAAATGCTACCTATTTTTCAATTTGTTGTTGTTGTTGTTGTTGCATAATTTGAAAAAGTAGAGGGTACCGTGCAGCAGCCATGAAATGAATCCTGGAAAATTGTGGAGGAATGTGATTTGATATGAAATATATATATATATATAGCTACAGAAATATTTAGTTCATTCATTGAAGTCCATTGGAAGGTCAGTTCTCAAGTTCTGAAGTCAAGGTAAAAGATTTTCATTTACACCTTGCCAAGACTGTATTACAATGTGATGAGTAGGTAAAAAGAGTAAAGGCTTCTAGGCCAATTACAAGTGATAGCTGATTTGCTTCAATGAAATGTTTTCTAAGTTAAAGTTGCTAAAAAAAATAATTGATGATGGGTGTTTGAGGAAGATTGATTCTTTCTTTTTTGTGTGTGTGTAAATCTCTGTACATATCAATTAATTAGCTGTGAGGTACAGGCATCGTCAACTCAGCTGATTTGCATATGATGTGATTGTGACCAAATATCACTATTTCATAAAACCAAAGGCAATTGTTAATCTTTTATACTCACTTGTTTTATTTTGCAGTCAGATGTTGATGAAGTATTGACTTTACAAATATGTCTATGCGACATACCTGTCTGTATGATTGTCAACTTGTATATGGAGCACATTTCCCTTTAAAGTTCAAAGCATCTGCATGAAAGAAGAGCTGTCATACTGTATTTATAAATTAATTTTGTTTGACTATGAGAAGTATAGCCATTGGAAAAAGGCAACAAGCTAACAGAAACAAATACACAAGCAAACCTGCAAACAAACAAACAAACAAACAAACCAAATACATCATTCCTGAATTCTTGTCTGCAGAATTTTTTGAGGTGAGACGAAGGAGAGTGATTGATGTAGCTGAATCTCCTCCAAGGATGCGCAGAGATGCCATCCCTGTGTGATGGTGGGACCCGGTGATGCATTGGTTGCCGGGCGGCGGGCCTCGTGGGGAGGGGAGGGGAGGGGAGGGGCACTATCCAGCCAGTGATGGATGGCTTTTAAATGACGGCGGGGATGAGATCTGGTCCATCCCACACCCAGAGAAAATAAGTAACCTTGCCCTATCGCAGGCTAGAGATCTGTGAGGGAGATGGAGAGATAACCTGCCTCAGAAAAAAAAAAAAGCCTGTCTTGTAGACGTTTGTGTGAAAGACTTCAAACCTGGAGTGATGACATGACACTTGTGGTCTCACTGTGTGTGACTGCATCCTGATATTGCCTGGATCTGGAGTAAGAATTCATTGTCATGAATTCATCATTATAAAGAGTTTATCGACATTTTTGCTGTTCCCTGTGACTTTACTCTTCTCGTTTAAGTTGACTTGAACACAAAAGAGATTTTCCCTTTAACCCCATCTGTGCCAGTCATTTTTGGACACTGTGTACAACATTATTGGGTTTTCTGCTTAAGCACACAAAGAGTTAAAGGCAGGCTACCCATTGATGACTGTTCCCGTAACATGCAAACGGTGAACTGTAAAACGAGGAATATTCGTGTGAATTTTGATTTCGCGAGAGCCAAAATTTGCGAAATTAAAATGCACACAAAAGTTCTTGTCTAAACTATATGCATTGAATGTTAAAGGCAACACGCAAATACATCATGCCACGAAAAAGGCCATCGGCTCCAATTCGCGAAAATTTCATGCCGCAAATATATTGTGTTTTATAGTATGCCATTCTCTTTGCCTGATATTTGTTAGTGACATTCTAGTGACTATTGCCCGTAAGTTCTCAAATGTAACTTAAACCACATTTCTGTAAAAGTGATATGATACTTTCTGCTCTGAAGAGGATGCAGGAGACAGAACTTTTGACCAGACTGAGGTTTGTTCAGTATGATCATTTGGAATTGTTGATATTCTTATGTGCCAGCTTTTGTATGAATAAGTTGAGGTTGAATGCTTTTGATAGATGTTCCTATCAGCTTATTGTGTTGAGAGAACATGACCACAAAATGTCCCCTTTCTCAGAAACTGACTTTCGGTATGTCGGCGACAAAGTCAACAATACCTCTACAGTCAATTTACATTTGCGGGATCATCGTCTTCCAGTACGGTCTGCCTTGTTCCCACTCCAAACCTGCCACTCAATCGGTCGAGATGCTTATCCATCATTTTGCGGTTCCCATGGCAACCGTACCCCGAGGTTGAGTCTTTCTGATAGAGATGCATTCATCACCAGGCCAGGTGTCTGATTGGCTGTTACAGCCACCTCCTCCTCCCAGCTTTTCAGGCTTGATGGAAATTGAGGACACGACAAGACTCATTCATGTCACCACATTCATGTTACAGATGCTGCCTCTGGGAAGAGTCGGCACAGCGATTGCCAGTTTTCAGATCAGCATTTTTCTCTGTAGAAATTGTGGAAAGCTAGCAAAGTCTCTTGTACACATACATTTTGTCATGAGTGTGCAACTACTTTGGGATGTCTTAAAGTTGTGTTTTTTCAGTGCACAAGCAATAATACTCAGGCATCAAGCATCATAAATCTGAGATTACTGAGTACAGGTATCACTTTGTGCCCATTTCTGTAATAACAAATTGACTGAGTGTTTTCCTGCAACATCTATAGGGCCTATATGTAGCTGTTGGCACTTATTTTAGTCTGCTGAAAATGTGGTAGTTATGACTTGCCCATGGTTTGTTTCATTATGATGATCTCGAGATTAATATTTACACTGGATTGAAATAGTACATCCATTTGAAATATCCAGTAGGATTAGTGCCATTGGTGAAGTTCCTTTATTTGAAGAGAAATCTTGTTTGAACATTTTGACATTCTTTTGTCATACGATTGTTATAGGCTTACTTCCTTAGAAAAAACATACAAACAAACAAGCAAACAATTTTTATCTTAGAATGAAAGCAATGTTATAAACCAACATGATGAACTTATGCCTGTTTCTGACTTTTAAAGAAAAGAAAAACTTCACCAGTCAGAAGTGAGGAATTTTGATTGATTGTGATTTCTGACGTCTTTCTTTATCTCAGTGTGAATTTTACTGCCATATGAAAGCTCTAAATTTGATCACTGCGAGAATTTAGAGTCTATCGAAACTTCTTCAAACAGGCAGTCATTAGGCTGTGTTCTTGTGGCAAAAAGTAACAAGACTGTTGAGAAACAAGATACACCATTCCACTGTCTCAAGGGGAGTGCGGCTTGCCGGTGATTAGCTGACCCCGGCGTGACCTACCCACAATCCAACAGGGAACTGATTGGCTTAAGGTCAATGACCTTTTGACACTCGCAATCTCCGGCATCTAGCTGGGGTTTCCAAATTACAGCAAAGCAAACGCTTCATTAATCACAAACTATGCCCAGCGGCAGGAGAGGTAGAACTCTGGCCCTGCAGTACCCCCTCCATGAGAAGTTTTCTCCCTGGCAGACAAGGGAAAGGTAGAGAGGGAGGAGGTGGAGGAGGAAAAGAAAAGAAAAAGAAAGAGGAGAGGTGGTTTGCTCAGGGTTTTGAGATGTGGCTTGCATCAAGTTTGGGATCCCAAAACCGGAGATGACAGTAATGATGGTGGCTCTCCTCCCCATGATTGGGTGGAGACAAAACTGGACAATTTCACCCCAAATTGGCCGCAATTGGAGGGGTGTAGGAGTGATTATTGCACTCGGCAGCCCCATAATTCACGGGGTTTGATAAGTATCAGTCAAGGGCAACCGAAACAATGCGAGACCCGAGAACGCATCCAGCATAGTGAATTAGACTCAAACTCACTATGATTCAGCACTATTTCTTCCTCTGTGTTGTGCCAACCAGCTTGACATTTTTTTTTCTTGTTGTTGAAGTCAGAATGTCAGTTGTGTGAAGGTCGTACAAATTCTCAAATTTATCGTGATTTTATGAGTTCGGTTTCGTAGTCATGGACATTTTGGCTTGGGGTGGAGCTGTTGTGATGATTGGGAATAGTGAAGGGTCATCACTCACAGTTTATTATGGCAACTAACATTATCTTACTGCTTCCTAACAAATGGGGAGAAATAATTAGAAAGGTAAAAAACTGTGTCATTAAAATGTGTCATGATTTAGAACTCAACAAACTTTCGGGACCAGCATGTATCTTTCCACAATTGATAAGAGGGGAATGGTTACTACCAGGATTACACTTCTTTTTGTTTTTGTTTTGCATATTTTGTTTCTTCATTCTTTTTGGTCTTGTTCTTCTTTCTTCCTCATCGTAGAAATCCTGCAAAAGGTTATGGTGCACGGGCTCATCCAAAGGCAGCCAGACAGGATGCCGCACTCAACACATGCCATGGGCCGATGGAACGCCGTGCGCCAGCCACAGTGTGAGTTGCCATGGCGATCGACTTTTAGCAGACATGCATCCTCCATCGGTGGCCAGACTCTGCGAGGAATCTGCCTTTAATGTAGCGCATGTGATGGAAAAACTATTTGGCTTGGGGGCTATTACTGCTCAGAGTATTTCTAAGTCCCCCATGACAATTGGGGAAACAATGCTCTCCTGTCGCGCATGAGCAATATGACAAAGTGCAGAGAGAGGTTGGATCAGTATGTTTGGAGTGTTTGGGGGCTAGTATGTTAAAGCCATTGCACCCCAGGGTGATAGATATGCCAATGAATGTTCTAAAGTACATAGCAGTCTTCGCGCTGCAGTGGAGAGGGAAAGATTTCCTTCTTTTCAATATTCAGTAAGCATTTTTGAGTGTTGGATCAAGGGAGGATGGTGGGTGCACTGATCCAGTCACTTTCCATGAGTAAATCGTAGTCTCCCACCCAACATCATGGGGATGATTACGTTATCTCCTCTTTTCTTCTCCCTTGTCTGGAAGATTGTATACTATCCTTTTGGGTCTTCTCTTCTTGATTTACGAATGTTTTCATAAGACCCGACTTGCGGCACTGAATCCAGTATTTACCTATCCTCTGATACTTTCAAAGACGAGTTGAAAGTGATAGCAGAAGAGAGAGAGAGAAAAAAAAAAACAGATATAAATAATGGAAATGAATCATCTGTTTGAGATAATTCATCAGTTTTATGATCAGCATAGAGTTTGCTTGGTTCATTCAGGTCACTGACAATCATTCCTGCGATGCGCAGGATAAAAGTCAAGAACTTTCAAGCGGTGGCTGTCCCAAGTGTCGTAGCTCGCTGCTTCACAAGATTTACATGATGTAGTTTGTGATAAGAGAAATGTGGTCATCTCATGGCGCAGATTTAGCCTCCAAAAGTACACCTGCACTTTCAGTCAGTAGAGCGAAGAACATTGTCCCACAGTCAATTGATTTCTTCATGATAAAGACAGGAGTCTTGGTTGTTATTCTCTGCTGAATGAGTTGACATGCCAATCCTAAAGAAAGGAACAGGAGAGAAATAAATGTGCCACTTGTAGTATCTGTTCAGTTTTAAGTGCCTGTATTTGGAAGTAATAGGTTCAAAAGTTGCCATTTATTCCTTTTTTTTTCAGTGTTCACCAAATACAATCATTCAGGAATGCAGGTACCATGTGTGATACATTTGTAAATTCCCATGTATCCCTTTTTGTCTTCAAAAAAAAAAAAAAAAAAAAAAATCCAGTGGTGTTTCCGGGGTGAGTGCAGGCCAAGGAACCGAATGGAGGTGGTGGACGGGGAGTGGGGCAAGTGGGGCGAGTACGGGGAGTGCTCCCGGACCTGTGGGGGCGGGGTCAAGGAGGCCCAGCGGCTGTGCGACAACCCCACCCCAGAGAATGGGGGCAAGTACTGCATCGGCCGTCGGCTGCGCTTCAAGTCATGCAACACACAGGTAGGTGGAGGCTCAGGGACCACAGCCCTGGAGCATTGCACCCCAAGAGCACCCCTGGTAGACAGATAACGGGAGTCGGTTTTGTGTGGTGCAGATAAACCTTAATAACACTATCTGAGTCTTGACTCTGTGCGTTTTAGATAGTCCATGGCTGAATTAACGCAATACAGTTTGTCGCAGTGCAGAGTAAGGTCAAGATTGTTTTAGAATTAAAAAAAGTTAGAGAATCTTTTTTTTGCCTTGTTAAACGAATTGATTTTAACAGAAAAAGACTCTGAAATTTGGAACCATTAAGGTGAAAAACATTTTCTAAATTCTTGTTTAATGAAGGGTAATTTACCAAATTAGTAATCATGTATTCATTCATAAGTTAAAGGACTCACTTCAACAACAAATTGAATTTCAGAATCAGTCTGTGAAGACACTCCTTATAAATGCTCTTCTTCTTTTCTCTTTATGTTTGCAGCAGAGTATGACATTGTGACCTTGGAAAGTTGTTTTTTGTTTTTTGTTTGTTTTTGTTTTTTTACTGATAAATTTGCAACATGACATGAAGTGGCATTGGATGTGTAAACAAATCCTGTCTCATTTTTAGACCCCCCCCCCACCCCATGGTGACTTGAAATTAAGAGGCTAGTAACTCCATGCCTGAGGGACATTCCTAACTTTCACTGATTTTTTTTTTCCCCCCATCAGCCCTGTCCGGAGGGGTCACTGGACTTTCGGGAGAAGCAGTGTGCAGAGTCCCAGCGGACACAGTTTATCCGAGGCATATCTCCAAACACCCGATTCGTGCCCAAGTACGCTGGAGGTATGTGGCCAGTATTTAAGAAAAAGTAGCCTTTAAGGTCTTTTTGCCCACAATGAAAAATAGATATCAAATGATGTCATCAGGAGCATTTCTCTAAGCCCTCTCAGAAGTGGATGAAGTTGAAGCTCTCCGACCATGCATTTGCCCCAAATCAGGAGAATGCTCGGTGGCTTATTCATGAGCTCCACTGTGCAACCATTTTTACCTTTTTATTTATTTATTTTTTTTGGGGGGGGGGGGCCTGAAACTTCATATTACAGTAAAGTCATATATCTTCATTTGATTTTTATTTTCAAATGCCTTTGCATAGCAAAAAAATAAGTCAGTATGTATCTTGATTAACTCATGCAACCCCATTTGATTCTCAAACTAGTTTATGGGTACTTAATCTGTGAAATATATGGCATATTTTCATCATTTCATTTTTTTTTTCAGAGGAGATCAATTTGTGGCCATTTATGGTATCAAGTCAAAATGCAAATTTGATTATAATGTGACCTGTGGAGATTCATTTTGTCTTGCCGCACAGAGTCCACCCCAAACTAGTCCTGTGTGGGGTAAAGATTTGCATCACAGCATACCCTATGAACACCGGATGCAGAGTATCTCTTTTCTCCCCTCTCTCCTTGTTATGTTTTGGTGTAGATCATTGTGACTTGCTAAGATAAGCATCTCTCACAGCCAAACCACGAAGCAGAGCGAGTTCCACGGGGATGAAAACTGCAATCACGTTGTAGAGAATTAAATCCTTCCGCTCGCCCCAAAGCATGGCCCAGGCTAAAATGCAACTTACTTCACTACTGTTGACATCCATAATGTGATGTGATTTTTAAAAAGAGACGTGCATGTTTATGCCAAAAAGGAGAGGACAAGAGATGTGTTTAAGTGTACTAACAAAACAGTGTGAGCAGTAGAAGAGAGAGCAAAATAAATCCACAAGAATAAAAGGGGCTATTTCTGCATAAAGATTCAGGCCGCATTTTGTCAGCCAAATTTACTCAGGAACACTCCCCAGGGAGGTATTTACGGAGTGCAGACGACAAATGGGTTTCTAGTCTTGAGGGTACTTTCACACTAGTGCTGTCTCCTGTGTGTCTTTGTGGCATGATGGTTGAGGTGTTAACAAAGCTTCTTGGAGATGGTTTGATATATTCCGAGGATGTACGTGTGATACATACCCAAGAATTGGTGCTGGGAGAGCCTTCTGCTGACCCAAAAATGTAGATTCCGTAAGCTGATCAGAACAGATGTGACACAATTTGATTAGGAATGTAACCACAAGACTTCCAATGAGAAATACGACCATGTTGTACAAGTTCTTTTTCTTTTGAGTGACTATAGATACTATATCTGGAGACAGTTATGAGTTACCAGACATTAATGTTTGTGTCAAGTTCGTGAGGAATGATTTCCAGAGTCTGTCAGCCTGCGCCAACACTGCCTCAATCTTGAATACATTGTGTATGTTTGCCGTGATACGGCTTAGCCTACATTGCACATGCATGAATGCCAATTTCCTGTTTTGAGTGGAGAAAATTCAATGTTGCCCTTTGGTATTAACGGTTTCAACATTTCAGTGAGCTTATTTCCTTCTGAGTATTAACCTTTGAAGTCCCTGGAGGAATTCTGGCAATGACATAAACACACATTGTAGGTCACAAGTCTCATTTTTTTTCTTCTCACTTGTATGTGTATATGCAGTGACAAAACCTAAGCATTGGTAAGAGTGTGGGAAGGGGGTGTTAAAGGGACCATTTGCAAGATTTGAATCTACACCTTGTACTTCTAGGGAGAGATTAAGGGAAGAACTGAGGGGGGGGGGGGTGACAGTTATCACAAAAGCTATTAGTGAGCTCCATGATTTAGTATTAATATAATATCTTTGCTTTCTATCTTTCTGCCCTTGGTGTCTTTCCACACTTATGTATTTAGGGATGATTGCACCATGCTGTTATGGAGGACGACTTGTGACTGACCAGAATAAACAAAGAAACAAAATGAAAACAACAGAGCTCTATCTTTTTAGTTGCAAGTTAAAAAAAAAATCCTCAGGGGGCTACATGTAGAGTTTATTAGCATCTCTTCTGTCCTTCTTATGGGCATATATAAATCTTCTTGATGCTGCTATTCTTGAGGTGTGGGGCTTAGAGAGCGGGTGTGAAGTGGACCGTTGACGCCTACCACTTCCCAGACTGGTGTGACAGGTGTGGTGCATGTAGCGGGCCACGGCGGTGGCAGAGGTCTCCCCCGGAAAGTAGGCCAATCTAACGTGGGCTGGCTCGCGATTGTTTACAGCCAAACGTGGCTGGCTAGCCGACCGTTTACAGCCCGGTGTATGGGTGGGCGTAACCTTGCAGCCGGGAACAAGTGTTGTGAGGAATTAGACCTGCGTTTGGCAGGTGATGGCATCCCCATTATAGACCATGACCTTGGCAGAGAGAGAAATTTACGCAATAGGCAACCACAACAACAACAACAGAGCTATTAACTTGTTCTTCTCTCACCCATGAGTAAAGTATTTCACCCACACACAGTCAGTTCAGCACAGTATTTGCTTTTATTTGCACATGGATGCTAAAACCTATTGACTTTATCAAAACTAGTCTTCATTATGAGGTTATACAAAATACACTGTACTTTTGCTTTGCACATGAGGTATGTTATTGTTACACTCTTCATTCATTAAGTGGTGTCAATTTGAGCAGCAGGAACTTTCTATGTGAGATGAAATGACAGGAAGTAAAGACTGCCCTCTTGTTTTGACTCTAATGTGATTGACATATGTTTCATGTTTGTTTGTTTGTTTGTTTGTTTTTTCTCAGTCCAAGTGCAGGACCGATGTAAGCTGTACTGCCGGGTGGCTGGTTCTAGTGCCTACTACGAGATGAGTCGCAAGGTCGTGGATGGAACAAAGTGTGGACCAGACACAGATGATATATGCGTGCAAGGACAGTGCAGAGTGAGTGGGGAAAAAAAAAAGGAGTTCTATATTGTTTGTTTCCTGCCAAATGATATTTGCTGGTGAAAAAATCTCATTAATTCCAACAGAATAATATTGTGATTGTCTTTCTGAAAGCTACAAGGCAAATTCAAGTTTTAATGATAAAGATAATTACATTTGTCTAGTGCTCTATACGACATTTCAAAGCACTCTTTAGAAGAAAAACAAAAAACAAATGAAATCAAACACCACTGACAGACAAAATTATATCACTACAAACTGAAAATTACCAAGTATCAAAAGCGTAACTAAATAAATGTGTCTTAAGTGCAGATTTGAATGTGTTTAAAGACCAGATATCACAGATGTGGGATAGCAGAGAGTTCTATAATGTGTATAAAGGATTTAGTGTGCAAAGGGTTCAAGACTAAAATGTCTGCCCTTTTATTTGGTGGGGGTGTTAAAGGGGATATTTTTCGAAGCTATATGTAGGTAGGGAAGGAACATTATAAAGGAAGAGGTGCATTCAGGCATGTGATGGGTGTGTTGCAAAAATTCCTTAACTTGCCCAGTGCATATACCACAATGTAAACAAGCTTTTATCATATAAATCTTGAGATGAATAATAAAACAAGCTTAATGTGCCAACACCTTCCAATCAAGTTCACGTTTGTCTAGTCAGGGTATGTGGGTGCAAGCATTTCGTTCCTCCCTGTAGTTCTACTGTCTGTGCCCATATTTAGTTGTTTACAAAGAGTTATGACAAGTAACAACATTGATTAAATTTGCAAACAAAGACTTGGAGCATTTCTATTGGTATATTCTGTCATACAAACTGTTCTTCTTCTTCAAACTTTTTAGAATACTATTATTCCTTGAGTGCATCATGCAAGTCACAGATTGAACTCAAGTTGTTTGTCCTGGAGTTGTTCAATCATAATAATTACATACATGTATCTTCCATAGTGACCAAAAGGAGAAAAAAAAATGTAGATGCAATCAAATCTGTATGATGCAAAGGAAAACCAGTAAAAACAGTTGTAGATTGACAAACTATAGGCCTACCACTGTAAATGTTGCAAAGGTGTATCCACCTGGGAAAAGTTGATTCATCCCTGTGGTATTTGAACACACGTCAGATTTTGTCACCACTGTTTCAATCACTGCTCTACCATCCCTTTGATTCCAGCAAGCTGGGTGTGACCATATACTGAGCTCCAACACAAAGAAGGATGAGTGTGGGGTGTGCGGCGGTGATAACACCTCGTGTCGCAAGGAGAAAAACACCTACAACCAGGCTCGTCACGGTAACCATTTCTCTGTCATGTTTCTTTTTGTGACTTATGTAATGTAACTACAGTAAATCAATTTTAAAAAAAGGACAATTTTTACTACGAAGTCTGTACAGATTCTTCAAATCGTATTCCTATTAACAATGCTAAGCTATTGAAGAAGTGAAACCAAGCAAGAGAAAAAAAACCTCTTCCCTGTTTTAGCACATCTGCCAGTTTTGTTTCGTGTGACAAACACACATATTGTTGAGAAGGGTAGTTAAAGTTAGTTATGTAATGGCCATAGGTGGGACATAGCAAAAAACAAAAACACTAACAAACAAAACCAGTCCCACAAAAAACAAAAATCAAGAATCCACTACGTGGGGTGGGCAGTTGTTGGTCACAATAGCTGAATGGGTTGTACTCATCAGGGTCTGTAGCACTGAAAGTGTGCATTTTTTTTTCCTCTTCTCATACAATACTTGTTTTCCTATAAGGGGAGGTAGCTATTGAATGGGGAACACATTAAGACAGATTATGGAGTCCATACGAATAAAAGCACAAAAGTCCCGAAACATTAATGGGGCTTATCAAAAATGTGAAGAATTATAGGAATGTTGTCATAACACCCACTGATGTGTAGGTGTAGATGTTCACTACGATGCACATAGCCCCCTGATGATGATTGTCCTTGCCTTTATTGCACATAAAGCCAAGCTATTTGTCTAAATTGCCCCTATGGAACAATTTGTGGCTTGTGTAGGTGTATCCAAGAAAACATTCATTCATAAGTTTAATATGCTGTTTTTTAAAAAAGTATGGATTGCGCCTAAATTGAAGTACTTCTCTTCTGGGGGCATTTGTATATTGGTCTTTTTGAGGTAATCTTGGGTCAAATTACGTTTGTTTCCTAAAGACTGGAGATTGAATGGAATTTAAAGGGAACACTTCTTGTATACAAATAGTGTTATAGATACAGGTGTATTGCTAAATAGATTTTTGTCCCCGCCGAACGAGTTCGAGCAGGGGACTATGAAACGGGCTCCGTACGTGTGTGTGTCCGTGTGTCCGTCCGTGTGTCCGTGTGTGCGTCCGTGTGTGCGTCCGTGTGTGATCAAAATCTTCAATTTGCTACTTCTCTGTCATTTATGAGCCAATTTTGATTCTGTTTGCTTTATATGATAGCACTACATGGGAGCTTTGAAACTTCTACACAAAATTTCAGTCGTGACCTTTGACCTTGACCTTTGACCTATATTGTACATTTTGCTACAAAATGCTACTCCTTCGCCATTTCTAACCCGATTTCGATTTCGTTTGCTTTATATGATGGCACTAGGTGAGGGCTTCAAAACTTCTACACAGAATTTTGACCTTTGACTTCTTTGACCTTTGACCTTGATTTTTGACCTGTATTGTACATTTTGCTACAAAATGCTACTCCTTCGCCATTTCTAACCCCATTTCGATTCCGTTTGCTTTATGTGATGGCACTAGGTGAGGGTTTCAAAACTTCTGCACAGAATTTTGACCTTTGACTTCTTTGACCTTTGACCTTGATTTTTTTTACCTGTATTGTATATTTTGCTACAAAATGCTACTTCTTCGCCATTTCTAACCCGATTTCGATTCCGTTTGCTTTATGTGATGGCACTAGGTGAGAGCTTCAAAACTTCTACACAGAATTTTGACCTTTGACTTCTTTGACCTTTGACCTTGATTTTTTGACCTGTATTGTACACTTTGCTACAAAATGCTACTCCTTCGCCATTTCTAACCCGATTTCAATTCTGTTTTCTTTATGTGATGGCACTAGGTGAGGGCTTCAAAACTTCTACACAGAATTTTGACCTTTGACTTCTTTGACCTTTGACCTTGATTTTTGACCTATATTGTACATTGGCTACAAAATGCTACTCCTTCGCCATTTCTAACCCGATTTTGATTCCGTTTGCTTTTTGTCATGGCACTAGGTGAGGGCTTCAAAACTTCTACACAGAATTTTGACCTTTGACTTCTTTGACCTTTGACCTTGATTTTTTACCGATATTGTACATTTTGCTACTAAATGCTACTTCCGGCGGGGACATATTTTACGCACCGCGTAATTTCTACTTTTCCTTGTTATTCATGAAATTCTAAAGAAGATCATTCTCATGCAACATGAAGCGTGAAAGTTCAAAGTTTTTCTGCATTTCCCAGCAACAACAATTTAGATTATCTGCCTTTCATGCCATGTCGCGTTTAAAGACATTCATTGTGCATTTCTTTAAATGATGTTCTCTTTCTATCAACAGGATACACACTCATTGTAACAATACCAGCAGGTGCAAATAAGATTAACATTAGACAGTACTCATACAATGGCAAGGTGGACGACGACAATTATCTAGGTGAGTAGAAGATCTCAAGAAACTCTTCTGCAAGTGACATAAAAAATGTGTGAATTAACTTTTTTGGTAGCTGCTTGATCACTATTAAAGTTTTAAAAACCAGCCAGAATATTCCTGTGCAAATTTTCATGTCCTTCTTTTCATTATAAATTCCATCACTTAATGTTCTTTGACATTCATTGCTGCAAGCAGACAATATTTCATCTGTAAAGATAATGAAAAGAAAAAACTTAAGTTTAAGTAGAATGTACAATATATTGCATATTTCTCTTGAAACTTACAGTAGAAATCTTTAGCCTTGCAAGTCATCTGGAGAAATTGGAAACCACATCTGTACCCCTGTATCCCCATTACTTTTATTGCAAAGATTGTGTGTTTAGTTTATGCATCCACAAGATTTATCGTCTTTATGTCTTCTAGCTGTCTGTGCCTTGTTTATTTCCAGTCCCTATATATATTTCCAGTCCAGTATATATGTGAATCGGTCAATTTCTCTCGCAGCTTTGTCCAACGACGCCAACGAATTCATCCTAAATGGCAACTTTGTGGTCAGTATGTATTCCAAGGAGATCTACATCAACAAGAGTGTGTTGGAGTATAGTGGTTCCAACACCACAGTGGAGTCCATCATTGGAGAGGATAGACTCCCCAGGGCAGTAAACCTATATGTAAGTCTAGCTCTGTCATGGTCTTCATGTTTTACTGATAGAGAAACTAGTCACAGCAAATGCTTATGTGCTGTAGAGATCAGTCCTCAGTGTAAATGAATTCTTGTTTTGCAAAACGCAGTCCTTTTCATCTTTAAGGTACATGTACATGTATAATGCTAAGTTTAGCTTTCAAAGAATGTAAATAGAACATTTTGTCAAATGCTGTTTGAAGGCAGCATATCATGGCAAGCAATCATTCTTTTGACCCAGAATGTTTTGCCATACAATGTTTGTAACATTGTTGAAGACAGTATGTTGTAAGCAATCATTCATATGGCTAAGAAATGTTGTTGTTTTTTTAAGCATTCCTGTCTTGTATTTGTGGACAGGGTAAAGCCTCTTTAGTCAGTCTTAAGCATGAGAGACTTTTATAATGTGGTAATGTGAATGATTTTCACAAATTTTAACAAGACAATTTCATGAATGGTTGAATGATTTTGCCATCCACGAGCACAAGTAACAGAATGATAAATTTGTTTTACCTCTCATGAAGGAGAAATGTCTGTTATATCCTGGGGAAGATATAATTGTGAGTTGTATTCATGTTAGTGGAAGCATAGCGTGCTCTTCATTTCTACACTTCTATCAGTTGACTACTGAATTTGTGTGATAATATGAAATGCATGAATATTCATCATCCTCATGAATATGCATGACTCCCAGGGTAGTCATTCAAGTGTGAACATAAATGTTCATACTTCACAAAAACTAAGTTCTTTGGTTGTGTGTTCATAAGTTTGTAGAATTATTGTTTTGTAAACAATGATTCATCTGTATATAATAGTTGATTTATATTACAGAGTTTATATGAAACAGTGGAGTTTTAGAGTACAATGCAAAGATGTTTAATTGTACAAGATGAACTGTTCACTCTGTGGAGTAATATGAAACACTGGGAGAGCTTCAGGAGTAGCCAAATACTGAGAGGTGGAACCTCCCAGGAGCTCAGGAGAGCTGAATGAAGGACTTGGTTACTCAGCTGGTTGGAGAACCAGTACGATGAGGAGACAGTTGGGGGTCTATTGTAAGGACAAGGTCTCTTCTCTTGTTTAGAGGTCATCTCTTTTACGAGTGAACAAGGTCTCTTTTAGATGATCATCTCCTTTAGTGGACGTGGTCTCTTCTAGTGATCGTTGTCTTATTTTCGTCTTTTAGTGGACGAGAACTTTGGATGTCAACTTTTAAAGGACGCAGTCTTTAAATGAACGTCGTCTTCAGGTCGTCTCTTGTAATGTCGTCTCTTATCCAGACACAGTCTCTTGTAATGTCGTCTCTTATCCAGTCTCTCCTTTAAGGACAAGATCTCTATTCTTGTGTAGCGAGGATCATCCCCTTTAGTGGACGTGGTCTCTTTTAGAGGTCAACGTGTTTAACATAGTGTTCAAGCGGTCCAGTCTTCGAAACAGACTTTACCACAGCGTTTACCAGTTCATATGTTTGACATTCGTCAACACAGTCTTAGGTCTTTATGTTAAAAGTTTTGATTCAGAGTTTGTTGTTTTCAAATTGTAAATAAATTCAGTTTATTCAGTTATATCCTACATGAGAGTGAAAGTGTAGTGGTTTTATCGTCCCACGTGAAAGCCGGACTACGACAATAAGATATCTGATTTTGTTCGCCACTTTCTAGTACTAGTAGAGATTTTTCACTTTATGAAGATAGCCCAAAACAGATCCTTTAGCTCCCTTTCTTGTTCTCGTAGATATTTGCTCCCTTGTACAGTTGTATTTCTTGAGTTTGTTTTTTTTTTTCTTTTTCATCTGTAGTCTGTTTGTTGAATACTGAAATTCAACTTGATATCCTATTTCACTTCAAATGATGAGCTAAATACAGAGTCAAAGAGACCATGGATGTGTGTTCAATTTCCCAAATTGCATTTGGTTTCTGTCAGGTTTCCCTGTACTCATTGGCATCTTCCTTTCCTATTTTCATCCTTTTTGGTCCCATCAGATCCTGTCTGTGGGGAGGTTGTATCCCCCCAACGTCACATATTCTTTCAATGTACCCAGGGAGCCCCCTCCAGCTGCAGTAACCACATGGGACGTCACAGGACCCTGGGGTGCCTGTGATAGTGACTGCGACGGTAAGATTCCCGCTGCTTTTATGTTTAGCAAACAGTATTTACTGTTTTTGTCATAAATTTATGGCACCCGATCTAGCAAGATGAAATTTACAGTTTTCACTTTTACTAACTGAATACTTGACTAATGATAAATTGAATTCACAAGTCAGTAAAATGAATGAAACAAAGTAAAGAAATCATTACCACATTCTTGTGATTGCACTGGTTTTGTAGAGTATGAAATTGATTGATTTCCCAATTCGATCGAATTTATGTACTCGTTACTGAATCAGAATATCTAGTGCGTCAAGTAATTATACTCATCATTCAAGGAAACTCTCACAATATGTTTTGTAAAGCATTGGCTGGGCAAAAGTGTAAAAACAAAGATATCAAAAGTTTGGTGGGGAAAGATGGTATGATTATTATTTTAAGATTGCATGATTTCTGTAGACACATACAAAACTAGTGCAAAATTTACCCACCCATCTTTGGAAAAGATTATTGTTGCAGTGTTATGTTACAGTCTATTCAAAACTTTGCTGGAACATATGACTTGTCTTCGTTGTTTTGGGCAGTATGGAGACAAACAAATGCTACGAATGCAAATTATGCAATGAACTCTATCATATGTACACTGTATTATGTCATTCGCACAAACCTCAATTTCTGCCATATCTCACTTTAGCTGGCACTTGGCATTCAGAACATTACAGCTGTATGTGTCAAACATCAATACAAGTCGTGCACAGTGTTTGATGTTAACAGGTATAGTCACGAAAACAGTTCTTGAATTTCAGTTTGTGTTTCCTTTAAGGTGTCTTCAAGGTGAGTTAAAGAATAAAGAGGTTAAAGTTATACATATTTGTTGTTGCATTGTAACCACAAGTCGCAGTTCTTCATGCAGTACTGGTAACTTGTATTTAGGTCTCCATATTTAAACTAACATCACATAAAATTGTTTCCTCCAGTAGACCCCCTCTCACCCTAGTAATTTTGCAAATAAGAATCAAATCCTCGTGACATGGTTTGTATTATGCCGCTAATGGAAGTCCATGTTATCATCTTTTCCTGTGCATTGCTTTTAACCACTGTCCAGGTTACAAGCAGCGTGCCATCCGCTGTGTGGATGCCAACAACCTCCCAGTGGATGACAGGCTGTGCACCGAACCGAGGCCCGACCCTGTGAGGGAGCCCTGTAACACCCGTTGCGAAGTGGCGTGAGTATTCCCTTCTTGTCTGAGATTTTATGCCAATCTGACACGTACGTTTGTGTATTATGAGCCTCCTTTTTTAACTTGAAGTGCTGATATAATAAGTGGTACTCATCAAGTGCTAGTTGGAAATAATGTTAAGTGTGACCGATGTTGTGACCTCATCGTAATTTACATAAACAGTTGCAATAACCCTAGTGTCACTGAATTTTTTTTTTTGAAATTCTATGGATTAACCTTGTTCTTGTTCAAATTCATGATTGTAGAATTAAAAAAGGGATATTGTTGCACAGAGAAGACTTTAATATTTCATCTTTCCAAATTCAGTGTTCTATCATAACATATATTTGTACTTGTGAGATTTGTTTTGTTTTCTTTTTCTTTTTTTGTCAGACCATTGAATTGTGTAGTTGACACCCTGAGAAGAAGATCTCACCCTTTACAGTTGCAAGTTTCTTTGAGCTTCCATTAAAATACAAAACTGACTTTTCCCTTCAGATGGCACATCAATCGGATGTCTGAGTGCTCAGTGACATGTGGTCAGGGGTACCAGCACCGGTCTTTTCAGTGTATGAAGAGGAAAAAGAGGGGGGAGTACGTCCGCATCAGTGACCACTACTGCTACTCCAAGCAGCGGCCGGCGGAGACAGTGGGGTGTGAGGTGGAGTGCAGGAACTACCGCTGGGTATACTCTGACTGGTCCCAGGTGAGCAAATCTTATGTCTGTTTGTTTGTCTGTTTGTTTTGTCTGTCTCCTATTCTATTTAACACCTGTGATCATACTATTTACCTGTCATCATCATCATTCTTATCATTTCCATATGGGGATTATTTTTTGATGGCTTTCACCACAGCAGATGAACAGATGATGTCCACATTCACAAGTTTTAGTACTGTATTCCAGAATAAGCATTCACATGTCTACTTTATACAAATGTAAAGTAAACAGTAGCTAGCAAGAGGTTTGAAAGTCTTGTCATACGTATTGTCACAAAAATGTAGAAATGACCTGGACCCCGTTTCATCAAAAGATAAAATCGATTTAAAATTTCCTTACCACACAGTCTGCCATAGACTTACAGTTGAAATCAACTTTATAATCAATTCTAACTCTTCATGAAACAGGGCCCAGATGTATGTTGGACCAGTAATAACTCTAATTCCATGAAGAGCACCATATAGTGTAAACCAAGTAATGTTCAAAAAGTTCAAAAGTGTTAATACTATATATATATTTTTTTTTTGGGGGGGGGGGATGGGGGCATAAACTTGTTAAAATTTGTTCTTTTACAAAGTCTTTTACTGATATATACCATTCTTTTGCCCACAGTGTTCTGTTTCGTGCAATGGTGGTATTCGATCCCGAAGCAGCACCTGTCGGTATGGACAAGGCTATGTGGTCGCTGACCAGTACTGTGACCAGTCGCTTCTTCATGTAGAGGAGGCTTGCAATGACCAGCCTTGTCCAGAGTGGAAGACTTCAGATTGGAGTGCGGTAAGTCACCTGATACCTTTGCCTTCACCTTCCTTCTGCCTTGCCTCTCTCTTTTTTTTTCTCTCTCCTTTTTTTGTCTTTCTCTCGCCTATTTTCTCTCCTTCCTAGTCTTTATCCACTGAGACTCTACCTTCTTTTCATCCACAGTTCCAAACTAGTAATCAATGAAGGCTGTCTGCTTATATGTGTGTCTGTCCATCTGTCCATCTATATGAATTCATTATAATCCTGATCTGTCCATCAGTCTATCAGTCTGTCCACACATTTTTCCATTCATCCATCTATCCATAGTATCATGCTAATTGACTAAATTTAAGTGATCTCTGTATGTATGTATCTATCTCTCTGCCTGAGAGTTATTCCCTCTACCTGTATACAGTGTAGATACAGTGTATGATGGACCATGTTAAAAATCCTGTGAACTGTCACAAGAAAACAACACAGGAGTTCTGTGATGAGCTTTTGTACAATCTCAAATAGCAATTTTTTCAACTGATTTTAATGGTGAATATAATTTCATTTTCAATCTCTCGAGTGAGCTGATGATAATGTTAACTACTGATGTGTATTTCACTAATGTGTATTTTCTTGAGATGTCACTACAGTATAATTGCAGAGCTCTCATAGATCTCATAATGTGTCCTCCAATCCAATCAATTCACCGTCAAGAAAGATATAAGCTGCATATATTCTTGGATATGTATGGAATTTGGAGCCAACAGCAACAGAAAATTGCATTTTTTTCCCATCATGTAGTGCTCTGTGACATGTGGTGAGGGACAGGAGCACCGCGTTATCTTCTGTTACCAAGGCGACGAGCAAGTGGACAGGGCCCTGTGCGATGCATCCACCCAGCCAGGGGTGACACGCCCCTGTGCACTCCAGAACTGCCCCTACTGGGCCACTGGGCAGTGGAGTCAGGTACACCAGAGTCATTTCAGTCCTTTGTACGTGTGTAATGTAGCTTCCTGGCTGTGATTTAAGTTGTAGGCATTGTACGTATGAAAGGATTTCATTTCATGTATTTTATGTATCACGATTGCTGGCCCATGTGTAATACCAATGTAGCTTATAAAAAGAGAGAAAAAAACAAACACTGAAGACCATCGGATGGTATCATATTCAGTAATTTAGGAAATTATTATTAGGAAATTATTATCGAGGAGAGTAGAATATACTGTAAGACAATGAAGTAACATATCTGTACAATGAAGCAGCTACATGTAGCTTTCATTTATTAAGTCCTTGTCTGTCAGGTCTCTTTCAACTGATGATATGGCCTTAGTTTTATTTGTGGGGAAAAACAGGAGAAAGTGTATTTTTAGTGGTTGCATAAGTAATTCTCATACATTCTTGATAATGGGGTTGTCACATTTGGAGAAACAAAGTTTGAAAGTAATATGATGTAACTTGATAATCTGCAATTCTCTTCATCTGATACAGTGCTCAGTCACATGTGGCATTGGCTACCAGCTTCGTGCCGTGAAGTGTCGTCAGTACAATGGCCTGTCGCTTGGCGAAGAGGAGTGCAGCGCAGGCTCCAAGCCGATCGACCAGCAGGTGTGTGAGAGGGAGGCGTGTCCGGAACCCACCACCACACCCCCTCCTACAACCACGACCACCATGGCCCCCACGACCACCAGGCCACTCCCCAGCAGTGACGAGAGGCCCCAGATTGCTCAGATTATTCTGAGGAATACTGTGGCTCCTCAGACACAGAAAAGAGTGTACACCAGTCAATGGAGGACAGGGGCATGGACAACAGTGAGTGTGATGTGTATGCAGGGCTCAACACTATACTCTTTCCTTTTTGTGGCCCATTCAAGCCTGTAAAATCTGTAAATCTGAAGTATTCGTGGCCTGAAAAAGAAATGTATCATAAATGGCCCAAAATATAGGGACACATTACAATCAGTTTTGTATCTTAGATAACCTTCTTGATAATTTGGTGGCTGGGCATCAAGTTTTAGTGGGGGCCCTGGGCCACTGGGCCACTCACTGAGGCACCGTTGAGCCCTGTGTCTGGTACGATGCCTCCTGACAACAGTGGACTTGCTTCTTGAAACTTTTGTGTTAGTATTCTGTATTATGACTTATTTTTATAGCTGCTATAAAGAAAGCGAGGAATCCTTGAAAACACACAATTAGGGGACCAACAGTTTGTAAGTCCCCTCCGAAGGACTAGGAAATGTTAGTAATGTGCCTTGCCTAGGGGCACAACCACTGCACCAAGGGGTCTTGAATCAGGTTGAATCAGGGACCTTAGATTTGCTGTCTGTTGTCTTATTCACTGAACTGCAACATCCTTCTCCGTAGGAGGTTCAAATAGAAATTGGAATGAAATAATATTGATGAAGATTCTTCTCTACATTGTGGTGAAGAAATCCAAGCATGTGGCAATATTTCACAAAATGGGCATACAGTTTTATGTGTACAATATGTTTTACCAAAAGGATAAAATCTCTGTTTGTTTGTTTTTTTAAATTACTCAAGTTGGAATTTACAGCCCTTCTGTAGTAAGCTCTGATAAACTAAATTGAGAATCTTTAGGGTATTGTTCTGAAAGCTTCTGAGACAAGAAATGTAAAACTATTTACAATCAAGATACGGACAAGTTTTATGAATGCGAGCATTTTGATAGAGTAGAACAAACTGCAACAGTTCCTCTCGTGCATCATGAATCACTGTAAATACAATCAGATTGTGAAAAAGAAGCAGGACTTTGTTTTAAGAATGTAAATTTTCTCCTCGTTTGATCCTTTAGTGTTCTACGACATGTGGCCTTGGCACTCGGGAGAGATATGTTAGTTGCCGCGACGAGAATGAGTACATCAACATGACAGACTGTGACCCTGACCTTCGACCTCCGTCCATTGAGATGTGTGAGCGAAAGGCGTGTCCACATTGGAGAACAGGAGACTGGAGAGAGGTGGGCTTTTTTTTAAAGATTTGATTCATCATCTTGCCTCTCTAAAACTTGTTTATTACCTCCACCAAGGAATGAGGTTACATGTAAGTTTTCATCGACATTTGTTAATGTGTTAGTTTGTTTGTTTGTCTGTGTGCAAAATAACTCAAAAAGTTGTTTGGATTTTGTGAAGGATTTCCATATTTTGACAGAAGGGTAAATGAACTTGGGAGTTCAAGCTGCACATTTTTGAGGTTTTCATACACACACTAAAGTGCATGCTTTGCACAGGCAAGGCGCCATGCAGCTGGAAGCTGATGGCATGAAAGACTTCTATATTGGAAAATTGGGCGATTTTCAGCATGCATTGTGGGTATGAGAGAAAATCCCTGATCTCACATAGAGAACAAGATCAATGGTGGAAATGAGCTGTTTGGTGGAGGTCTGTGCTCTCAAAGTGCTTCTCTAGTTAAAGAATGCATCCATACAGGTATATTTCAGGTAATTACTATTTGATTCTTAGTAGTATCCATCTCAGAAAGAGTATGGGTCAGATGTGAAATTTTCATAATTTTCATTTGATATCTTGCAATAGACAACATGTCATGAAACCTATTTTCCTTCAATTATATAAAAGTAATTCTTCTTGTCCATGAAATGCATGGCTGTGTTAACTTTGTGATGAGAAATCAAGCTAACAAATTTTATATTTTCATTGTTCTTGCAAGTTTGTTCGTATCAGTAGCCCATATTCTGCCTGTACTTTGCTTCAAAGAATAAGTGAATGAATGTATGTATACAATGTAGAAGCCGGTAGTATGAATAAAGATAAGAAATATTTTGTTTGTGCTTCATAATGTATTTAAGGTAAATCTTACACTTAACATTAATTTGGAATCTTGATAATTATCAGAACTATGTCCCTCTATTTTGTTCCAATTGACAGTGCCCTGTCACATGTGGAGGAGGTGTGACGACGAGATACGTTGCATGCATCTACCCAGACGACACCCTGACTTCTAACGCTGAGTGCGACTCCAATTTGAAACCGAGCATAGAGCACACATGCAACACCGAAAGATGTCCACCCAGGGGACGGACTGGCTACATAGATCAGAGTAATCGTGTGAACACTGGCTACTGGCGCACTGGGAGTTGGAGTCCTGTAAGTATAGGTTGTTGCATGGAGAATGATTTGCACTTGTTTTTCAATACGTGTCTCCCAGATCTTGTATAATGGGAGCATTTCAAGTCTATTAGCATTTAATAATATGTGTGTGTGTTCGCCATGTGTGTGCATGTACTAGAGCACTCTTGTATTTACCCGTTCAAGACGGACTAATTTTCCTATTACGTGCATATCCCATTCACCCCAGCCCGAGAATACTCAGGGCTAGTCTTCAGCAGGTCAAGCACTCTGCTTCAGAAGAATGAAGAACATGTGGATTATCTTTGTTGTTATCATTATTTACATTTCTTGTCGCTAAATTATTTACATTTTCTTTGTTTTTAGACGAAATATTGATTTGAATGTGAAACTTCACCAAACATTTTCTCTATGTGCAAAAAAAAAAAAAAAGGTTATACTTTGCCAGTTTGTAAATGAAAGATTTCATATTATTGTATCAGTTTTCCAAGAATTTTGCAATGACCGCCAGAATGCAAAGTGAAGTGCAAGGTCGATAGGAAATTGAATGAAAAAACTGGAATTGAACTCACTTGTTGCGACGTTTTACCAATTATCAGTTGGCTTCTTTGGGTGAATGTCGCTCCAGTTCATTGAAAGGCCCATTTTGTACATGTACATGTATAGTGTGAAATTGCACAAAGCTAGAGTGCACTGGACCTTGTCCAGCATGCAAAAGATGGCTTGGAATCTTGTGAACGGCCTGGTCCCACGTGTGTGATAGATTGAAGCGGAGGCCTCCTTTCTTGCTGAGTGCGGGTCTCTCCACTAGTTCCCAGATGGCTTCCTTAATGCCCCTTTCAAACCATTTGGATACTGTATCCTTGATGATCACCTCCCTGGTGTTGAAAGAGTGTAAAATATGATAATTAAGGTCTGTTCCATCAACCAGAGTGTCATTCTTTCCAAAGAAGCCAACTGATAATTTGCGAAATGGTGCAACAAGGGAGTTTAATTTCAGTTTTTTTTAATTCAACTAATTATCGATCTTGTACTTTGACTGGATGAATGACAAGATTTTATATCTGAAGTGCAAGAACTTGAAAGAATCCTCCAGTCATGTTGATGATTCTCCTCTCCCAATTCTCTGCTAATCCACAGTGCAGCGCAACATGTGGACAAGGGGTGAGGCGGAGGAGGGTGGAATGCCACGACGACCACTCATCCACACCATCCTGTGGGAGGACCTCCAGGCCAGCCAACACGGAGCCGTGCGACCTGTCTCCATGCCCGTCATGGGACTACGGGGAGTGGGGCCAAGTGAGTATACCATCACAACCTAGCACTGCCTTCCGGATAGCTATACCCAGCAATCCAGAACTTTCCCCTTGGGAAGTGAGACCACTGGAGAAAAAATATCTGGGATGCTATAAGTTGGCATGGAAGGGAGCGTTGAACCAAAATTGACTTCATTTTTGATAGATGGTACAAGTGCATGTGTACTTTCTGTATCTGAGCTTTTTGTTGTTGTTGTTATCTCATTTTTTTTTAATTCCTCATATTTCATTCTATTTCATTTCTTCTATTTGCAACTCTTTAAGGTTGCTGACACTTCTTCATACCATAGTAAAGAATGATATGTGATTTCACAATCACCCCAAGTTCACAATGGTTACTTCCTTGACAGCTTTATGAATGTCGATAAAAATTATGATGATAATGTTCAGTAGAATAATGATGATACTAGTGATGTTGTTGTGATGATGATAATAGTGATGACTTTAAATATGACAAATGAAAAAGATTTTATATGGCACTTATCTGTATGCCCTGTTGTTGAAGGAAAGTACAGTGACTCCTCCAACTAACAATTACCATAAAGTCAAAGGAGTGCAAACAGAACTCATGAGGGGGCACGTTGTTGATGGTCATTATCTATTATCCCAGTAGTTCTGTTTCCAACAGTGACTTGACTCATTCAACCCATCCTACCATCTCCAAGATATCAGGTAGATTTTTCCACAGCTCTGCAGAGACCTCTTAAGAGGACAACTTAAAACTGACTTTTGGTGAAATTGGTGTTGGGTTCAGACTATGGGATTGCACTACTGTACTCCAGCTCTAAGATAGCAGCCACCCATCAAACAAATCTTGCTCACCAAGTATGCTGAGCTCTGATAAGTAGCAGACGAAGAAGTAATCAGCCATGTTGATGAATGCTTTGCCTCTTAGATAAAGTAATTCGGATTGAGTTTACACAGGGGATATCTAGTTCCTGTAAGCATCGAGTTAAAAGGTGTGTGTGATGTCATAATAGGGTATGGCATCATTCGGTTAATCTTGAAATCCAGGAGACAAACTGATCGGGGGACCGTTGACTAACATCTGTCCCTATGTTTTTATTGTGTCTTATCTCGCTGGACAGTGCTCTGTGACGTGCGGAGGTGGGACCAAGTCGCGGGTGGTAAAGTGCAGGCAGCGAAACGGGGTGACGCTATCGGATAGCAGCTGTGACATCAACGCCAAGCCGGCAGACACCACGGTGTGCAATGAGAGAGCATGCCCCAGGTCAACCTTCTGGATGAAAGGAGAATGGTCACCGGTAAAATGAGACTACTATTCATCTTTTGCTCTCACCCTATCTTCATTTTTCTTTCTTTCTGTCATATCCCATTTTATTCTTTGTGGGAGGTGGTCTTTTACCTTGCACTGTGCTGTGTGCTTATGTGTAAAGAGCTGTGAAATCTGTCCTTAAAAGGTTGACACTTTTTCTTTTGCAAGAGAATATTACGTAGAGGGGTGAAGGTTGAGGTTTGAAATTTGTAAGATCGCAACTGCTGATCTGTAATTTAACAAACATGTCAGGAAAAAAAGAAATATCAGAAAAAAATGTCATTTTTTAGGGGGAGACAAACTGAAGAAAATCCAAACCTCAACTTTTGTTGTTATTCTCCTTTAGGTTAAGGGCTAGCATTAAGGAACAAAGTACAGTAGGAAGGCTTAACTTCATGTAATATAAGTTATATATTTTTTTTTTAACATAGAGCATTTATTTTCTCTTTATTATTTAGAACACAAAAGATAAGACAATGAAAAACAGATAGAGTTGTCAGCTTTTTCAGTGGATGTCTCTGTGATAGATAAGATTTATAGCCATTTAAGAGTTACAGAGAACAGTGTCAAGATAGATTTTTGTAGGATAATTTCCAGTTTTTTCCTGCTTGTACTCAGATATACAATGGGCATTCATAAAAAGACATGACTTTGTCAGGTAGATTTATTTCCATTGCACAGCTTCAGTTAATTTTAAGGCACAGCAAAAAAAGTCCATGCATGGGAAAGATTTGGATTTTCTTCTTTTTTTTATATTGTTTTTATCAAGATGTTACACTCACATGCATTTTTTTCATTGAGGGTATTTTTTTTTTCTTCTTCTTCTTCTTCTGGTGTGTGTGTGTCCTATGTATGTGGGTTTGTGTGTTTGTTTGTACCCAAAGATGTGCAGTTGCTAATTGAGTAGTACATTGCAAACTTGCTTTTAAGAGATCTGATAGACCATACAGTTGACTTTAGTCCCAGTGACATAAATTCTTTTTGTTCTGGTGATTTTAGTAACAAAATATTTAAACAAGATTTACTAGTCCCATCACAAGGACCTCTTCTTAACGTGTTTCCAGTGTACTGCTCGTATGCTAAAGATACAATTTTCCCTTCCAGAGATCTAGGTATCATTGATTGCACATGGCTGCCATGATCAGATGCGGAAGAGTGGATCAACTGCTCAGGAGTTCCCCATTTGTAGACAAGGGATGTAGATACAGACAAAAAGTGATGATAAAACGAACAGAGGACAACCTGCCACGCGACTCCACTATTCAGATGACAGAAACCCCAGGAAGTACTCTTTGTGATCGTTTGTGTGCACGATGACCGAACACAGAGGATGTGCACAAAGAATTCAGTGATATTAAAGCAGCATGAAGGAATCCCGCGCTGTAGGATCGGACATGTTTTTGGTAATTGCGCTTATGTCTTCAAAGCAACAGTTTGGACAGCTTTGACCTGGAATGCCAGGCACATCATGTCCAACCACCTCCTACCGGATATACTGCTTCTCTTTTGCTGCAAGTGACAACATTATTCTGGATGTGCACCTTCGACAAAGACGAGGAAGTTACACCACATGCTGTTCTTGCTCTGAGAGAGGAGCCATCTAAACAGACACAATATAATGCACAATCATGAATGCCGTCCACAGCAGAAGAACATTAGTGATCGCTTCACTGTTCGGTCAATGCAGCAACTTCCAAGAGGCTCGAGCACATCTTCATCTCATGGGATGCAGTCTGGATGTGGGAGAGAATCGTTTCCATGGCAACTCTCAGAGACTGGGAGAGACACTGCTTCAAGTGATGTTACCACCAATAATTTAGCTGTTGATATTCAGTTGCAAAGGTGCACACTGTCGACATTTTGTGTTGTTGTTAACCTATTTGCTGTATCGCTATTTGGTAAAACTGAACAAGAGTTTACCAGAGTATATTCATGATATGTTCAATAATTATGTTATTATGATGCACTGATGTGATTGTACTGACATTACCTCAGATGCTATGAATGGCTGTCACATGACTGTGCACTCAGTCACCTGATATACATGTCTCTTGAATGGACTCTTTGTCTCCTCTGCTGTTTAGGATTGTTTGTCACATGTGTTTAGCTTACTGTAACCAGATGTTGCACATCACTATGGAAACAGCTCATTTCTGTCGATGCATGCTCCCGCATTTTTCCTCCGAAATGGTTTGGAGGTGACTGCCGGAGCATGCTTGATATTTTTCAGTGCTATTCTTGAGCACCTCTGCCTCAGTGTAAGGTTATAGTGATATTTCATTTATGTGCATTCGGCTGAATCTTTCAGGAACCGTTTCATTCTGATACCTCATGATAGATTCAATATCCTTACATTCGTCACACCTCACACTTTGCTCAATTTCATTCTGTTTACACCACCAAGCATCCTTTTTTTTTTTCCTTGGTCTGGTGGAATTGGTCTGGTGAAATTCTTGAGGCTGCATTGTCATTGACTAGAAATGGCCATGCACAATTTGTGTAGGCCTGTGCGTGATTCTGTTCTGTATTCAACCAGAGGGGAATACAGAAAAAAGAAAGAAATGAGAATCATCTTGACCAGACTTGTATGTGTTTCTCTTTCTGAAAAGTGCAATGTGCAAAAGAAAATAGCATGAATAGCTCGACATTATCAACTTCGTACCTCCTGTATTTAGACAACTGCAAAATGCAGCCTTGTTGTGAAACATACATGTAAAAACTTCACTGTGTATGTGTGTTCAAGGCACTTTCAAACTCACTCAGACATTTTACAAGTAGTGTGCTTTCAAATCACTCACAAGAAAGTCGCAGGCATTGGTGTAGTGGTTGTGGTTGGAGTTTGAAACTATATGCTCTTCCAGTGGTATCAAGGTAAAGATGCCAAAGTACATGGTACGAAAAATACCTTTGTAGTGTTGGAAGAAAGAAGGCACAAGTGTGCATTAGCTATTCTGTTGGTTTTTGGAACAAAACTCGGGTTCTCAGCACTTTTTGCTAGTCCCACTTACGCAAACTTGTTTTTCCTTCTTTTTCTTTTTTAACTAGAAATATATTTTGACTTGAAAATGCTACCAACAGGACAGGAGGGTTGGCTGACTGATTCATGAAGGCAACTGGACTGTAGGTCATCATGTAGAAGCTGAGGACAATCCTAATTTATCTGTTATCATGACATGTATTGTAGTTCTGTCAGTGGAGGGTTGAATTTTGATAAGAGATGGAAGGTGTGTTGGGCAAAGTTCTGTTTTCATAAGATATCGAAACATGGTGAGGACATGTGTTTGAGGCATTGTTTCTGACAATTTTAATGACTGGACTGTCAATAGTCTAATGACAAATATTCTTGTTTGGTTGAACGTAACTTCAGAGTGAGCCTCAGCTCTGTTGCATTGTGCGTGTGTGTGAGAATGTGAGTTTTAATTTATGTACAATGTATTCATCTTTCTTGGTCAGTCATCTTCTTAATTAAGTGCTTATGCTGCATGGAATAACTGTATGTTCACTGAAGATTTCTACCTCTCTCATAGTCATATCTACTATATTGCACACCAGGACAAACGATGAAGTACAATGAAATACATTCATATTGTATGCCTAGTGCTCGTGAATTTAATGGATGACAATATAAAAACTATGTAAAACTAGGTAAAGGCATTTTTTTTTTTAATCAATGGACTGATTTTCTCTTTGTATAAAAGTTTTGTTTGTTTTGTAGCAGTGATGGTATGCTTAACATCCTAGCAGTCTGCAAATAGGTTTCTTTACCACACTGTGTCGCGCAGTGTTTTGATGGGACTGAACAGGAATGGCGCCATCTATTGATCACAAATGTTGAGTGCATGCTATCCCCTGCCAGGATGTCTGTGTTTTAGTTGCAGACGCTGAATGTTACAATGAATGTAATTGGCTTTGAGTATCAGAATAGAAATGAAACATTACTTACATACATTTGTAGGTACATTGCAAAATAATAGTTACAGATTTTTTGCTCCAGAATTTTCTTCTGTTGGCAGGATTTTTGACAGTTTAGTGAGGTTAGAGTGAAATTCTCTGCATGTTTGGATGAGACTTTGTAGTGCGGACATGTTACAACATTGCTGCACATGAAATACACCTAAAAGCGTACTTAGGGAATCACTCTTGTTAGTGGAGGTGTCATTGTGGTAAATTTGTATGCTAAGTGGCTAACATCTTAAATGATTTATATTGCGGAAAAAAAAGAAGAGAGAGACGATAGATAATCGATTTACAAGCACATTGTGAAGTATACTGTAAAAGTCAGAGTGTGTACCAAATCATTATTATTATTATTTTATTTTTTTTTTTTTTGAGATGTAGTTTCATGAATAAGTACGGAGGTAGAACCCAGGTTTTTACAGCAGCATTGATGTTATTAAATGTATGAACTTTGACCAAAAGAAAGTAAACTGTATTCACGAGGTGAGACATTTATTACCTTGAAATAAGTATTCAAGATTAATTATGTATTCAGAGTTACAGTATATCATGTTTTTACCATATTTTAGATAGAATAATATCAAAGGAAGAGAAAAGTGATCATATTCTTACACATTTTATATCTTAGATTTTTTAAACCTCCAATCTATGCAAGGACCAGACCAGTATTAGTGTATTCTCATTTGAGAGCAATATTTCACTCACACAGGTACCAGTATTATCAAACCTGTTATATGCTAGTGTAATAGTCCACCTTTATATACCCTCCTTGTTAAACAGTGTGCTGGATCTTCTGCAGTCACACTATATTAGTAGAGGAAGTTTGTTAACTTGCAACATTTCACCCCCACCTCTTTCCTAATATTGTAAATCTGAGCCGGAGAAAGTGTAAATGAGTCTCCAATATAATACAGTGCATGAATTTCCCGCCTTTGGATATTTTGATGGTTTTTGAATGTTGGTTCACAGTTTGCGCTGCTCAGTACAAATGTTTGTATATGTGATCACACTGTGAGATTAGGAATTGCAATCAATTTGATAGATGATTTATTCACTCTTTTACTTGTAAATACTTTGCTTCGAGTTGTGATATTGGATCAAATTTTCTAGGACAATTAAGAATATATGTTATTGTTTTAGTACTTCTGACAGTTTCTTAAAAACAGGCATATTTAAGTTAGCCAATGTAGAATGCATTTTTTTTTTCATTAATATCTTGTCCAGTCACTTTTGCCTCCTCAGTAGATAGTTTTTGAATCTTGTAAACTTTTTAGTGACATCCACTGCCAATCCCCGTCCCCTTCCCCAATACACACACATCAAAGAAGGAAATAAAAAAAAAAATGCCCCCCAAAACACAAAAGTACAACTAAAAGTTCTGATATACAGGTGTGCAAAGAGCCTGCTGTAGTTATGTCAAAGGGGAAAAAACCTCCTCGGAAATTGAAAAATGGTTGGGGAGGGAATTTCAGAGCCTTGTATACTAAAAGCATGTGTATTCCCTTGTACGTACTGACAAGTATGGACTATTCTAAATCCGTTGAAGTTTGAGACAGCCCTCAATATGGATCATTCCTTGTTCTTCGATAAATTGGTGATATCACTTTGTGTTAATATGTACTACGCTTGTAAAGGGAGGGCCTTGTTATTGGTGATTGCCACTGGTCGAATTAGAGTTCATCTGTTTCACTCCTAACTTCTGCTCCCCCCCCCCCAAAAAAAAAAAAAAAACCCAAAACAAAACACCCTAAACAAACAAAACAAAACTGTAACCATGTATGACGTGAGCTCCTTGTCTTAGGAATCTATCTCGCATCATTGATGATGGTGGTAAGGTGAGAAAGCACTGAAGAAATCCAACTCCTCCAGAAGTATGTGGTGAATGTATCAACGGAATAAGGTTCCCTGTGTCCTCAAGGCTTAAACTACTGCAGACGATGGTAACCATGGTTACCAAGATACACAATGCATCCAGCAATGACTTGAACAGTGATGGAACAGCATCAAATGCACACCAATCCAGACTTAAAATATTACACTGGCTAAATCAACTTGAACCTACCCAACTCCTCAGTGAGAAATGTATATAAGAAATGAATGTACATCATACTGGATTGCAGTTCTTAACCTTAAAAAGGTGGAAATCATCATTTGATAGTTGTTTGTTTTGTTTTGTTTGTGTTTTTTTTAAAGAAGAGAAGAAATTATGAGCGCATTGCTGCAAGAATGGAAATTTGTGTATCATAAGAGTCACAACACTAAAGAATCTAGTCCCCATCTTTGATCATTTTGTATCATGAATTAGAATCTTGTGCAGGTGTCTTGGTGATGATTGAAGCCTTGAAAGAAGATGAAAGAAAATCTTATTTATATTTGGTTTCATTTCTTATCGTCAAACTAGGAACATAGACTTCAATGAAATGTGATATATGCCAGATGAGGTATATGATTGCTATCCACTGATAAAATCTAGTTGACTGTGGGAAAGTTTACACATGCACATGGTCAGATACATAATCGGCTCGTCATTTTTTTTTTTTATTCTTCTTTTTGCCATCCGGGTTCACTGAACTGCAGGGAGGGAAATATTGTGACTGATTAGGAGTAGGAACTTGGTGGGATCGTATTTTCCGGGCCGTTAGAAAGGCTGGACTGTTATTAATAGTTTTCCGGTATGCATGGGTTAGTTTCTTGACTTACAAATCAGAAATGGATCTTACCAAGGCTGCTTGGATATATGGGTCGGAGTGGACCGAGAAATAAGGTGAAATGCAGAATGTGACATATCGTGCAACCTCAGAGAAATGCCCCAGAAATATTACCGGAGTGCCAATGACACCAGTTAGTATGGATTCCTGCTCACTAGATGTGCTGGTACTTGATCAAAATTTCTAAGGCTTGCCAGAAATGGGCACCACTTTGTGTTAGGGGTCTGTGAGAACTGACACAAGAAATCGAATAATACGAAAATATTTTGTGGAATAGTTTCGCCAAACTCTCTCTGTTAGCATTTTGAGGACAAAGTCTGCATTCTTTCTTCTCCCCAATTAATAGTAAACTTAGGAAGAAAACTGAGAGAACTGTGTGATTTATGTTCAAGACATATACATAGCAAAAGCAGCACACAAAATGTAGGTAAAGCCTTGTTGGTGCTTTTTTGGTACCGGTAATACATTTCTCGTTGATTATCCTTCGATGTTAAAAAAGCAATGCTGATCTTGAATACTTATTATGTTCTGATCGATGCATACTATGATGATAGTGATTCATAGGTTTATGATATCATGTAGTACGCAGGTAGTGAAAATGCAATGTCTTAGATTATATAGGCCCTATACTTTTGGCCCTGATTTTGACCCTGTGTTTTTGTTTTTGTCCCATTCTGTTCGATTGTATCTCCTTAGTTTAGTCATGTCATGTTGTTGTGTCTCTGTTGTTTGTTCCATTTTGTCTAAATCGTTCTTTTTTTTTTTTTTGTGTGTGTGTGTAATGTATTTGTAATTGTATGTGAAGTAAGTATTTTGGGAAGAAATTCTTGAGTGGTCCACAATCTACAAGCACTGCTTTTTAGTGGACCTCTCAGTTATCTTTTTTTCTCCTCAAAATATAACTTTGTATTTTCCCGTACGTATACATGATTCATCTCTATTAGTTTGTTATATATCGTTAATCCTTCGCAATTTGTGCGGTATACATGCTTATGATGGATTTTCTGATTTACCTTGTGTTATGTTTTGTTGGAAAGAAAATGAGAATGAAATAAATTAATTGAATTGAATTGAATTGAATTGACCCTAATTCTGATAGCAGTAGCAGAACAGAATTTGTGCTCTCAGTAACTAGAATAAATGAACCTCATTAATATGCTATGAAGAATATATTTATCAGATTTTTTTTTGAATATCAGAATGTTGTTTTTATAATTATAATGCCACTGTAGAGACAGTTGAGTTGTATTGGTGGCTGCATGATTTGAATTTCCTCATTTGTATTATGCTTGTGCCACACTATATTTTGCACTTATACATCGAATGATTATGTACATTGGTACTGTGCTTCCATTTGGTATTCAAACTAGTGATGTACAGATGTAAATATATAGACTTAAGCTTTTAACTGTTGTTATTTATTTGAGGAGATGTGAAGGCATTATGAGACAATTATCATGCACCATATGATAGGAGCGGAAGATATTTTGTATGTTATTAAAGACAGTGGCTTGTAATGCGAGGTTTTCAGACTAGAACTATGATATGTATTCCACCAGACTGTGTATATATCCTGAAACAATGGCAATTGTGATATATTATTGCAGATACATGTACTGTGGCAAATAAGTAGAGCAGTCTCGAGTCTGTGGGTATAAGTTTGAATTGGTTGTGTAGTCTTATCTCAAGCTATGTTGTATAATCGTGACAGTGGCAATTGGCAGTGGTGGGGGATTTGATGCAAATGAAACTTGCAAAAGTATTTTTCTTAGCAGAGCTCCCCCATGGATGTGATCTCAGTTTCTTGTATTGCACAATCCTGATATATTACAAAATTGCTGCCAGATTCTGTCCTGTAAGACTAACTCATGAACCTTGGCCAGTATAAATGTTGTGCCAGCATGTGTGAGGTAGCCACATATTGTTTGAATAGAAAAAACAAAAGCAAAAACAACCAACCGACCAACAAGAAAAAAAAAAAAGTTATGGCAAGAGTCCAGCTGTGCTGTAGCCCTTGAAAAGACCCCGGTCGGCACAGGCCAAAGCTAGCGGCAAGTTCAGGGCTGTAAAGGGAGAGAGATGTTTGTGGTGGTGCGGGGTAGTAAGTGAGTCGATCATTTTGCCGCAGCCATGGGGGCCCTTGTAGTTTTTGTAATCAGAGCCCCGTCCCAGGGGGTCCTGGGGGGAACCGACATGGCCTCTGATTGATGGCTTGCCTGGAACCGTGGCGATGGTAGAACCTGCCACTTCCCCCCCCCCCCCCCAAGCCCTTAGCTTGGCTGAGTGGCTAGCAGACGACATGACGTGAACAACCCTACTGTCAAATCACAGCATCTGTCGTGTGTGGCTCCTCCCGCTTCGGCGGGCTCAGGGGCTGCACAGCCTGTCCACTTTTTTAAAATTCAAAATTGATGACCTTTGAACTATGCAAATGAGAGTATTATCAGATTACATGGTAATTAATCATTGGTCGGCATCCACCCAGGTCTCCACCCACTTTGGGGGCAAGTCATCCGGGTTGCCATCGCAATGGGTAGACAGTGTCGATCATTGGTCAACAGTACCAGTCGGCTCAACCCTCCCGATTCACTATGCATGCATGCTAATGACAATTTTTGTCCATTCAGTTTTATTCCGAGAATACCTTTTCCTCCCTACACACGTTTCCACACGAGGAAAAATAGAAAACTGGGAAGAACATGTGGAAAGGTCCAATTTTCTGTTCACCCTCCTGTCATAGATGAAAAGCTCGGCGCAAACCTTAAAAGTGAGGCTAGACCATCGCCGTCGCACTTTACTTGATTCCTATTAAGGCTAACCATCAGACAGACAGCTTTGAATGACAGAAAATGTCTTGACAAGCATGGGATGGGATGGGACCTATTAGAGGCCTGCTTAGGTAAGTCCATCTCTGCTCCTGCCCTAGCCTGGGGGCGGCTGCAGTCGTAGCATGACACTTCCTCCGTTTGTGTCCTTTTCTTGCCCTGGAATGTTTCGAGACGTTCCTTGAATGGTGTGATTTCATCAAGCCTAGAGAAATGCATCTGTATGTTGATGTTTTTCTCTGTAATTAAGCTACGGTTCCTCCATCAAGATATATTTGATCAGCTGAATTAGAATTGAATGATTGTGCATTTACTGATATAAAAGAAAAAATGTCCCTGTTTGTCATTGCTCCGTATTGATCTCCTACGAGATTGCACCATTCCCAATGCAGGGTCCAACCCACTTGCTGGTAATTTCTTTGACGAGTTCCAAGTCGTTTCAGATGACCTCTCCAAGGGCCGGGTGAAAACCTGTCCAAGTCGATGGAGAACCCAGTGAAATGCCATCTTTGCAGACAGCTTGACCCACATGGGTTCGCTAGTTCTCAGAATCAAAGCATGCTGGTCAGAGAAAAGCAGTGTAGACAAACATGACAGGGGCAGT
This sequence comes from Diadema setosum, assembly GCA_033980235.1. Lineage (NCBI taxonomy): Eukaryota > Metazoa > Echinodermata > Echinoidea > Diadematoida > Diadematidae > Diadema > Diadema setosum. The sequence goes on from CM067060.1 coordinate 42,907,385, forward strand.
AAGGCATTGTTCGCATGATGTCTGTGACGAAGAAATTGTTCATTCAGTTTGGATAGGAATTCACTAAAGTTTACATTACAATCATTCTCCCTGCCCCCTTCTCTCTATTTTAGTTAGCAGTTTCCCCCCTTCCCCCCCCCCCCCCATAAGTTGATGTAAGCAGGGCAGATTCCTCGATGATACGACATATAGAAATTAGGAGTTGGGTAAAAACAGGTGTGACAGGTGTGATGTGCCCTTTCTATTTTTGCACTCAAGTGGTCAGAAAGGGCATTTTCTAGTCGCCTCATTGTGAAACCAAAAACCATGTGCACTTTGAAACCTGCCAATTTGATTCATGTTTGCAGGATAGATTTGACCAAAAAAAAAAAGTGACCAAAATTGCTCATAAGACAACTGAAAGGAAAATATGATAATTACACAATACTTTAATGTAGTTACTGGTACAATTCAAAGCACTGTTAGAGTTGCAGTCCCAGCAGATTTTAGGTCAAAGGTCAGGATTAGAGCAACATGTCACATGACAAAGTATATATTAGGGAGAAAGAAACAATGAGAGGAAAAAAAAATCAAGATGTTCTGATGATGACAGAAAGAATAAGAATCTTGTTGAGTTTGCATGCTTGAGTAGCGTGCCAGTTGATGACGCGCGCCATGTTTAACCCCGTCATAGGCTAATCGCGAGTATTCTCGAGCTGGGGTGAATGGGAAATGCATGTTATTCTATTGAAAAATGACTCCATCTTCAGTAGGTTAATATGGAAGACTCAAGAAGTCTGGAGATTGGAGTAACATCCTGTCAATTAAGATATGTCAATGAAGTAAAATGACCATACAATACCCTTTAAAAGAGAAGGATATTGAAAGGGAAACTGATTTTGACTATAATTACAACTTCTTAAAAGTTCAAGAGACCAAATTTATATTTCATTGTGACTCGTGATCACAAGCACAATTGAGAAGCTGTCTAGTAAAAACCTGACAGATACTCGGCATTGCTGAAGTCTGTGTAAAAGTTTAGATGCACCAAAGTTTAACTGACAACCATCTTGGTTTGGGGTTAATTCTTGTGCCTGGTCATTCCCAGTAGCTTGTATTGTATAGAGCCTATAAGTTCTCCTTTTAATCTTTTGCAGTGAAACTCTGCGATATTTTTCTCATTTGTTTCCTCCAGCTTATTCTTTTAATTAAATGACAGCCATACATTGCGCTAGGGTGCTGCTATAAAACTTAATCAAGTAAGAAAGTTACAAATGGCACTGACAGCATTTGTTAGTATTGTCTTACGGCATGTGCAGATAAGTCAGTTATCAATCAGGCAGATGTAAGTTCACTGATACATTACGGGACTGGATTTCAAGGGGGGAAAAAAAGTCTGAAGGGGGTGGGGACAGACAAATGTCTTTAGATGGGAGGGTGAAAAGAGACGTCCTGTGATTAGAGGCAGCTCTCATCACGTTTTGCCCTGTGTATTTATGGTTTGTATTCCCAGACATCACAACGTTTGTCTGATTTGTGTCTGCCCGGTATTTGCACTCAGGATGAGTGGGAAACTCAGGACATTACCCCACCCCCACCCCTGTTCACATCGGAATCTCAAGATCGCTTCTCACATTCCAGAATTTCATGGAAGAGGGGGGTCGTGTTTGGTACAGAATTTCACAGAAATGTATCAAATGACTTTCTTTTTTTTTTTTGATATACCGGAAGCTATATTAGCCAATCAGCAGTGTTTCTCAGATTCAGCATTATGCAATTTTAGATGAGTTTTTTTCGGTTTTTTTCTTTAGTTGATATTGAATCAGTGATCGTTGATAATGATTTTTTGTAGTCCTGAACATTGTAATGGTCTTCTAGAAATAGTTTTGATGCACTTGTATGATCATTTACTGGGATTGAAATTGTGTCATTTAAAAAAAAAATCTGAAATGTTCAGATAACTGTGAGTTTGTCAGAATTTGATTTGTATTCATTTTAGTTCTTCCATTTTGGAGGGTAATGTGTTTGTGGCTCCTTGTTACTGTGAAAGGGGAAGGTTTCCAATGTTTCACCCTGACATTGAGCGATAGTGTGGATGAGAAAGAGATGCATGCCTTGAACAGGAGGGCGTGGTCTGAAATAGGATGCATTTTCCATGCCAACCACTTCTGTGTGGCCAGACTTGATTTATACCTCAACATCTTCTGTGGAGGGTTTCAGTCTTTTCAAACTCTTCATGGCTATTCAAAGCTGTCGTAAGCAGCAAAATACATCCAAAATGACAAGTTTGTGATGAAGTTATGAGACCTCTCCTCTTGGTGCACATGTTTCTGTTACCTTTACTTCCTGTAGGATGCTTCAAAATAGTTATATTTCAAGCATCAGCTTCTGCATCATAGCTCAGTGAAGTATAAAAACTGACCGCATGCCCGTTTTTTTTTTTTTTGTGTATGTATGTTTTGTTTTGTTTTGTTTCTTCCTTAGAGGTTATTGTTGATCTTTTTTTTTTACACTTTTCAATGTCTCTGTGGGTGATAGAAACATGCCTCCCCTCCCCCCTCCATTCCGAGTATGTTAACTTCAAACTTCAAAGGTAGGAACAAAAATGGGTGAAGATAGATACGCTTGAAACTTGGTGAAGACACGTTTGTGTGTGGTGTGGAGTATCTCGTTGGCATCAGGCGTGCATTGGATGTGAAGTTTAGCTGTCTGCAGTTTTGGAGGGAAGATTTATCTCCAGGGACAATTGCCCCAGATACTGAAGCAAGCATTCCACTCCAGTCTCACTCAATTCCTCTCCCATCCATTCCCGTGTCAAAGACGACTTCACCTCCAACTCTGCTATGCTAAATCTCTCTTCCTAGCATTCTCCCCCCCATCTGACTCTTCTCAATATTCTATGTTTCTCTCTTGTCTGTTATGCACCTGTCCATCTGTTTCATTCCCTTTCTCTGGTCTATCATATCGATCTCTCTTTTTACTGTGTGAATACATGTCTATATGTATAGTTTATCTCTCATCATCCTACTTGCATACTTGCATTGTATCTATTTATCTAGTCTATTCATCTATCTTGTTTTTCTCTCAGGATGTCTGTTCATTTGTCTTCTTTCTTTCTATCTATCCATCTATCTATCTATCTATCTATCTATCTATCTATCTATCTATCTATCTATCTATCTATCTATTTACCTGTCTATCTATCTCTTTATCTATCTGTCTATCTATCTATCTATCTATCTATCTATCTATTTACCTGTCTATCTATCTATCTATCTATCTATCTTTCTATCTATCTATCTATCTATCTATCTATCTAGTTATATACACATATTCATTTATCCATTTATATATTCATATGTATATGTTTCTATGTTCCTGTTGAATCCTAGTCTGTGTGTGTCTGTTTGTGTGTATCTCTGTGTCTGTATCTTTGCCCCTCCCTCTCTCATTCCTTGCACCTGGCTGTCCACGTCTCCCCTTCGGGCCTCACTGTATTTCTGTCCATACTACCATGTGTGCTTGTCTGTCTGTGTGTCACATTCTGTCAGTCTGTCTATCTGTCTCTTACAAATCACTGCCCCACCCCCATCCTTACACTCGCCCACATATTATTTATACCTGCAGACAATGCAAATGGTAATTTTCTGTAGATACCATCGAAAACTACTATGTGAAGCAATAAGTGGCTGTTGAAGATATTGCTGGATAAAGTTGCTTTTATTCCAGACCTCCTACAATTATAGATTCCATTTTGTTGGTTCTTATTTTCCTATCTATTGATTTATTATACCATATGCCCCCCCCCCAAAAAAAAAATACAACAGGACCCTCCGCAACAATAACCTTAAGAATAGTGAATCAATCCAAATACAAGTTCAGTTTATGAAACTATAACTTATGAGGCCTACCCACATCTTACAGAAACCCCATCAGATTTGCTTCAGTGGTCAAAGAGAAATGAGGATATTTGAAGAGCATGTCAGAAATCCTTTCCCTCCAGGTTCTGCCCATTGTGTTCATACATTAATATGCAGCTCCAAGAGCATCCAAGTAGAAATTGGAAGAAACAGACCCATGGCATGCTTTACAATAATCCACATTTCTTTGTGACCACTTAACGAAATTGAATGAGATTTTCTGCAAACAGTGAAATCGTATTGGAAGTTATCAATGTGAAAATCCAATTGTATTTTTTTTTTCGGGGGGGGGGGGGGGGGGGAGGGACATACTGTATATAAATGTATATGTGTGTGTGTATATAGGTGTGTAGGCCTACATGTTTTCTGTAATATAGGCCCTATATGTTTGTGCATATTCATCAACTTGTCCATTATAGCTAAGTATTTTTTCTGGTCTTTTTTTATCAATAGGGGCAAAGAATCATTCACAGGTGCACATTCATTAACTGCTTTCTATCCCCTTCTTATACACCATTGGTAAAATTTGTTTTTCGCAAAGCTGTGTCACTGGACCAGCACATGCCTTATAAAAGGTTCTCACTGGGTCTATTTCCTCTTCAAAGGCAACAAGAACTTCATGGTCACTCCATAAATCTCTCCTTTGAAATGCTGTTAAAGTAAACTGTGGAAATTTGATGGCAATTCAATGACTCTGAATATCCTAGGAAAATATGAAAATGGGTTCTTTGACCACTTTGAAACTTTTGACTTGAAATACTAGTTAAAGCTGCAGAAGTTTTGATGTTTTTGTTTGTTTTGTTTTTTAAGTCATCTTGAGAAGAGTCACAATATGGCATTGACATGTTCCACATTGTGTGCTGCCTACATTTTTTTTTTTTTTTGTGAGATTTATATGATTTAGGTGCAGAATTGATAAGCAATAGGGCCCCTGGAGCAAGATTTGTGTCAAAACCTGATTCCCCGATGCACGACTTGACAGATTTAGCACTCTCCTTGTGTACACAGTCCTTTTCTCAGGAGGCTTTCAGGCCCACGAAACCAGAGAGTGTTGAAAGTTGGCTTCTTAAACAGTTCTCCTCTCATCCGATCCACAGGCTGAATTTCACAGCGAGGAGTTTAAAGAGATGGTATCGTTTTGGTTTAGATGGGAATTCAGGTTTTAACTCTTTGTGAGATAATCATGAACCACTTAAGGGTCTATATGAAATATTAAAGAGCATACAATTCAAAGAGGAATTCAGAGTTTTTTTAAAGAAAAATCATTTTGTAATAGCTGAGATATCCAAAAACAAAGAGATCCTGATAAAATGTGGGTCCCACCCTCTATTAGGACCACTTTGTTTTGTTTTGTTTTTAGAAAGCTCAGCCATTTCAAAACTAATTCTCATCACAAAAATTTTGAATTCCTATTAAAATTATGTGCTTTTTGATATTTCACCTACACTGTAAGTGGTTTCTAATTATCTCACAAAGAGTTAGAGCCTGAATCCCCATCTCAACCAAAACTTTACCATCCCTTTAAAGAGTCTTGCCTCTCCAATCCCAAGATGCAGTTTACATTGTGGCAACATAGTATATCATAGACATTCAGAAAGATTTTATGACGAGAATTCGATAGTAACAGACATTAATCATGAGATGTTGTGGTCTCATTAGTTTTAGTCTGTGACAGCCAGGCTTTTAAAGAAAAATACAGGAGAAGCATAATTAGGAACAGTGTATTCAGTTGAGGATGGGCTGATTTTGCTACAACACACATTTCCTATAGACACCTGCCAGAGTATACTGAGGACTCGATTTCAATGGGCTAAAGCACAAATGAAACATAGAAGGCTATTCCTTTGAACCTTTTTTTTTCTTTCCTTAAGAGTGCTTGTTAAGCAAATATTTTTGCTAAGGGTCAAAATAGACTTTGTGAACCAGAGAGAATTTAAGATGGAAGAAGTACAGAGAACTACCCATATATCTGTCTGGTCATCTTCACTAGTATGTTGAAGTTATTCAGCCAGGAATGTCATTATGTTTTATACTTTCAGAGCAGAATAATTAAAATTTGGTCAGTGTTTTGTTCACCATCGACAGGAAATTGTGAGGTGATGACATCCTCAAACACTCAGGGACCCGTTTTACAAAAATTAGGAAATGTTCAAAATTTTTTAACTTCCATACTTTTAATCCAATTTTAATCAATTTTTCACTGTTGTGTCTGTAAAATGTTACTTTTTCTTTTTCAGACTAACTTTTTACTGGTCCATTTGGAACACCACCTGGCTTCTCTTTCTGTATACAGACTCTTCAGACACTGCTATAGGGCATCGTGGGAGATGCAGCACCTTGCTCTTTTTTTTTTTTTAAGTATGTATAGACATCTTGTTTTGTTTTGCTTTTTTTTTTTTTTTTGGGGGGGGGGGTCTTGGAATATGGGACATCTTCTGTCAACGTGTGCCCACCAATTCCGGGTGTATGCACGGGTGTTTACATGTTGTGGTTTCTTATGTTGCGGTAGGATTACTGGAGAAACCAACAGAACCATATGTTCGGATTTCTCGGGTTACTTAACCCATGCCGTCTTCATTATCCAATGTCTGCTTGGCGCTGATGTTTGCAGACATGCAACTGAACTTGGGGCCAGACCCCATCAGATGTGTTGCCACGGGAACGGGTGACCTCACCTTCACCATGGTTTTGGGCCGCAGCCGCTGTTTCCTCCAGTCACCTGCTGCTGTCTGGCAGCCGGTATGACTGAGGGGAGGGGGAGGAGAAGTGGTGGTATCACCTGTTGCCATAGTAACAGGTATGCTACCACACACTAGCTTGGCATTTTCCACTGGCATCAGCATTTCTCCACAGAAATGTAATACTGGTATTTCCAAGTGTACTGTTGTGGTGATTTGTAATCCCTCTTTATTACAGGGTTGAATGAAACATTCCAAATTTGTGCTACCCAGGTAGCAAGGAAAATACATAACATGGGAGGAAAGAGAAGAAGATTGTAATTTCGGTCCAAGACTGACGGAATCTTTTTGGAGTGATTTTTTTGAAGTTATAGAAGTTATGGGCATACACTGTATGGCTAAGTGGGGCAATGTGCTTTGTTCTCTTGCTTCCCTCTTACCACCAGATGTTGGCCTTCTGTTTGTTTGTTTTTTATAATCCCAAACACTCTCAAGAGGCTATTGAGGGTGTTGAATATGCTTTCTTCAGACTTTCATGTGGCTGCAGTGGATTTTGGGACACACAAAGTACATGTAGTTAGTGCATGCCTTGTTATGTTGAAGGAATAGCAGACAAAGCTAACCCCCCCCCCCCCCCCCCCTTCAAGCCAAATGGTATTAGGGAGGCTGGTGGAGTTCAGGATCCCCTGCCTAGATCTCAGAAGAATGCCTTCTGATCCTACTGTGATACCCAAGTCGCCATGGCGGCTCATACACGACATCTGCAGCATCGATTCACATCACAGTCTTGAACATGCCCCCAGTGCCGTCCTCCTAATACCTCCTCCCAACCCCCCCTCCTCCATCTTCTCCAGTATTCCTCTGTCTTCTATTTGGTATCCTGCACGGAGCAAGCACATCCTATTTGCTTTACATCATCATCTCATTGTTTCATGTTCCCAGAGGTATCATCTGAGTTGCTTGGCTTCATGCTAAAATATGGTTCATTTGAATAAAGGTAACCATCCCCTTAATCCAAATAATTTTTCCCCCTAAGACCAGCAGAAGTGAATATGTGATACCACCTCAGCCTCTTGTCTCTAGCATAAAGGAGATAATGTGTATGAGAGTGAGTGCTCTTCATGTGATAAGGTCTCAAGGGTGTGTTGAAAGCTAAAGCCAAAGAATCCTGTCCATTCTCTATAGAGTGAATTTATGACAATTTTTATGATGTAGTGACCTGTGAACTATGTGTTGGTAGACAGATGGATGATGAAGTGTTAGGACAGGTACTCTGAATACATCACCTGTCCCATCCTCCATCATTTCTGTTGCTATGTTCTTGTACAGACAGCAGTTCCAAAGTGATTTGGATTGCCATACTATCAAATCATCTTGCACCCACTTCAGTAAATAGGTGTGTAATCATTGAAAGTTGTGATGATTGCAGTGCCATGGTTACAACTAAAATGATGAATGATTCTCTTGTATATATATATACCTGTCATCATCATGGTTACTGCTGGTAGGTTGCCATTGGGTGTGAATTAGGTAATATGGTAGAACAAAACAATTTTTTTTTTTGTGGGAAGGGGAGAAATTAGGAGGCATGGGAATGCCATGCTTTTAAGATGAGGTAATTTTTCATCACTTCTTATTAAAAGAGCATCCTTCAGTGTCAGATATGTGCATGCTTGTACAACCTCTATTCTTTCGTCTTATAAAAAGAAATCCTATCAATGGCTGCATTTTTGTATAACAGAACATAAATGTATATAGTTCCCTGCCTCACACCTGCCCTTTTCATTCTCTTCCATCTGGAGTAAGAAAGAAACAAAACAAAAAACAAAAACAAGCAACCATACTTGTCCCCCTGCTGAACAAAACAAGAGAAAAGAAAAACAGAAGAAAATCTTGTTGGAAGAGATCTTCCCAGGCCAAAATCTTGACTACACAGAGGGGACAAACAAATAAGGACATGTTTCATGCAGATCAGGGCCCTTTAGACCAAACATGTTTCTGTTTCATACCAGTTGTTGTCATAGTGACCATCTCTTCAGCTTCTCAATACCCCGATGTCAGTCATCTTCCTTGAAGTTGCTGGGGCTTGGGAGTTTGGTGCTCTGGCCGCTCAGGCTCTGGACAGACACTAGATACATCTGTGTTTGTTTTCCAAGTCAAAAGATGGTTTATGGACTGAAAATAAACAGCTCGCAGTAACGGCTTTGGAATTTCTGATTACAAAGGGGCTATCATTTGCGCCCCTGGAGTCCCGGCTACATCCATCTCTCTTCCATGTACATGCAAGTGGAGGTTATACCCATAGACACTCAGTGTTCATAAACATGAGGGGATTTTATGTGTTGAGGGTGTCAGCGATTGGGGTCAAAAATGTGTCAGATGATATGATCATGAAATAAATTTACTTCTCGTCCTTGTCGTCTGTCCAAACCCCAGGCTAGGGGTTCCTCCGGGGATTCCACTCCGCCTTATCTACCAGATCTCTATGCTTGTCTGTCTTCTCTGGCGAAATTTGCCGAACATACATATGTTACTGTAAAGCTGCGAAACGACAATGCCTCGCTTTGTCTCAGAAAGCATATGAGGCATGTAACTGGATTAGATTCTTTATGAAAGTGGGTGATATTGTTACAGCATAAAAGTCATATAATGTTACTGCAGTGTGTAAGTTCACAGGATTTTTCCCTTGAGTGAACTGTGGGTGCAGTCTGTACAGTGCGTTCTGTTGTGAAGTAGGGGGCCTATAATCTACTTTGCTTTAACGTAGTTGCTGTAATGCAGAATTCTAAGAATCCTATACCAAGTTGTGGGAGTGGTTTTCTTTTTTGTAGTCTAAATCTACCTTGACCTCAACTTCAAAGGCTTTGATAGCAATCAGCTTCTGTGTACAGATGTAATATGCATCAGAGATGACCCGAGTACGAGGAAAGAGCCCTCGCTTGTGTATTCTGATCACTCTGTAGCACGATCCATGTAAACTTGTGCAGACTGTAATAAAGAGTTGATTATTGATGCTGACATTGTTTCCCTTGTTTTTATGTTTAATGAAGCTTTCCTTATTTAATCTATCTTTGTTTGATGGCACTTAGTACAGTAATTCCTTGATTTTGTGACTGATCCATTTTATGTACCGGTAGTTGTTATTTTGCTGCACCATGAGTACATTTTGTGATGTTGCAGCTAGATAGATATACATTTTGTGGTGTCTCAGCTAGGTAGATATAAATGTATATTTTGTGATGTCTCAGCTAGGTCAATATACACTACATTTTGTGATGTCTCTGATACTTGTTTTTCATGCAGTGCTCAACGACGTGTGGGTTTGGAGTGAAGACTCGCCTGGTCGTCTGTCGCTACGAGGATGGTAGCCTGGCAACGGATGCAGAGTGCATGGTGAGGAAGCCTCCCTCGGAGCGGCGATGCCGGAGACAAGCTTGCGCTGAGTGGAAGACCGGGGATTGGGCAGAGGTGAATATCTACTACAAGTTTAACCTATGTCTTACTGGAGCTGGGCACGACCATGTATGAAGTCTGAGGGGAATCACAGTGTCTGAGATTTAATGGGTTAAATGTCAGAGGACCAGAGATACATTGCAGCCTGAGAGAGGGATTGGGGGGGGGGGGGGGGAGGTGAGAGGGGAGAGAGAGATAGAGTTACCTGTAGATAGCCTACAAGGGTATCCATTATTATTCTTTTAAATTAATAAAATTCTTGTTTCCAGTTGTTTTTCTTGCAACTGACTGACAAAGTGCCCTACTTTGCATCAATGTAGGGCAATTTTTCAATCTGTTGCAATATCTATTATCGTCTCTCGAAATTCTCTGTACTTGTTCGACCATGTCCATTTTGCATGAACTCACTTGGGCAGATCATTAAGCTCTTTCCAGCAACAGAACCTCAGAAGTCACTCGCAAGAATTTGTCCTAGTTTTCAGTCTCTGTAGAGATGGCAGTACGTGACATGTGTAGCTCCAGAACATGACTTGTCTTGTGTGACCTTCCGCCACCCTTTTTCATCCCCCCCCCCAAAAAAAAAGAACCTAGGTCTTTCAACATGTTTCTGTTTCATGGTCAGTAACACAATAGGATTTAATTCCTTCATGAGAGCTTACCCCAAATAGTGAAGCCTGTAAAAGCACAAATTGCATACCTCTGATCTGATGTAACTTTGGCATGATTATAGAAACAAAGGACTTGGAGATGTTCATCCTGCTTTTTTTGTTTATTTGTTTGTTTGAAAATTCTTGAGTTTCTGTAGAAACAAAACCTTGGAGAAGGCTTTTCCTACCCGGCTTTGTCTAATCTGTGAAATAATGGGGGGGGGGGGGGATTTCAAAGGGCAAAGGTTTATTACGAGATTGGTGTAAAGGTGAACTAATGTGTGTCATGTCCTCAAAAATGTGTAACAGCAGTTACAGTTAAATTCCACATTATACTTAAATTGGATTCTATAAGTAGAGTGAATATTCACCAAAACAAAAATGGAATGGTGGAGGTTCCATCAACATTAGGCCTGAGAAAAAAAAAAAACCGAGGAGGATGTGCTCATTTCTATGTTTCACATACATTCCCCAAAACAATGGTTTAGTGGCAACTACATGTAAATAAGGCAGTGATGTCGGGGGTGGGGGGGGGGGTTGTACATCTTGACCAGAAGCATGAGTTGTTATGTTTTTGTACACACACCAAAGGGAGGGCTGTGAGTCAATGACATCATAGGATTGTTGCAATTGATATCACTCATGAAAACACATGAAATGTTAAAATTCCCATACTTTCTTATATGCTTTTTGATCCAGATAAAAATGATACCAGTCTGTTCATATGACTTTACTCCAAACTCCATTCAATAAAGTCAACCTAAACATCTTGTAGAATGGCAAAGATGTAAAACAACACAATTTTTGCCATTTTTGCAATGAACATAATTACGTGAAAAATGTGTTGGAGTGGGACAAAACCTTAACCGTGCCTCCCACCACATGGTCACACAAAACTATTGAGGAGTGACTAGCTTACACGAAAATGAATTTGGGATGCTTGGAAATTCCACGGCTTGATTGGATAAGAACGAGGAAGGGCATGAAGTTCCTGCAACAGTAATGATGTCCTGCAGGATGCAGGCAGGGGGCTGGAGGAAACCAAGGGATGCTGAATTAGGTTTCCATGGCAACACCATGGCCCAAGTAGAGAACGTGTGTGTTCTCATCACACATCACAGGAAAGAGAGAGAGAGAGAGGGGGAGGGAATGGAGAATTCCTAGCAAGATTCTCACCCGAAGCTGTTATGTGACCTCCTTCATATCATACTGAGAGGGTAACCTCATTTCTTCTGAAAATGCCTTTGGCAGTGTTTTTTTTTATTTCCCTCCTTTTTTCTGTAATTGTCCCATCAATGAAAATATTGCAATTGTAGCTTCATACATTTATACTTGATAACTGCAGTTCATTGTATGTGATGATTCAGGTTGGTTGTCCTTGTTTTCATCTGCAGTGCTTTGTTTAAACACAGATGATTTATCACATCGTTTCTGTCTTTGCTAAGTTGTATTTTTGTACAAATAGTAATTACAATTCTTTTGAGAGTTCATATATAATAGATCATACAGAATTATTTACGAGGCATTGTATCACCATGATATTTCAGCAAGACACACTAAGAATGATGCAATCTGAATTGCTGTAATCACGCATGTTGATACCACCTAGATCTGACAGCGTTTTGCTGCTGTTTGTGCTGAAGTACTTGTTGTGATGAGATCAGGGGATGTTGCTGATGTCTGACACCAATGGGCGGGGACTAACGGGAGCATGTCGTGTGAAGATCGCCCCCTTCTGTTAAGGCCATGCTTCATTGAAATACAGACAGAGATGGATACCCCTTTCTAGTGATGCGAGATTCATCTTGGCTGGTAGCGTCATTCCGAATAGGCTTGCTGTGATCAAGATGAATCTAACGGGCACTTGATTCTTGAACGGACCCATCCCGCTGCTATTCAAAGATGACATTCTTTTTTTTATCTGACTTTTTTTTTTTTCGTTTGATAAATGATGGAGGCCTGCCTCCCCATCTAGCAATGTCCCACAGGGCTAGGCCGTGATGACAAGATAGCTGATTGCAGCATTCCCTCCAGGGGTCAGAGGTCATTCTGTTTATCATGGGAGGAGGAGGAGGATGCGCCCTCCCACAGGAGTGGTAGATGGTGATGGCGGATGAGAGGGAGAGTACACCAGTGATGGAGCCCCCCTAATAGCCCCCAAACATGTCATGAATGTCCAAACAAAACCATTCATTCTCCATCAGCACTCGGTCTGTGTTCTTCTCAATCTCTCCCTCCTCTTCATCTGTCTCTATCTCTCTTCCCATCTCTTTCTCTCCCTCTATCCATCTACCTATTTATCTACCTTTGCAAAGTGCAGGAAGAGAGTCTGGTTTTTCCGATTGCGCTACAATAAAAAAAAGGAGAATGTCATGATTTTTCGCTTCTTCATCTTGCTGTGCTCATGTGCCTGTATTGGTTTTTTTTTTGGTCACTTTTAAGCCCTATCAATTACTATTCATAAGTGCAACTGTGTGGTATCTAATGTTTATGATTAGTTTATTATGATTTTTCAGTTGTAGACCCTACATCTATGCCTATGTGAGACATGTCACTGTTTTTGTAGTCTTATTATTGCAGACTATAAAGAATGAAAGGCAGAAATATGCAAATGAAGGGTAAGATACGTAGCTTCTTGTCCAATCAAGGTCATCCCTTTCTCCCCACTTTGCTGCAGTGCTCGGTGACATGTGGGCGGGGCACCCAGGAGCGAGATGTCCTGTGCGTCAGCGAGGGGACCGTGGTCAACGAGAACCTGTGTGCGGAGAAGAAGCCGCGGAGAAGCAAGCGGTGTCGCCGCTCCTCTTGTCCCACCTACCGATGGAAGAAGGGGCGCTGGAGTCAGGTCAGTTTCTCACCCGTCTCACCCAGCCCTCCTTGGTTGCGTCTCGGTCAAATTTGTAGTTGTATCATAGTCTTGTCCCACTCCTTGGGAAAATTTGCATAGTTCAGGAACTATTTCTTGTTCCCATGGTAAACAATAAGCAATTGTCGTGGTTCCTCAATTACAAAGTAGTATTGCTACATGTTGGGAGTGTATTTGCTTCAAGGTAGAGCTTTGTGCTGAGTTTGATGCTATATATTCACATACAATTCATTACACCAACTATACTGATTGTAGTTTTCTTGAACACAAATATGCCTTTTAGAAAACATAATTCTGTTGATATACAAGTGTTTCATCATGGATCTCTTTGAAGATCTTAGTTGGTGTAAATTAAAAAGCTTTGTGGTAATAGAATTTTACATATTGTAATGGCATTTGTGCAAAACATACCATCAGACATAGCAACAAAGTTTTTTTGTTGTGGAAACATCACCTGGAAGTAGGGTTCATGAATAGCTGAAATAGATATCGCCGGCATCCAGCATCGTGAGCTCTTGGTGAACTTTGTATCACATTCATTGCATGCCCGGTGTCTTGCAGTGCTCGGAGTCATGCGGGGGTGGGGTCAAGCAGCGAGAGGTCTGGTGCCGTGACAACCGGGGTACGGAGGTCAGCGATGAGTACTGCAGGCAGACCAGGGCCCGCCCCAGCACCACCAAGAAGTGCAGCCCGGACCCTTGTCCTCAGCCGATCTTCGACAAAAGGGCGTTCTGGGTGGAAGGCATGTGGGGAGAGGTAAGGCTGTTATCTACCGTCATGATTACCACTGCCAATCACAGCACAAGACACCAGCACTTCACCACACCACACCAAACGCTACCACACTACACCACACGTCACACTACACCACATTATGTCACACTACACCACACTATGTCACACTACACCACATTCTGTCACACTACACCACACTAAACACAACACCTCACCACGCCAAATCTCACTTTTAAAGCAATGCCACAGTACACCACACTAAACACAACACCTTTCCCACACTACCTCTCACTAAACAAAATTACACTACACCATACACCAAACAAACCACCTCACCACACCACATCTCAGTGAAACGATATGCCACACTACACCACTCCAAACTAAACACCATCCCACATTATGCATCAAGTATTATGTATCATAGCAGGATTATGACTCACATGTATTTAGAGAATCTTTCACAATATGCTCACTCTTCACTTCAGTTTAGAACATTATGACCCTTTGGCCAGAATAATCCAGAAACAATAGCTCACGTGTCCCACATTTCACGATGGCGTATAAAGCCCACATGCTTTGCCCCTCCCTTTGTGATCACAGTGCACGAGAACCTGCGGAGCGGGTGAGCAGACTCGCGAGGTCACTTGCCAGAGTCTGAGTGCGGATGGCTGGCGGATCCCGGCCGACCCCAGCGCCTGTCGGCAGGTTTCGAGGCCGGCGGACACCAGGCGCTGCAACATGGGACCCTGTGTGGGCAATGTCCACTGGAAGACGGGCCCATGGAATGAGGTGAGATACCCCTACCCCCTCCCCCCCCCCCTTCATCTTTCTGCCCCTCCCTTCTCCATCTTCCAGCCCCCTGGCATTTAATACATTATCATGTCATTGCATGAGACCTTCCGTCTCACCATTATCATGCCTTTTGCGTAAGTCCAGCCATTTCTTATTCTCAATCTACTTGTGATATAATTTGATTGTGAAAGGTCAGCTGTGGAATGTGAAAGTTGTATTTCTGTAAATTAGTAATCAAGCAATAGAGTGCTGTCATGGTTGTAAGAACAGAAATTCAGAGTTTGATTGCAAAATGGGCTAAAATTTTATTTTAAAAAAGTCCATCATCAGATAGAGCAAAATAAAATCTATGCCATGATACCTCACTTGTTACATAACATGGAATGTTCTTGAAGTTATGATTGAAAGTATCCCATATTTTCTTCCTATTTTTTTTTTTGTTTTTGTTTTTAGCAGCTTTAATTGCAAATATCTCAACTTTAATGAGAATGGAGTTAAGTCGTTTTGCGATCAAACTCTTCACATATCATCTGGGCCCCATTTCATAAAAAGTTGATTCGATAGCAACTCTTGCTGGAATGGCAATTGTCATGGTAACGACAAGAATCCAGCTTCCTGATTGGCTGTTGCTATGGGAAGCTGCCATTCCAGCAAGAGTTGCTATCCTAACATCTTTTATGAAATGGGGCCCAGGTGTTCCATTATGCTGACACTGGGTCAGTTCCTAAACCACAAGTAAAATATCTGCTGCGGGAACCTTTAATTCTTCATCCCTCCCCCACCCTCCTTATATGGTAGTGGGATGGGATGGGGGGGGGGGGATAGAGAGAATAAATTGGCTGTCAGTGGTGCTGTGTGCACTTCATATGCAGTCCATTTTTATCATATCCCATTTGTTGTTGTTTATGTGCTAAAAACATAGAAATGGGAACGTATTAAAATGATTTGTCCCAAACAGTGCTGACATCAAATCAGACCATTATGAATCTTAAACATATCAAACATAATTATCAACATTGTTATGAAATAATTATAAAGTCTTCAAGAGGGAGCTCATAGTAGAAGTCCCCATGACGGAGCTCATAATGAATGTCTCCACAAAGAAACTTATTATAAGAATATCCATTGTTACAATAATACTCAGTAACTGCAATAACATAAATGTCTCCAAGAAGGAGCTCACAATAAATGAATATTTTTATGATGCACGTTTATCACATGCACACACCCATACACACATATGGAAGATCATCCCAGAGTGATACATGTACATGTATATAACATTTGAGAAATTAATCAAGTTGAATGTAAATCTTGGACGATGATGACCATCTCTTCATCCATCCAATGTCCACCAGTGCTCCAAGACCTGTGGTGATGGTGTGCAGGGACGTAGGGTGGAATGCCAGGCCCGCCATGGTAAGGTCATGCCTGACCGATTCTGTGGACATCCAGCTATCAAGCCCATGTCGGAGAGGACCTGTAACCAACGTCCATGTGAGTATTCAGGAGAAACTGCATTTTTACCCATCTCTTTACCAGCCTGCACTATAATACAGAGCTGTCTTGAGTGGTTGTATGTGTTTGAGAATGTCTTATTTGTATGTATGTTGCAAGTGTGAGGTTTTTGAACAGCTAATGTGTATGTATTCTGTGAATGTGTGAATGTAGATGTTTTGTGATTTTGCGAATGTGTGGATGTAGAACTCTAGATGTTTGGTGATTTTGGGATAGTGTGTTTTGTGAGTGTGTGATTGTATGCGATATGTGAGATGTGAGTGTGTGATAATGTGTGTTTGTGAGTGTGTGATGTAAATGTCGGACCTACATGTATATATATATGAAAAACAAAGCAAGCTAAATCCATTCTTGTAAAGGTGAGATATTTGTGATTAAAGCTGCTGAAAAAACAAAGAAAATAGTAAGAAAATACAGGATTTTTTTAATCATAACTTCTAGAATATTCCTTGTTATGTCACATGTGAGGTATTGCTGGAAAGGTTTAATTTTACTCTATCTGATGATGGACTTACTTTGAAACATTTAAAAATGGTGCTTTATAGCTTATTTTGCAATAAAACTCTTCATATGTTTTGTGAGTATGTAATTTTTTTTTTTTTTAGTGTGTGGTTGTACATGTTTTGTGAGTGTGATTTTGCGTGTGTTTTGTGAGTGTGTGATTGTATAATTTGCTTTTGATTGCGTAGCTGTATTTGTTTTACGAGTGCGGGATTGTGTGGCTATACATGTGTATAGACTTGCATAATGCCATGAGTGGTCCCACTCATAGCTGTTGTTGTAATGAAGAGAGACATTATAGGTCACAGAATGGCAATGAGAGTGTGACAGCGCCATTACGCTCCTTCCGCCCCAGGCTAAATGGCAATATCTCTTCCAGTCCACTGCAGCGAGCGTGATATGTTCTCACAAGAACTTGATATCCTATCTATCGTTTTGCCAAATTTGTATGCATAGGGTCTAAGGAAAGTTCTCTCCAGCAAACTACCACAAATTGTATGTCCAAATGACCTTGAAGTTTGTAATTTCTTGTGCGCACTGGAATGTTCCTCAAGTTTGCGATCTGTTTTTGCCTGTTTTTGTTTTGGACGTGTTCTTTATCATGGACTAGAATCCAGCACCTGTAATGTTTTATGAATGTTAGATTCTAAGCAAATATTAATGAAACATGTATATAGTAGATCTAGAACAGTTTCTTGTCTGATACACACACAAAAAAAGAAAAGGAAATATTTTTAAATCTGCCTCTAAGCACAATCCATGAATGACATACAATGGCTCGAGGGTATGTCACGTGGAAAGGGTAGAAAAAAAATGGAGGAATGCTATTTGTATAGAAAAGTAGAATAATGTGCAATTTGAAAGTGGCCCCTTAACTCGGGCCTCCCCTGGGGACAATTTTCCTTCAGACTATGTGTGAAATGCAAACCTGATTCCCACACTAGCGGAGTGCACTCTGGGGTCACGGGAGGGTAAAGGGAACTGTTGCTCCAGGGCTCCAGGGTTAACCAGCTACCCCTGGGGGGATTTGCTTTTCCTCCTGCCAGCAAGCCCTAAATCATTCCCCTCCTTCTTGGTCCCCCGAGATTTCATTCTCTGTACTTTGTTGATTTTTTTTTCCCTCCCCTCTACCCACACCCCCACCCTTCTTCTCTCAGCTGACATTACTGGTATTGCATGCTAAAAGTTTGCAAATCCCATGCATGCTTTACTCCAGTGAATCCCCAGGCTTCCTCTTCTTCTTGTGCTTCCTCCAAATGGTAGTTGGCACACATAATTACCATGTTTGTTGTGGCAAGGCTCACCTCCTGTGACTCCCAAGTTGGCCAGTCCACCTCCGTTTCTTCTTTTATTCGCACTATGGTTGTGTCCACAGGGTTGGGTTGATATCGCATTTCTGTGCAGTAATGGCATATTGTAGAAGTAGAAAAGCACTCAGAGATCACACACCTCTAACCAAGCAGCACATTTCCACCTGTACATGCGTGCCGAAAATCACCCAATTTCCCAATGATAAAGAGACCTTTCAAGTGTTTACCTCATCAGCTTCCTGCCGCGCGGCATCTATAGCAGAGTATGCGCTTTAGTGCGCGTATGAACTTCTGCATTCATTTACCCTATTTGCCAAAAGATAAAAAATTTCTTCAAAAATCCATAAGAATTCCCAGATCACTATGAAAATTATATAATCTGTTCCGAGTGTCACTATCAACTTTTCCTGTAAATTCAATCCAAATCTGTTCTCAACTTTTTTAGTTATTTTGCAAACAGACAGACAAACAAACCAACTGTGGCAAAAACATAACCTCCTCAATGGAGGCAATTAGCATTATAAAAGGGTTCCATCACTACCCCTCCCCTTCTGCAACTCACTCCTCCCCTCACCCCCTTCCCAATTTCACTAAGCCCTCCCCAATCCCTTACCATCTCCCTGCTCCTCTTCAAATGAGCTCACCCCCCCCCCCCCCCCACAGGGAACCTTCTCCCCACCCTGGTAACCAGACCTGCGTTATGTGATTCTTCCCTTCGCACTCATGTCTGCTTCTAAAGTCATCATTATTGTGTGAATGAGCAAGTGTTGGATGTCACTGTGTTCATGTGGTTCAGGGCGTCAGAGAGCGAGGTACAAGGTGACCATTTTCTGGCATCGGAGAGCCGGCTCCATTGAGATGTAAAACAATTAGGGATCATTTATACCGACAAGAGGCAATTGAATAATGCCGACGGGTCCGATTTCATAGAAGCAGTATTGTTTCAGCCGCCATTTCAAAGGAGAAACATTGTCAGTACATAGAGCAAGATTTATTGGGGGTTTATTTTGGGGCATTTCACAGGGTTTTTTTTTAACACTTTTTAAGAGACAGCATAAACTTACATGATGTAGAAGTACCTGTGTCATATAAAGGTTAATAGATACTTGTTTGTTAGAAGAAACTTCTGCTGGCAATGACTTGGATAAATGTTGAATATCAATTCATAAGACTCTTTGATGAGATGGCAGTGTTATATTTTGCACTTGCACTTTAATAGAGAGTAGCTTGAAATAAATTCATATCATGGTGTGTTGAACCATGTAATATTCATTTTGTCCATTTGTGTGAATATTGAAAAGAATCCTTGAGGTTTCTTATTTAATCCATATCTTTCATTATGTTTCTTTCCTTTACAATAAGACTGAAATATATTGTTGCATCTTTGAAATATGTGAAGGCCTGACTTTGTTGTGTAAAAGCGTTTGCTTTAACCCTAACTAGGCCGGGGGGGGGCCTCCGAGGCCCCCCCCTTGACGTTCCGCGCGATGTATCGCTAACGTGAAAAGCTATCGCCGCGACGTTTCATGACTTTTTTCTGTCGAGTCTCCCGCATCTTTTGACACCAAATTTGTGATGCCCGGGCGCGCGGTCCCGAAGTTTCGCATTAATTTGTACATGCATGTCAGACCAAAAATTGCTCAAAAACGTGAATTCGTGTACAATTTCAATGGAAACTGTGCTTACAGTCAAATTTCATAAAAGCATGATTATTTTGGGGTTTTATTGATTAAAATCAACTAATAACATATTTTCTCGTTCGGAACAATGTTGCGGACAAGTTTCATCGAAAAAACAATGAAAAACATAAAGTCGAAAAAACAAAGAAATACATAAGAAATTCAAAAAACAATAAAATACTTAAGAAATTTTTTTGGATGGCTCAATTTTTTTCTCTTATATTTGCTTAGGACACTAAAAAGAATATTTACACAAAAAAATGTGCCCATTTCGGGCTTTATTTAGTGATTTATACCAAATTGTCTGATTTCATGCATCATTATGCATAAATTAGCATAATTTAGCATAAATGACAATTTTTCAAAAATCTAACTTCGTAGTACTTTAGATTACATCACAGGTAATGTGTGTGCCAATTTTCGTCGCGATCGCGCGGTCGACGGCCGAGATCTGGAGGGGGGGGCCTGGGAGGCCCCCCCAGCTCTATGATCTACCTAAATAGCCCGGCCTAGTTAGGGTTCAATTCAATTCAATTCAATTCAATTCAATTCAATTCAATTCACATTTATTTCGGATATTAAAACAAGGTAAATATTACAAGGATTCATTTGGGTAACACCTATAAGAAGCAAACGCTTGTCGGGTAAGGTGCACCCTATTGCAACTGTATAATAAACATAAATAATGATATAATATACAACATAAAAGCGACTAAAAATAAAAAAAAAAACATACAGCGTACATACATACAAAATACATTCACAAAGACAACAAATAATGGATATCGGGTAAGTGAAGTATTAAAAAAAAAATTAATGTTGGTTGAAACGTACGTTGACTCAAAAGATGTGAAATATCAGATTGGATAAGTTAAACTGCCAAGTAAACAGTAAAAAATCATGCAATTAGTCAATCAGCATTCGAAATATATTATAAGCGTCAATGATATAATTCGTTTGATTTTTGTAGAAAAATAATAATACTAATGTTAATCAACACTAACATCTAGTGATAATTATTAGAATGAACTTTGAACAGTAACACACACAAAAAAAAACCAATATAGCATGCAAAACATTAAAAGCAGATACTTATTCAAACTTATACAAATGAAATATAATGTCAATTTTTAAAAGCATGCTTACTATCATATAAAAAACAATTAGTCAGTATTTCATATCATAATTTGCTAGATAAAAAGGAAGTGTAGATGGGAAACGTTGATTTTTGTTGCAGAGTCAAATCGGAAGAAATCATATGATTGCACGTGAATTCAAAGAAATGTATTGCACAAGGATCATAATAATGTGAACTAATAACATATGTAAAATACGTAAAATGCATGCGATGAAATACTATTGTGACACTGATAAATTATAATAAATAAGTAAGGTAATAATACATTAGGAATTATACTCAGAATGGCAAACAAAAGAAAAAGAAAAAACGAAGCACAGTATTGCACAAAGATCATAGCAATGTGAAACTATAGTATGATATAATAATGAAATGCATGCAATGTGATACTACTTTATGAGACTTATGAAAATCTACACCCACTGGTAATGGGACAAATTGATTACGGAAATATAAATTGAAGCAAATGAACATAAACTCAATTAATGATACAGCGAAATAAAATGATATAATAATAGTGAATGGAAATGATGAAAATCAAATTGCATTGCATGATAAATCATAGTAAACAGGGCACTTTACATTGAGAATTATACACAGTATTGCAACCAGGGGAAAAACGAAGCACAGTATTGCACAGAGATCATAGCTATGTGAAGCTATAGAATACATGAAATGCATACAATGATTATGAGACTATACGAATGTCTACACCCACTGGTAATGGGACATATTGATTACGAAAATATAAATTGAAGCAAATAATCATATAAACGCAATTAATTATACAGCACAATAAACTAATATACATGTAATAACAGTGACTGGAAATGATGAAGATCAGATTGCATTGCATGAGAAATTATAATAAAGTGGGCACTTCGCATGAAGAATTACTCAGCATTGCAACAACAAAAACAAAAGTAAAGTTATATACTGTGTTAATGGTAATGTACCTATTCATCGTTAATTGCAAAGGAGGGACATCTTTAATGTCTTCTTAAAAGTAGTGAGCTTTAGAGACTTGAGCGAACTTTCTAGATTGTTCCATAACATGGCGCCGTGGTATTTTATCGATTGAGTTTGAGCAAAGGATGTACGAAATATCGGTAGTCTGTAATCATTATTGCGTCTGGTGTATTTTGAGTGAATTTTGTTTTGTTGGATGAAATAGTTTGAGAATATTGCGGGGAGAAGTTCATTTTTGAACTTGTACATGAATATGCCTGTCTTAAAGAATATGAGGTTTGTAAGAGGGAGAGTCCCAAGTGTCGTAAAGAGCGGCTCGCAATGGGCTCTAAAATGTGCACCGGTGCATAATACGTATAGCTCTTTTTTGAAGTATAATAAGTTTGTGCAATCGGCTCTGAGATGCTCTGCCCCACACAAGGCTGCAGTAATTTAAGTGGGGTATTATCAGGGCGTTGTATAGAGAATATAAGGTGGTAGTTGGCAAAAAAGACCTTACACGACACAGTATACCTATTGCCATGCTAATTTTCTTTGAAATGTGAGTTATATGAGAGTCCCAATTTAGTCTGTTGTCAATGAGCAATCCAAGAAAGTTGGTGTATTCAACCTGAGGGATTGAAACGCCGTTCACATGTAATTCAATGTTGGCATAGAGTGGCTGTTTACTTCCTTTGGGATTGAATGTCATGAATTTGGTTTTTGTGGTATTCATGAGTAGTTTGTTTGTCTGAAACCAGGTTGCTATTTTCCCTAATTCTCTACTGGAGTTTGCGACAAGTGATTGAAGATTATCATCGGAAATAAATAGCGTTGTGTCGTCTGCATATAAAATGTACGAAAAAAGATCAGACGCATTCACAAGGTCATTCACGTATAAGATGAACAATAAAGGGCCAAGGATACTCCCTTGTGGCACACCTGTGGTTATCAGGGTTGTAGCAGAATCAGAATCTTTGAAGTGAACGTATTGTCTTCGATCTTTTAAATAGGATGTAAACCACTGAAGCTCCAAGCCTCTAATTCCGTATTGAGAGAGTTTTTGCAGAAGTATGTCGTGATTAAGGCAATCAAATGCTTTGCTTAAGTCAATGAAGATTCCTAACGCTTTCTTTTTGTTTTCAACAAAGGACAAAATGAGTTCTGTGGCGTGAAGAAGCGCCATCTCGGTTGAGTGGTTTCTACGGAAGCCGAATTGTTGGGGAGTGATGAAAGCATTGGCAGTGAGATACTTGTAGAGCCTATCGTAGACAATACGTTCTAAGACTTTTGACAACGAAGGGAGAAGAGAAATAGGTCGGTAATTGTTCAGGGTATTTGCATCGCCTGATTTATACACGGGGATAACCTTGCTTAGTTTCATGGCGGTCGGGAATTCTCCATAAAAGATCGAAAGGTTACAAATATAGGTGAATGGAGTTTGTATATACGGGATGACCTGTTTTAAAAAGTTTGAACTGAGCCCATCAATTCCAGTAGAAAAACTAGATTTCATTTTGCTTACGATATTACATATTTCCTTTTCATTTGTGGGGTAAATGTAAAAAGACTTTACTGGGGTATCTCCAGAAAGAAAAGTCTTAAAATCGATATCAGATGGGCCAACTTCTGAAGCAACATTTTTCCCAACATTAGCAAAGAAATGGTTAAATGCTTCAGCCATGCTTTGGTTGTCGTACACTTTCTCTTGATTGACGGTAATGTAATTTGGAAGAGTTCGAGATTTCTTCTTACCGATCAAATCATTTATGATGGACCACGTCTTCTTTAAATCAAAGCGACAATTTTGAAATAATTTATCAAAATACATCTTTCGAGAAGTTTGAATCAAACTATTTAATTTGTTTCGAAACTTTTTATAACGCAGTCTGTCTTTTTGCAACTTGGTAAATAAATATTTCTTATAAAGCCTCTGCTTTCGATTTATGGAGCGTACAATGCCAGAAGTTATCCACGGCTTCTTGGGGTCCCGTTTCGTATTTTTCAATCTTTTGGTTTGAGTAGATTTTTTGCGAAGACTTTGCAAGGTATCAACAAGATTGTCGTAAGCTTCATTGACACTTGTACTGGATAAAATGTTATTGAAATCTGCGTGTTTTATTTCTTCTAAAAAATACGGCATGTCAACTACTTCCCTCCCATAGGACTTACGCTTGACAGATCTAAAACGTTCTTTAGTTTGAGTAATTTGGAATATTGGCAGGTGATCAGAAACATCAGAGTACAAAATACCAGATTGAGTGGGCCTATCTAGATCATTCGAAAAAATGTTGTCGATACAAGTACATGAATGGGGGGTTACACGCGTCGGCTTAGTTATTAGTGGTCTAAAACTATGTGACAACAAAGTGTTTAAGAATCTGCCTGTGTCCTCGTGGAGTGAATGCTTAAGCAAGTCAAAATTGAAATCCCCAGTCAAATAACACAGCTTGTGTTCAGAGTTTATTTTCTGTAAACACTCGTGTAAATCGGTAATGAAAGCATCAGAGTTGGAATTTGGGGCCTTGTAAATTACTCCTATTATCACATTTTTAGAGGACCTTTGCTCTATTTCAGCAAAAATCGTATCGACACTGTCGTTTGAAAATTGAAGGTCGGGTCGTTCTTTAAACTGTAGGTCTGGGTTTAAATACATGCATACTCCCCCGCCTTTCTTTCCTTTCCGACTTTTATATATGAGTTGGTAGTCTGAGATCTGAAACACATTTGGTACACATTCATCAAACCACGTTTCAGAGAAAGCATAAATATCAAAGTTGTGATTAAGCGATTGCAACAATTCTTGAATACGCAAGTATTTAGAAGAAAAGCTCTGCGCATTCAGATGAAATAAGGACAAAAATTTTGAGGTAATTTTAGATTGAAGTTTTTGGTTAAATATATCACTGAAATAATATTGGCAAGGGGCACTGAACAAATCAAATTCACATTCATTTTCCTTTTCGTCAGGATTCAGAGCAAATATATCCAAAGCTAAATTATCCAAATGTGAAAAATTGACTGCTTTCTCACAATTGAAAAATTCAAATAAAGTGTTCTCGAAATCACTGTCATGTAGAATGTGATTGAATGGAAATTCGTTCGCTAGGCATGATGGACAAGTCCACTGAAACGAATGTGTTGGTTTTCTTGTTAAATCAGGATCTGCACACCGTTTATGGGCAGATCGGGAGCATTCACATCTTAAGTTTGATTTATAATTATGCAACATTTGTAAACATATTTCACATTTCATGGTCGTAAAACCAAAATGGCTAACAACGTAAACACATAACAATGAAACAGAAACAGGTTAACAGGTTAACAGAAACCAAAAGAGAATGGGTATAATACAACTGGGTACATGTACGTGAGGTATACAACAGGTAAGTCACGTGAAGTATACATAAATGAAACTTACGAGTCAAGCTTTGTTAGTCAAATCAATGAGCAATAACAAAAACAACAGAGTTCATTAAAAGTTCAATTTTGTGAGTTTTTTTAGGTCTCTCTCACGGGTTACCTTGATGCGTATGCCATTTGGGGGTTTCACGACGATCACGCCGTCTTGGGTCCAGATTTGATGATCTTTCTTCGTGTTCGCTTTCTTCACCTTCCAGAAGAGGTTCGACCTGGTTTTCGTCAGGTTTTCGTTGATGTATACCTGATTTCCTGACGAGTTTCGGAGCTTTTTCCTGCACCCGTAGACTCTTTCCCGAATTCGATAGTTGGTGAATTTGACGATAATGTTCCGATGCCTCTTTCTTCGACGGGAATCCCCGTCGGGCTGGACAGGACCAAGGCGGTGGCTTCGATCGATGTCCGCTGTCTGGATATCGATTTCGAGCTCATTTTTACAAATGTTCGTGATGAGGGCATCGGTGTCTTCGGTGTCCTTTTCCTCTACTCCGGAGAAAACTAGACAGTTTCTCCTGGTGTACTGTTCCGCGTCGTCCATGGCGGCTCTCAGCTCTCTCACTTCACCTTCAAGTGCGGAGATCTTGTCGTCTCGAGACTCGATCTCGAATTCGAGCGATTTCTTGACCTCGACACAAAGGGTCTCATGGACATCGTGAAGAAGCTTTGTCTTGATGGAGTGAACTAGTTTTGCGATAAAAGTCGAGTCCGTTAGGAGGTTTTCGATGACGGATTGGATTGCTGATGACAAGTCCAAATCTTCAGTGTCACATTCGTCGTTTAAGATCTTCGCGGTAGTTACAGGGTCATGCTTGCGATCACTTATCGGGGGTCCGTCGGCCTTGGGCTTCCCACCACTCCGTAGGCGACGGTCCGCACCCGACATTTTCTATTAGGTCCGCTTTGCTATTGAAAATGTATATGGTTGGCGGAGCACCAAACGCACACGTTCACTCTTGACCGCACATTCTCACTCAAAATCAAAATTTAGAATGAAGAAGTATCTTGAATGCCTGTTGCTGCATTCTAAATTAGCTTCAACTCCAGCCATGTTTTACTTCATACGTAGACAACTCCACTGTCACAGGGCTCAGGGACCTGTGTTTTACAGGATGCATTTCTTCTTTTTTTAATGTATTTTAATGATCATATGTGTCCCTCCGCTAAACTTGTGTTATTTCTCACCTCATCCAGGCCCACCAACCAGTTGCAGAGACCTGCAGGTGACACAAGACGTGCATGAAGATGGGGACTATACCATGTTGATACAGGGGAGGTTGCTCACCATCTATTGCCACGGGATGGCCAGCAGTGCCCCTGCAGAATATCTCACCCTGCCTGCCGGAGAGGCAGAAAATTACTCAGAAATTTATCCCAAGAGGTAGGGAAATGTTTTCTTCATTCAAAAATTCCCTTATTATGGGGATATGTAAGTTCTGTAGTCTGTCAGCGTTTGGTAAAATTGAAGCATTTGTTGAGATACCAACTGAAGTTTGTTGTCAGTGGTTGATGATATGAATTTGTATGTATTCTAAATTGTGCAAAGTAGCAAAATTGAAACCATGTTTATGAAAACTTTGATTGCTGAAGACTGTAGCCACAATATTTTGCCAATACAAATATGAGCATACAAACTTTACTGAGATGCATGTAACACACACATATTTCTGTGGTACAACTGTAGCTCTTTTGAGCCTCGCTTGTTTGGATACCTCCCTGTTTGGATGTGTGAATATTAGCAGCCCTGGTTTTTTGTATGAACCATTTTTCCATGTTTACACCAAACTCCCCCCTTTTTTGTTTACCTGTAAGATATGTTTTCTTTTTTTATAATATGCATTAGTTAAGATTTGTTTTTGTTTATTTTGTTTTGTTTGTTTTGTTTTGGCAAACTTTGGCTGCCCTATATATCATCATTATGCTTTAACTCCTTGTGTTAACTCAACAGGTTAAGAACTGATACTGATGGTAGACTTTTAATTATTTTTCCTCTCATCCAGGCTGTTGAATCCCACCCAGTGCCCAAATCACGGGGCCCGGGATGACAACTGCGAGTGTACGGAGTACGGACACCGCCAACCCGGTCTTACCTCATTCAGCAAAGTTAGGCTGAATGTGACGTCATTAGAAGTCATAAGTAAGTGCCAGTTTTGTTTATTCCTAAACATATTTTCATGTGAGCGTCTGTGCATTGGCATGTACTATAATTTTGTATTCATTTTTCCTTACTGGCCAAATGTGACGAAAGTGTAGTTGATCACATGAATGTATAGATCAGGGTTGCTGTGTTTTGTTTTGTTTTTTGTTGTTTTTTACATTTGAAAATGTTGCGAGTGTGACCTCAGTGATCATCACCTTGTTTGCTAGAAGGGGCTCTCCAAAGCCTTTTGTCTTTTGTACACCTATGTAATTGTGTGTACAGTGAATACATATGAACGGAAATTAGTCTCCAGTGTAGAGAGAACAGTCAACACATTAATGATCTGTTGAATGTGTACATTTCTTATATTTTGACACATACAGTTAAGAAGGAACACCATTTTGATTGTGATTTTTGACAAATTTTGTTCCCCGTTATTTCTGTCCAGCTGATGACGCAACTTTCTCAAGGGTCCATCTCGGCCATTTCATCCCGTATGCCACGGCAGGGGACTGCTACAGTGCAGTCAGCTGTCCTCAGGGACGGTTTCACCTCAGCCTAAATGGCACCGGCCTCTTGGTGGCGGCAGACTTAGACTGGGCCACCGAGGGCCACTCGGTGTCACGAAGAATATTAAGAGATCCAGTGAGTAGTTCTCCTTCATGTCATTTAATAGCAAGTTTTGTTAAATTCAGCATATTCTTAAGAGGATTTTGTCATAATGATGAAGTAAAAAAAAAAAAAAATGCAGCTGCTTAAAATAAAAAAAAATCAAAAAAAATCATGAGTCCCTGTCATCTTGAGGATCCTCAATTTTACCCTGCAAAACTCGTTATGACAATTTATTACTCGTCGGAAAGATTTCGGCACTTTATTCAAACATGATTTTAGTGATATGTGTATGAATTGCTAAATGCATAGACATAATTATAGTCTGAAATTTCTGGTCTATCAAGTATATTTATTTGCACAGTACTCTCCGATCAAGGTAGCCAGCAATGGTAGGAATCATTTTTGTGGCACAAGAGATGTGAATGGTGTGACAGTGATGTAGCACATTATAAATTAATCACATCTGGAAGTTGGAGATTGGTAATCACAACATTTGGTTTTTCTGCTTTGATGTGAAACTTTGCAAGGTTAACTTTTGACCTCTCTCTGCTTTTTGTTCACAGTTAAATCACAGAGTTAGTGGCATCTGTGGAGGCTATTGCGGAAAATGTTTCCCGGACAGGGGGCAAGGAAGATTATTACCTTTAACATTCCATTCATGACTCAGGTGAGACAGTGGGCGGAGATTGAATTCAGCCAATCAAGTTACCATACTCCCCACATTCTTCCTCTACCCCCTCCACCACAGAGTAACCATGGCAACTCCTCTTTCCTCCTCCTCCTCCTTTCATCCTCCCCCATCCCCTCCTCTCCCCTCATACCCCACACTGATGGGGATTTTTGTCATAAATCCCGTTACTGCCCACTTTTTGTCTGGATGTTTCATTCTGTGTATCTGCTAGTCTGTCTCTCAGTCAATTATCATGTGATCAAAGTCCAGTCAACAATTGGTAGGAAAAATGTTGTGAATGAGAAATTCATCCCGAAATACATTCTTGTGACGAAATGTGATTTTTTTTTTTTCATGCCCTAGAACCCATAACACCACATTGGTTTATGAATGAATATGTTAATCATCTGAAAACTTACCATTGAACAGGATGTGCTACATAATTTTGATGATATGATAGCTGTTGTGTCTCAGTCAAGGATTGTTGTACATTACTTGGAATAAGGCTAGGGTGTCTTGTTTTATGTAAAGACTAACATTCAGTTGTACACAATACATGATTCATTATTGACTTGTGATTCATTACTTGTGCAGTCAATCACAATTTTTTTTTATTATAAGAAGGGCTTGCATCTGTTGTTTCTAAACTTTTATGAGCACTTACATTTCACGTGTCATATTCTTGTGTGGCAGTCTTTTCTGGCTCCATTAATTATTTTCTTTTTCTTTTTGTCTTCCTTTCTTCCCCTCTTACCTCCACAGGGACCTGTAAGATATTCCAAATGCTGTAAATGTTGTAAATATCATTTTTATTATTTATCACAAGTTGTATCATAGTAAACGAGAGATAATTTATATTTTATATCCTTCACTTCGTTGTGAGAGACAATTGTTAAGAAATGTATTTTGTGGGAGGGAGACAACTAGGCAACCTTGGACAGACTCTCATGAGAGACGAGGGAACTGAAAGGAAAGGTGATTTGTGACGGGACCTGGACCTCACAACCGTCCCAAGACCAGAAGCGGTATATTTGCGGAGAGTCCGAGAGCTCATTGTTGGCCCAGGACCTGGCCGGGCTAGATGGTCGCGTCTGAACCCGTTTTGATGGTCGTGCCGAGACGGAGATGTGCTCTGATCATCCTGGAAACTTCGAGGGCGTCTGGACGCATGACATGTATCGTCAGAAGTGAACATGTGAGGCACAAACTTGGACATAGTGTTCTCCCCTGGAGTCTCTCGTAGTACCCCCTCAACTCCAAATGGACAAAAATGCTGCAATCTGAAAGAGACAATACACTGTCTTCAATGAACATCTTTTGAAACTCTATATCTTATTGTTTCTAAAAATGATGCTGTGATGCAAAAAAAAAAAAAAAATGTTCAAAAATGTAAGGAAAAGTAGGTTACAATCATAATCATGAGCGTTTATTTTGACGTGGATTCAATTTGATTCAGCAAAATATGGAAAGTGTCCATCATCCCTCTGACAATATCGTGGCACCTTCCACTGCCAAGAATATATGAAGCATGTGTACTTGGCATTTGGTAGACAAATCTTTCTTGTATTCTAACAGTAAATCTTGTTTCTTGTGCAGACAAGTAGCAATCATACTTCAATGTCAGGTTCTCTGTTTCTATTCAAAAGGAAGACGGGATTTTTATCTCACGCACAGTCCGTCGTAGTGACTTCAGCCGTCAATGGCAGGATGGCCTTTGGTTATGCTGAAAC
The DNA here is from genome assembly GCA_033980235.1 of Diadema setosum. NCBI lineage: Eukaryota > Metazoa > Echinodermata > Echinoidea > Diadematoida > Diadematidae > Diadema > Diadema setosum. Next base: position 42,938,121 of record CM067060.1, read on the forward strand.
GGTAGTTTTTATACGTAGATTTTATAGTGATGTATTGACTGATTAGTGATATGATAATGTGAATTTTTTTACTAATGTGTGATGTACTGCAAGCTGCATTTGATGTGTTTACATCAGGCATTTGATACAAATACTGCTGAATGGTGCTTTCTCCGCTCGTGGAGTGATAACATATTTATTGTGTCAGTGAGTGGAATGTTGAATATTCAAAGCTCAAACTGCTCGTGCTGGAGATCCAAAAGTCGAGTGATCCACTCGACTTCAACCAGGAGACCAGTTGTTGTTGTTGTTGTTGTGTTTTTTTTTTTCCAGAGTAGTTGATTTACAAGTTTGATACACCTTTTACAGAGAACTGAGCATGGTAAATGTATACCTCAATATTTTTACTTTGTACGATATATATCTCAAAGAGATTTGTCCTAATCCCTCCAACAATTCTTACCACAATACATGGATATATCATAGCTACAAGGGAAACAAAATCAATGAAAATCTTGATAACTGATAAAAATCTTTTTTTTTTTTTAACAGAATAATAGTAATAAAATTGTAAAGATAATGGAAATGATGATAATGAATATGATGACTTAGATGATTATGATAATGATAATATTGAAAATACTTTTATTCAAAATACTTTTATGATGATAAAAGCAATAATGATAGTGACTATTGTAATCACAGTAAAGATGATAATGATAATGATAATGATGATTATATCATGCATGCTTGAACAGCACAAATCACTCTATATCTATTAAAGGGTGCTTTATGCATTTGGACACCTCAAAGAAAGAAAACAAAATGAGAGGAACTTGATAAGTAATCAAAACATGATTTTTAACTTATCTCTCTTTGCATGTGATAAAGATAAGATTCATATGAACCATAGATATTCCCTCTTACCCCATCTATACCACATCTATAACCAGCTAGGGAATTAAAGCTGCAGTTAAATCATATCCAAAGCAACAAAAAGTAAGAAATGCAAATGATGATTATTATTACTCGAGTTGTTACCTATATATTAGCTATTTAATATAAACCACTTTGGTGTTACTGGTGGTGCACCATATAATGGAAATGCCAGAGGATTTCCATCAAAGTACACGTAATTATAGAGATAAACACTTTGAAGTTCAATGAGTGAAATTGAACAACTTACCACATGGACCAGTATGGGGTGATGATGGTAGAGTTTTCTGTACGGGAGCAGTGTATGACATTCTTACAGTTTACATGCACACTGTTCACACATGCTGCAGCGGTCATGTGACTTCATATCTTTCTACTCAGGGCTCGTCATAACTGCCTGCGGACAGAGAATCCGCATGGACCTCCTTCTTGTGTGTTTTTTTGATAGTCTGTACCTTCTTCATCCGCATTTCCTTCTCTGTGATTGGCTCATCAGCTCAATGTTTCATGCCGTCAGGCGTTCTGAGCTCACTGTAGACATGTTGTGTGTGTGTGTGTGTGTGTGTGAGCAAGCATACATCGATCTTCCCAATGCACAAGCTTTGCTCAGACTCTTCCAGCTACATTTCAGGATGTGATGCATAAAGTAGTTTCTCCACACACCGCCCCCACTCTGCCCCCATGCGATTCACAGTGGGATGTGATGACCGCGTGTGGTGTTAATACAGGTGTGTGTGTAGAGTACCTCTCTCTCTCTCAGTGTTATGAGTAATACTCTCTCTCCAGCAGGGTAGTAAATACAAAATATGCTGTCTTGCCTAAATCTTGTCAAGTTTTCCAGTGGCACAGCTGTCTGTTGTGCTCTGTTTGTTTCTCTGTATTTGTGTGTGCATGTGTGTGTGTGTGTGTGTGTTGTTTTGTCATTCCGTGAGTAAAGTTCTTCGTAAAGGTTTGACTTCTCTCACTGCCCTTGTGACCCATATGAGTGTATCAACACTGTATTGTTCTGCTAGACCCATGGTGCTAATCGTATTCGAGATACTGCCAGGTAGTAACAGTAGAGTCGACTTCTTGTTTTTAATCTGCAACAGAGCTGAGGTGTTACACCATCATTTATTTTCAGATGTACAGCAGTTTCATCAAGACTTTGATTTTAACTCGCTGTTGTTGAAAGTGAATAACAGGCTTAATGCTGAGATATCACTTGACTTGTGTGTTGTTCCTCTGTCACTGTGTTGTATATTTAAGTTATACAGAGAGGACTACATTAATCAGCATAGGCACTTCTTTGTTTAAATAGGAAAACAGGGTTAGTGCTGCTAGGTAAACAATGTTGAAATGCACTTTTTCTTAACCTTTTTTGCATCATTTCACTGTGCGTCATGTTTTCTGGTACAATGTAGGAAGTCAATTCTTTAATAGTTTCAGCCCTCGTGTGTGTTTGTTGTAAGTCATTTTATTCTGAGGGAAGATTTGTTTTCAACTGCTTCAATTGTGGCAGTTGTGCAAAGAGTGAAGTTCATGATGGGATAGGTCAAAAGCATATCTGGTAAAAGCTGAATGAATGCCTTCAAATCGTGGTTAAGTATCATTTTCAGGCCTCCAAGGCAACAGTCAAGAATGTATTACAGAGTGACCCAGACATGTCTTTGTTCAAATGTGCCTGCATGTTTTATTTACTGTATTCTAGAATTATTATTTGTTGTTATTTTTTTTTCTTGTTGTATTATATTTTCAACATCTTATCTTCTAAACAGCTATTACATTCTTTTAGAAATGTCTTAGAATTTTTAGCATATTATTGAATTTAAATGTTTTTGTTCCAGTATTTCTTTATCAAAAAGGGATTCAGTAAAAGTTAATATTGTTTGAACTAGATATCATTAGTGTTATTTTTTTTTTTGAAAGAAGTCTACAGCAGTTGGTATATAACATGAATCTGATATTTATTTGCATGTTATGCTTCAACCTGCTTCTGAAAAGGCAGCAATATTACCTTGAATAGCACCCTCCATTCCTTCCTTTATTGCCCTTTTGGATGTGGGTAGTGTCCAAGCCAGACACAGACCCAAATTTTCTGGAAATGATAAAAACAAGAGAAGATTCCAGATCTATCTTGCCATTATCCGTTGGTATACCAGAGTTTTAAAGTCAGGGAGAAGTCTGCTAGCTGATCGATGACCACATTCTGTTATCATGCATCCATTAGATTGGTTAATATCTTGCTCCAAGACTTGTACATCGCACACCATGAGTTGTCAGCCAGTGACTGAGAAATGTTTGTTGGTCTTTCTTTCTCCTTTCTTTGTTTTTTTCTTGATTATTTTGTTTGTTTGAAGACGTGTTCTTAATGTGCTCTTTTATATGAATGTGTATTACCTAGCAGTTAGTGGTAAGACACTTTGCCTGTGACCAAATGACTACCTTTTGCGAAATTTCTTGTTGCTTATGGAGGATGTCAAAAAATAAAAGTCAATGCTGATTTAGATTTCTTGTTATGCAGAGGTAGAATTTGAGTTCCTAGTTTTCTGCATGGGATTTTTCGTAGATCAGACCCATTTGACCAGTGCTAGTGCAGGATCTTTTGAAATCCTTGCAGAAGTATTGTTTAGTTGGAGGTAGTGACAAACTGGTGCTGCATTATTAAAAAGTTGATGCGAATCTGTGCATATTCTCTCACACCTCACATTCACTCGCATTCTAAATACCATGACGTGTATATAATATGTATGTGTATATTATGATGAATCTTCTGAAAACAGTATTTCTAGAACTATGCAATCTTTACACTTTTACATGTACATCATACAACTGCACCTCTTTTATGGTTCCATTGCACGATGCATCTCCGATTAAACCTCACAATGTGAAACGACGACGTTCACAGAGCCAGCTAGACAGCAAAGCTGTAGAAATTTCGAATTTGCTGAAGTTTAAGGCAGGCAGGCTCACACATGGGCAGAAAATGTTCTGTAGAAGCATTGTAGCATTACAACCGTCCTCAAAACAAAAGGATGAAAATTTCCTTTGTGCCTGTAGATGTGATATTTATGTATACTTGTTAGCAATATGATTGTACTGCACTTTTGTAGAAGCATTGAGCTATGGTACAGTCAACTCCGAGTTCATGTGACATTATTGAAAGTTTCCCTGACTCTTTGAAAATGAACAAAAAAAAAATAGTAAAGAAAAGAAATTGTGAAAATAATGTTAGGACACCTACATAGTAAACTGTGTCATTGATATGAAGTTTGTATTTTTTTCAGCTGAATCAAATATATTTCATGTTTTTTAAAGATTGTACAGAAAATATAAAGTAAATGGCTATCATGAAATTATTTTGTCATTAAATCACAGGATGTTAGCAGTTGATTCGTTGTTAACATTTTTGGTAATGTGCACACTGCCTAAGTATTGTAAGGAATATAACAACATGAATGTTTTATGGATGGTATCATGTTTAAAGATTGGAGCGTAAATAAAAACGAAACAATTTTCATGAAATAAAAAGTTCATTTAATCAAAAGTTGGTAGATCTGTGTACATTGTTTCAAATAAAGGGTAAAATAGCTCTCTTGTGGTTGTAATTTTTAACATTTAACTGAAAATAGAAATAATTTAAAATTGGCACCACAATGAAAGAGAGGAAATTGCGATAAAAGCTCTTCTGGCTCTCATGTTATGACATTTTGTTCACAGAATCTGCCACTCTTTTAAAAGACTTTTTTTCAGCAGCTGTAGAACATCACTGTCCCTCAGAAAACGTAAAGACTGTTTATGACACAACAGTTTTTTGCTGTGGCATTGCCAGAGGCTTTCAAGCAAAAATCATACCAGTGATAATTCCAACAATTTTCCACATTTCATGAATTCACATTTTGATATTCAGCAAAAGTGCATGTGCAACAAGCATCACTTGCAGAGGGAAAGCAAAACTCTGTCTCTTGCTCATATTTTCTGCGTTGTTGTTTCCCCTCCCCCCCCCCCCCAAAGATAATATGGCAGTATCTTTTGTGTATAAACTGATGATACAACTCTTTATCCATCAGACATTAATGAGTGGCATGAAGTATGATTATTTCCCTCATAAACCAATCAATATTTGTTGGTTTGTTTTTTGTGCAGTGACCCAAAGTTTTCACAAAGCCATTCTGTGCTATTCCAGCTCTGTAACTAACATTTAGATGCCTGTTCTCTTATTTTGATTTTTGATGGTGCTGTTCGTACAGTAGGGCGCTGAATTCATGGCTTATTTCAGACAATAAATTGTACAGTGCTTGATATGTGATTTTTAGGTTTGAGCTATAGCACATTGCCAAGAATTTGACCAATGTAATTTTTTTTTTTAAGTTATTCCTTTAAATGTTTCTCTTAACTTTTTTACTGCAAGATGACTATGCTTTCCAAGGTTTTTATTATTTGTTTTTGACCAAGATACAGTCACCATCTGATTTGTTTCGAGGGCAGTAGGTTCGATGATGCTAGAAATAAGAAATACACCACATTGGGTGCTCCATACTAGTAGGTTTGCATTAGATGAAGCAGCAATGTTTGATTAGAAGTTGTTACTCTTTATATTTCTGTATTGTGGAACAAATGGCATATGCATGCAAGTGTTTAAAAATGAAACTGTATATGCAGTGCATGTCTGACAAATTTGCCAGTGTGGCAGCTAGCTGTATTCCAGGTCTAAAAGATTGGTTTTTTTTCCCTCCCCCAGTTTGTTTTCTCGTACTTATTGGTTTCCATGCATTGAATTTCATTCCATTCTCCATCTAAATATCTTGGGCCTGGTATATTTTAGAATGCTGATGCTCTGATACAAAGATAAGATAGTTTGGAGTGGAAAATTTATATTTAAAGGGCATGGTTTAGGGGGAGGATATTTTGCTTTGCTATGAAAGAAATGCTCTTGCACACAGCACAAGAACTTCTACTTTCTCAAATGCCACTGGATATTGACAACACTGTGGCAATTTAGTCACAGGAAGTTCACACATAACTGATGTTGCACTGTTAGAAATGTGGCATTTTTAGTTATTGCTATGGTAACAGCGATTATTATTGTCTTGTCTTCAACATATCATTAGTGAATTGTTGTGTAAGCTCTGTAGTAACTCCACTGGACAGGTGACTATTATAACACCTTTGAACGAGCAAGGTCATTCACAAAAGGCAGGGTATGAGATAGTATTACAAGGCCAAGACAGGACCAAAAAAAAGCCATTGCACAAAATCTACAGTTTAACTTCAGGAGGAATAAATGTCGGACAGGTTGCTGTTAGCATTGGCATTTTATAGGACTCCATATCACACCTCTATCAGATAATCTTTTTTTAATGCCATTTGATTCCTTGCAGATCTTATTCTCATATTTTAAAGCACTACGATACATTGGTTACAAGCAGCAAGAGATAGTCACAGTTACTATAGCAGACAAAGGGCAAAATACCAATGTACTCTGAGCATTAAGTTTGTGCTGTCATGGCTGCAAGTTATTACAGCATACAATTCTTGGAAACGTCTGCTCAAAATGTGGATAATGTGATTTAATTGTCATGAGGCAAAGACATTCCTTTTTTAATAATCTTATAATGTTTTTTTTTTTTTCTTGACATGACAAAAAGTGGGATTGGAATTAATGGAGTGGATTGAAATTTAGGCAGTTTCACTGACTTACACCAGATTGAAAAGAAAATGTTACAGGCCTAATGTACTTACCGGTAAGTATGCAAAGCAATAAAACTATCGTGGCTCTACATTTAACAATGGGAAAGAATCGCATGCAAGTTTTGTATCGATGATACCCATGATCTCCTGTGTATTCATTCTATGTTGCTACTTAAAAACTTTTCATTTGCTTTTTAGTATAGTCCTGCACAAACTTGCACACTACATGCAATGAATTACTCCGTCAGTCTATGCAATGTTTGTGGCATTATATACTCTGCAGTATGGTTTTTATTGGCTGTAGAGAGAACTAATGGCACAAAGTGAAAAGTGCGGCCACATTTCTCTGAAGAGTGTGTGAAAAGTCACGGATCTCTTCATTTTGTCTCTAAAAAATTGATGCTGTGGCCCATGCTGTATCAATGTATGACTTCCAATGTTCATGACCAAAAGAATTTCTAACCTATTTATGGACCTGTAAGTTCTCACATGCCAGGGCATTGACAAAAACTGAAGCGCGGTAAAAGCACAACCGACCACCACTGCCCGTTGAGACTCACATGCTGCATAAGAATGACTCAAAAACCAGCAAAACCAAGAGTGGTTCCATTTTTTTTTTTTTTTTGTATGACTTCTCTGTATTTTTCTTGTTTATGTATGTGTTTCTCCCACATGGGAGATATGTTATTGTCATTTTGTACAATTCACTGCAAAAAATGAATTGACGTATTTAAAAGGAGGAGGAAAAAGGAGTTCCAATAAAAATACATGAAAAAAAAATATTTGAAAGAGTTCCTTGTAATGCTTCGCTGTTGTTATTTCTCTTTATTAAACATTATCTTTTGTCTTTTGTCAAAGTTTAGTGTGAAGATGTGTTCGAACAGACTGGTATAAAAATACATATATACGTTTGTATATATATATATATATATATATATATATATATATATATATATATATATATATATATATATACATATATATATATATATGAAGAGTTTGTTTGCAAAAACCGATAAGTCCATATTTGTCAAATGGAAATATTTGCGATTAAAGGTCAAGAAAAATAAAGAGAATAATAAGAAAATTTTTGCTTCTTTTGACCATAACTTCAAAAATGTACCTTTATGTGTAGTGACCAATATGTCATTTAGAAGGTATTATTTTGTACTTTATGGCAGATACCATACTTCAAAATCTTCAAAAATGGACTTATCGGTTTTTGCAAACAAACTCTTCATATATATATATATATATATTTTTTTTTTTTTTTTTTCACACAGGGATATTTCTGCTGTGTATAAGGAATTGATCAACTAATATGTCCCACTGTACTGTGACATGCTATGGTGGTTTATATACATGTTCACGAAACTGTTACATATCTATATAATTCTACAGATGACAAACTCTTGATACACTTGTAATACCCAAGACCTTAAAACTATGACAATTACCTTTTTTAAATCAGGTCTCTCACTACATTGTATATCATTGTACAAAAACAAAGAAAGATAAAGATTGTGGACATGCAAAAATCCTCTTGTTTTAAGAGGGATTTGTTTGAATGAGACATCTCTGTGATGAGGTTATACTGTACTTTCAATGAAACTGTCATCTTGCCCCCCCCCCCACACACACATACAAATTTTATTCACATACAATGTATAAACATTCCACTATACATGATACTTAATACATACGCTTCCTACTGTAGCATAAGGAACATAATTTTGATGTCATGTCTCTACAATGTGAGTGACATCCAAGTCACGGTTGTAACAGACACTATGCAAAAAGACCCAGTGTAGTTTATATACTGTATACGCCATATATTTCGCGAGTCTAAATTTTCGCGAATCGGGACTTCTCGACAATTTCGCAATCGTGGAGTCGTGTACTGAACGGAGAAATGTATACGCGTACGTCAATTGATATCGCTATTAGAGTCAATATTTTTGCAAGTTTTTAATTTCGCGAATAGCAGCTGATTCGCAAAATTCGCGAAAATAAAAACCTCGCGAAATATTTGGCATATACAGTATGGATATTCAATTTCAGAGAATCTAGCTGGTTTGGATAAAATAACCCAAATACAATGTAAATGCAATAACACTCACTTTGGCACATAGAATTCAGTATCGGTAGATTTGTAAATGCAATCTCTGCTTTTAAAAGAAAGCCACATGGTGGATATAGTTTTTCGGACTAGCAAAGATAATTTTCATATGGTGTATGTGTGTGTGTGTGTCAATGTTCTTTACAAAGTGTTCTCATCAGTGCCGGTCCTGAGGACTTCCCATTATGAAAGCCCACTGTAATACCTTAGTGGCCATTCAGAAAACAACATTGATCTATACATTGTCATATTCTTGCAACGCTGGCTTTCATGATGAGAAATTTCAGGAAACATAGATGAAATCCCTCACTGTAACATGTATTTATCAAAGCAAACCTTGTTTCCCTTCATCTGGGATGACCCATAACACTTTCTTGAATTCGTAAATACAAATGATACATTAGTTGCCACTTGTCATCCAAGACTGCATTTTCTGAGAACCCGACACCCTGCCATGAAAGTATTTCTAAATTGATTTCTGACCAGTTTGCCGCCGATATGAACAAGCACAGAAAGTCCCTGTTGTTATAATCGGCGTAACTGTTGTAATATCAAAAGATCCCTGGCAAAATGAGAAGTGCTCACAGTTTGTTGAACCATGATGTCATCAACAACACATGCAAGATCAAGTTTCTTAGAGACGGCATGCAATACATGTACCAAGAAATGTGATTGGAGACACAGAGAAAGTTTGCGAGATTTCAGTTTCAGAGTCTGTCTTTATTTCTTTCATTCATCTGTAATATTTGAATAGAATATTCAGGTGTGATTACACAATTGCCATTAACACATATAAAACTAAATTTACATCGCCTCTAAAAAAAACAATACTCCTCCGTCAAAACTACATCTCGGAATATAAAAGCGTAAGAGTACAATACAATACAGAAATATTGATAAAGGTAAAATTATCTTCATGGAAGGGTACATGTGTTACATTTTTACATGTCATATAAAATATATGTTTGATTGCACTGTAATAATTTGTCGACAAATTTTCAAAATGCCTCATAATAACCACTAGAATATCAAGTCATTACGCCCTTGCATTTATATTTGCTTTGACCAACTTTTGATAGTCATACCAATCTTTGTAAACACAATTTCAGTGATTGTTGATTTCAAGCTCAAAGTAATGTCCAAACCCCTTTCATGATGTAAAAATTGATACGATTCACTGCACTATTACACACAAATTAAATCACAAAAACATGTTGTTCATCCATCCATTCACTAGAATCTCTTGAATAGCTTTAAAAATATTGTTGACTGGCTGAACTTCTTTTAGATTAACGAAGATTCAAGCTCACTAGTCCTGCTGGCTATTAAGGTAAACACTTACTATACATTATGCTGTATATTTGCCATAAAGATAACATACACAACGTGGTATACCCTGCTCCCACATACAAGCGAATCCATCAGAATGAAAGAAAATAATTTAAAAGCGTCACTGAAACGACGTCAAACATTAATCATTCTGAGTATGGATGGGAACTTTTATTCAGATTCTATTCAGCCAAGTACTTGACAAACTGGGGAACAATTTGTTTGAGGTTGAATGTGTCACGTTATAAAAAGTAGTACCTATACAAAGCATGGTCTTATAAAATTGCATAAACTGTACATCTGTAAATGGCAAGCTGTTTTGCTGATACACTGTATATATGTCAATGTGATATCCTTTATACTCTTGATAAATTGTACAAAATAACATACATTCCTTCTGTAAACTATAGATCTTACTCAATCTGATAAAATGTACAAATTGTTAAATATTTTATTTTGCTATAAATGGAAACAGAAATAGCCAGTATCAAAATACACACCATCATTTTTCATATTCAAGTCAGGAGACTTCAACTCTGCATGAAACTGCGTGAAATTTGAATGTTTTGCCTCTAACCCGTTCTGGTGGCCTGTGTGTTAAGTCTACGGGCATTTCAGAATTCAGTATGGAACGGGTTAATCAACAAACTGAGTGTCAAGAGCACAAAATTACCCCGAACAGCACAGGTGAGGTGACATACCCCACAGATATTTACTATAAATCAGAAGTCCCCTCTGAAGAGATGACTGAAATCTTTGTTCAACAAGCCTCTGTACTGCATTAGAACCAGGGAATAACGCACTATGCATTCACTTGCTGAAATGAAACCTTTGCATATCAAATTTCTCTTTGCTCCCTCAAAAGAGATTTATTTTTGTGTTGGCGTGAATTGCAATGAAGTGGAGCTGACTAGATTTGGCATTAAAGGCTGGGTACAGCCTACAGGTGTTGATATCTCAAATTGCACATTCTCATACATACAAACATACAAACACATACAAACAGATGAAGACATGCATTCATATACATGCCTTCAAACATGGATCTGTCTGCTGTTTTGTTCCCCCCCCCCCTTTTATTTACTTCACCTGATCAACCCAAAGGCTGTGATACTAGCGGCAGTAGGAACTTAACGAGGCCAATCACAGGAGTTACTTCTGAGAGTGTGAGCTGCTGGCTTCAAGCTGTGTATGATGCCCTGTTTTAACTCCTTATGCTGCATTCATGAACAAATCTAGATGACACAGTCATGTCAGGACTCTGAAAACTCACTCCTTTGACGGTATACATGGTAAGATGCAGCATGTTTATTCCATGGCAGTTTCCCATCGCCCGTTGCCCAGCAGAAGATGGTTGGTGAGTTGTACAAACAGCTGGCCGTACCAGCAACAGAATTCCTTCCATTAATTGAAGATTTGGCACATGAGAAGAACTGGCCAATCTCACAGTGCTGCCAGCATCCACTCATCAATATCAATGAGCTTCGAAATTCCACAGCGCAACCAGAGAGATACTTGTGTGTGTGGCATACTACTCAGTGGGCAAGATATTATTCCTGAGTCAAGGAGATTTTTAAATTCTCTTCTCCAAACAAGAAAGATGCTTGAAGTTATAGATCAGAAAGCATCCCGCAGAATAAAAGAGGATTGGCAACTCTAAAATTTGAACCGTTCATCATAGGGGAGACACGTCTACTCAAGCATCACATTGCAAGCATCTACATATATGTATGTAGTACTAAAAGCTAATGCCCCGAATCAAGTGTAGCCCATGACTATTAAGCAGTCAGACATCATTATATGGTATAAGCAGTGAACCACTATATATGCACATCATTTGCAAAGTGCAGGAGTGAAGGCACCTATACTAAATGAAAATAAGGCTGTGCCTGCAACACCAGTTACCGCAAATCAGATGTGCAAATGAGCCCACCTGTGAGGTCTTACCTCCCAGACTACAGCTTTTGGAAATTACTGCACCAAGGTGACATTTGTTCTTTCAAAGAGTCATATTACTCACTATTTATAGAGAGGCCATATTTCACATCCACTGTGTGAAACTTTATCTGGCATCAATTGACACGGGGCAAACAACAGTCTGATAGTAAGCAAATAATCAACGTTGGTGAAGGTGATAGGACAAACTATCACTTCAGAGGCGATCTGGATGTAGCTATCTTTCTGAAGCGCAGCTGAGGAAAGATGGCGTACACAATCAGATCGCCGAGGAAGTGATAGTTTGTCTCACTGCCTGAAACTAAAAGTTGATTATTTCGCTTTATGTTCCACATCTAGGGTCCTAGATATTACCATTCTATTCCACATCTGAAACCGTTTTAGCTGTCTTTAGGTATCCTTGGGGTTTAGGCTACGTAGTTTACTTTAGATGTATGCGTGTAGATGACAAAACAACAAATTTTCTCCGCGCCCCGCGCATGGCACCGAAAACAAAAGTGCGTTGCACTGTGGTCTATCACTTGACCCAGGTCATATGATAGACCACAGTGCAACGCACTTTTATTTGGCGCGTACTCTAAATTGTAAGTGATATCACACGTTAGGACTGTGTGGACTAAGAGATCAGCGAAACAAAATGACTATCATCATAGAGTGTAACGAACTTTTCTTCTCAGGTGATGTGATGGGCAAAACTACGCTTTATCACGTGATCAGCTCTTGACCAATCCTATAGCAAGATTCTTAGTATGTGGAATATGATACTTTTTATCCATATTGAGCATCACAATACTTTGTACATGGCCTTGCATGCAACTCCTTGATACTATCAAATTTATTTTCTCTGAAATTAGCATTTTCCATGGTGCTTAACTTTACAACAACAACAACAACAACAACAAAACAAAAAAAACTGTTACAACACAACATACATGTATTACCTCTTGCCTGTCCCCTGGCAATTTTTTTGTTAGCCTGATGGACAACTGTCGTGGGTTATGCGCTGACCTGGATTGAGAGTTCTTTATTATGCATGTCTCTCCACTGCCCACACAACATCTTCATTAACCTCTCTCTGTCTTCCAGGGAGGGAAGCATCAATGTCCACACAACGTCCGGTGTGTGATGCCTCTCGCCTCCCTGCAGGTCATCAGACGTGAAGTACTCCCGGCTGATGTCGACCTCCACGTTGATGACCTCAAAGATCAGGGTGATGTCGCAGGACGAGAAGTCGCTCACGACCAGCCGCTTGAGATTGAAGATCGGCTGGACGTCGCCGACGGAGTACTGCTGGCTGTCCGGGAGGAGCTTGGAGAAGTTTGGAATAGGATAGCACACGTGGTCCTCCACGCACAGGGCAGCGTGAGTATTGGTCAGGATGAGGGATCTCGGGTAACGAGGGGTTGTCTCTATCACCGGAGGTTCGTAATCACTGTTGCTGATGACATCCCCAATCTGATGGAGCAGCATGTACATCAAGAGATGAACATCGTGGATATTGTGGGTGAGACTCTTGACCTTCTCCACCACAAGATAAGTAAGGTCATTGATTGTTTCCTCATTTGCATAGGTGAACTTGACCCCACCAGGATGTCGGTATTCCGTGATGACGGCTTCCTGCCTCGCCTTCATGGCCTCCTGGTAGAGATCGATGGGTGAGCCCGGCCTCTGGTCTGCCTCCCGGGGACTGGCTGGGCATGGCAGGGCCAGCATCAATTGCTGCTGGAAGTTGTGCGTCTCCTTGAAGCTTCTGGTGATCAAGGTCATGGTGTTCTCAGCCGACTGGCCAGTGAGTCGGATCTTCTGGTCAAACAGGCCAACCACTACCTCTTCCAAGTCTGAGAGCAGCATCACATGCTGGCAGCGCACCCTGTTTTCCATGGATTCCGTGGCATTAAGGATCACTCCACTGGCATGGGGAGCCTCTTCGAGTCTGCCCGACCTCAGCCGGGACTTGTTGACGGCCGAGTCGCTGCACATGCGCCGGTGGGTTTTCCACGCTTCGCGGTGGAACTTCACATTCTTATCGGACAAGACATACAGCGCCCTCGTGCTGAGCATCACGCAAGAAATCACTTCCTCTGTGGGACACGCATACGTGATCACGTTCGTCCAGAGTACATGGAGCAGATATTCGGCAGTAAGTCCTATCTGCGTGACATTCTCGTGGAAGTACTTGACAAGTTCTCTGGCAGACATAACAGCTAAGCACTGCATGGAAGAGCTCATCACCAGCTCTTTTCTCTGGATGCAAGATGACAAATGATCCATAACTGACTCCTCATACTCTGGGAGTCTGTGTGTCTGCACTTGAGGTTTGATATTAGGTGCAGTTATCTTGTGGCCAAACTCAACACTTGGAATATCTAGTACTGTGGTATCTGTTTGAGATGAATCTAAATCTTCAGTCTCCTCAGCACTCTCCTTTTCATCACTGACCTTAACTGAAATGTCTGTGTTTTCCAACTGCTCTGCAACTGTATCCACACTAGTGTCCTGTAACTCACTGCTGTCTACAGTTTCAGATGCCTGCTCCTTAGCGTCCTTAACTGTACTACCCTGGGAATTATTGATGTCTAGGTCTGACTCACTCTGATCGACTTTGGATTCAACGTTTGACTCTTCCAACATTTCTGCTGGTTTTTCTATCCTGTCAGTCCATCCAAGCAGTGCCAAAACATGACTCAAGACCTCCGTAACTTCTGTCTCTGAGGGGGACTTACTGGCAAGTTTGACCGAGCCACTCTTTACCCCCCTGATAACCCCAACCAACTCCTCCTGCTCCTGGGCCGTCATCAGATTCAGGTACTTCTCCAGGGTGGGGCCGTTGACGGCGGGCGGGGGCATGCCGGCGGCCTCGTGCCTGGGGCCGTACGTGAAGAGTTTGGGGCCCTGGAAGTAAACGGTGAGCTGGGAGAAGATGCTGGGGATGGATGTGATGCCAGCCTGGTTGTGGCGGCTCACCTCGTCCAGGATGTGGTAGGCAAAGGCCTTGGGACTCAACTTGACCTGCTGGAGTGGGCGTGGCTGGTCCGGGGGCGGCCCAGACTTGGGTTTGGGCGACCGTGACCTTGATCGTGCTCTGAAATAAGTTTGCAAATTTGATCTTTCACTTCTTCAAGCTTAAACCTCACACTGTAGAGATTATAAAATATACATCACTCTGACTGGTATATTTCCACTGACTGGTATATTTCCACTTAGAAAAGCCAAACATTTCTGTTGAATCTCATTAGAAAACAACATATTATGGCAGACTAGATATATCGCTACGGCGACTGATATGCCTCCGCCATTATGCATGGTTCTCCTAATAGGTCTATAGTACAATGTCTTGACAATGTGTGATGACAGTTTCACACAATTGGCAAAATATTAAAATGACAGGTTTGCCACAAATGTGCTGAATGTTCACTTTCCTAGAACTAGGTTCAATTGGATGAATTATTCAAATGTCAGAGTGCAGGTATTTGGGGAACTAATGATTTCTACTTGACTTTTGACCCTTTTATAAGTTTATGCTTTGAGTAATTTTCAAGGTATTGAGAAAAAGTATAATTTCAGTATCAAATGGGAAAATAGCATTATCTAAACCTGGTCTTTGACCGTTGACCTCACATTTCCACAGAGAATCACTGTTAGGTAGAACATGCATAAATATGTAAGTTTCATGATGATACCTTGAGTTACTTTCGAGATATGGAGGAAAAAGTGCAATTTAGTACTTTCACTTGACCTTTGACCTTTGACCTTTTGGCAAGAAACTTCCCCCAAAATATATATTGGGTAATACATGCCATACATCCAGTTTAAAAAAAAAAAAAAAAAAAAAAAACCTTCAGGCATATTGCATTTTAAGGAAAGTAGTGATATTTTGAGGAGTTGACCTTGACCTTTGACCCCCCTGACCTTTGACCCATGACCCCCAACTTCCCTAGATAATCACTGCCCATCGGTACAAGCATATACTAAGTTCTATGAAGATACCTTGAACCATCTGCGAGATATGGAGAAATATGTGGAATTTCAATTTTTTTTTCACAAAATAACCTGTGACCTTTGACCTTTGACCCTGTGACCCTAAAATCCACACAAAGTATTAGCCCCCAAGGATATACCCTCATACCAAGTTTGATGTAAAACCACCCCACGGTTCTTGAGATATCGACAAAAACAAAACGGGACGTACGGACGGACGGACGGACGGACGACCCGAAAACATAATGCCTCCGGCCACTTCGTTGCGGAGGCATAAAAAAGAATATGCACTGTTTGAGGTGAAAACTACATGGAACTTCATAATTAGCAGTAAGAGCAGTTGGGAGTAAAAATATTTCGTGCATGTAGAATGAAATTATTTGAATACTACAAATGTTTGCAGCTGTCCTTCAAAAGATCCAACAAAAAAATCCAAACCATCTAAATAATTTCCATACCCTACACTGTATGAGTACTTTGAAGAGACTTTAAAAACAAACCACAGTAAGCCAACAGATATGTGATACTCATTTCAATGACTGGAAACAATGGTTGTAGAGAGTAATGTGCGTAAACTCGTATATACTGTTTAATACCTTTTTGATTTGTCTTTTTTCCCTCTGCCCTCCTGTCCAATCTTCTTTTCCGCGACGCTGTCAACATCACTCCCACTGGGGTCAGACATCTCGTTGAAGATGCTGAGCCATGCCTTGCCCCCCTGTTGCCGTAGCGACTCTACCTTGGCCTTGAACTCGGGGTCGTCTCCTGGGAAACATGCACACAGCACACAGTATGGGCAGTTATACTACTGGCCGTTAAAATATACCTTGTAATACTACACATGGCAATGTTATGGTTATCCAACATTTGCCTAGGCTATATTTTGCTGGAATTTTGCCCTAGGGAAACAAAGTTTGCTTGCTACACTGTAAACCCACCATATTAGCAGCCTTTGGTTGGTCACATGCCAGAACGCCTTTCAGTTCATGACAACAAAACTTTCACCACTATAGGACAAAGAACAACTGTATAAGAAAACGTTTTGATACTAGACAAAACTTTATTCCATGTGAACAGGAATTAATCTACACTTGTAGATACAGGATTTTACTCTTCAATACATTGTTAGAAATAAACAGCCCAAGCAATAGAAAATGAAAAACAAACTAAACTTACAATCAAATGTATGAATATTTCTGATAGCACAAGTTGCCAATTTGTAAATCACCAGTATTGCGATTGCATTGCTTTGGCACTTGCACTCTCATGTATCAGTGACATGTATTTGAGTTTTATGATATGAAAGTTAAAAGACAGCAGCATATATTCGATACACATTTTGGCAACATACTGCTAAGTGATGCAATATACACTCATCACATATGCGCTGTCAATACACAAAATAAATTCTAAATGTTCATTATGTTCAGGCATGTGCAGTTGATTTGAGTCACTGAGACATAATGGTTCCATCCTGTTTATGAAATTCCTATCAGTATCATTATCTGTCTATTTTAACTACAAACAGGAATATGGCTTTTGGAAATCATTTTCCACAATGAAATTTGTCACATAAAAAATTTTGAGTTTATCTGCATCTGCAAGGCAAGCATCTCCTTGTCTGTACAGATCAGAGTGAAATCTTGAGAAAAGCCTGATGTGTAAGTGCCTAATGTTTTTCTACTAGCTGGACATTGGAAGTCACCTGTGAGGTTAGCAGGTAAGGAGGAAATTTTAGAGCCTTTCTTGGATGAACTAGGGTCGGCTATCGCTGCCTCGTGGACTACTTTCTGTGGGATGCACCAAGCAAACAAAACAAACACAAAACAAAAGAAAAAGAAAATCTGTTGGAAAATGTGCATTCTTTGGTGGTGAAATAAAAGCATAACTGGTATAAAAGGAGACTGAAATTGTTTGCTAAAGTTCAAAAATGTTGTCTACCTGCTAGTTGAGCAGTTATATCTCAAAGTAGAAGTGTACCGTGACAAGAATGTCATTCATTTCTGAAATGTAACAACATAGACCCAGCTGTGCCCAGACATGTACACTACCTACTTCACTTCTCTCTCACTCATTTTAAGGCAATATTTTTTCCAATTTGGAAGCATGATGCAGTCATGAATGTGACTTGATTTTGTTCCTTTAGGCTGTAAAAATGTTGAATTGACGTAGAAGACATTAAATTCCCTTGAATTTGCTTACAGCATACAATGTGCTAATTTGTGGCTGGTGCTTAAGATACAAGTGAGATTAGGTAGAATATCTTTGATCTTCACTGTGCTTGTGGCTTTCTGTGCATTGCTGTCTGAAAAATCTCTTTTTCTTTTCCAGACAGCTTTTGGGTAAGTTACAAGTACCAAATAGTTACAGAACTCAGAAAGAAGTGATCAACAGAAGGGTGCAGTATTCTGAATTGGCTTGATCTTTAGTGAGCAAGTGTATGGAAGAAATGTGATGGAATCGTGTCAGAAGAAATTTTGATGAGAGTAATTGTAACTAGGAAGGCGAGATCTGTCTACCACTTTTTCCAAACCTCGATGATGTGATGCACACTGAAATGAAGATAATGTTGTGAAGTGCACAACAAAAGGAAAGGCATTATACACAAATAATGTGGTACTGTATATCAAGAAATTCATAGCATTCCTTTTTCAGATATGTATGAACATCCTACACAAAAACAAAATAAACTAGAAATGTCGCTTTGGCAACTGGTATGCCTCCGCCATAATACATGATTTTCCCAATAGGTCTAGATAGTACATGTGGACAATGTGTGATTACATTTTCACAAAATTGGCAAAATATTGAAATGACAAGTTTGTCACAAATGTGTTGAATGTTCACCTTCCTTGACCTAGGTTTAATTGGATGAATAGGAGAGCATGTATCTAGGGATTTAAGGACTTTAACTCGACTTTGACCCATTCATACATTTAGGCATTGAGTAATTTTCAAGGTACAGGTGTGGAGAAAAGTGCAATTTCTGAATTAAATAGTAAATTGTTAACATTTTCATCTGGCCCTTGACCCTAAAATTCATAAGATAATCACTTTTCAGGTAGAACATGCATAATATGTACTAAGTTTCAAGATAACTTGAGCCACTTCCCAGATATGGAGGAAAAAGTTAGTTCAGCACTTTCACTTGATCTTTGACCTTTTGAGGCAAAAAAAGAAGAAAAAAAAAACTTTCCAGAGAATTTCTATTAGGTTACACATGTATGCATACACCAAGTGAAAAAAAATAACCCTGCTGGCATTGCATGATAAGAGGGAAATAGTAAAATTTTGAAGTGTTGCACTTGACCTTTGACCCCTGACCTTTGACCCCATGAACCCTACATTCTCTAGATAATCACTTCCAGTCAGTATATGTATATACTATGTTCTATGAAGATACCTTGAACAATTTTCCAAGGTATGGAGAAAAAAAAAAGAAGTTTTAACATTTTTACTTGACCTTTTGACCTTTGACCTTTGACCTCATGACCCAAACTTTCACCAGAGAATCTTAATTGGGTAATACATGTATACACTAAGTTTCAAGAAAATATCTTCAGGCATTCAATAGATATGGTGGAAATAGTGAAATTTTATGTATTTGACCCTGACCTTTTGACGTTTGACCTTTGACCTCATGACCCAAACTTTCACCAGAGAATCTTAATTGGGTAATACATGTATACACTAAGTTTCAAGAAAATATCTTCAGGCATTCAATAGATATGGTGGAAATAGTGAAATTTTATGTATTTGACCTTGACCTTTTGACCTTTGACCTTGAGCATGTGCACCCAAAAGTTGATAGGCACAACTTCATCCCCTAATACGCATACATGCCAAGTTTCATTAGGATACCTCAACAGGTTTTGATAGTTACCTTGTCCACAAAATTCATTACGGACGGACGGAAGGACGGACGAACGGAAGGACGGAAGGACGGACGGACGGACGGACGGACGGACGGACGGACGGACGGACAACCCGAAAACATAATGCCTCCGGCACCACTTCGTGGCGGAGGCATAAAAAGAGGAAAGTCTTATAAATTAAGACTCTCGCATCAACAGCTATCAAATACATGACAATGGGTAAGAAAATGAGACATATTGCTCTACCAAGTCTCATTTGTGATTTAGTGCAATATTGGAACTGACAATGAAAGCTTTTTTTTGGGGGGGGGGGGGGGAGGGTTCACTCTAACTAAATTGATCTTCAGGTTAGTCAATATTTTCACTACAAAATTATTTCAGAATCCTGCAATGCTTGCTAGAGTCACGGCTGATTACAAAGTAAAGTATTCCTGTAAGCTGAATCATATACTTTCTTGATGCAAAATGTGAATATCAAAGAGGAGAACAATACATGCTCCTCAAAGACAACATCTTTTGTGCATGTCTAATAAAACATTCTGCTCAGAGTAAAGTGTTGTAGATTCTGCCTGGCACAAAACTAGAGACCTAAGATAGAAGAGACATATACCAGTGGACAGGGAGAAGTATTGCATGATCAACTCTTGTACAAACCTTGGGAGAGTTGTGCTTTGAGCCCACAAAGGGGCGGTAGTCTTTGGATTTCTTGATTGCCTTCAGAATGTTGACAGTGTCCTGCAAGCATGGAGGTAACATTTCATAATAAAAATGTAATCATAACAAGCTTCTGAAAGCTTTTTTCCTCAAACATTTAGTGCAAGTATACATAGCACTGTTTTATGTAAGTATTCAGCAGGGATCATAGTGTTACACTTGGTTGTAGGATACAAAGCAAGACCATTTCCGCCGACCTTAAAGTTCACCAAATCGGACCAAATGGGAGTAAACTATGTAAAGACAGGAATTTTCATCACTTCCAATTTCTCTACCACAAACAGATGATCCCATTAACATTAAACAGAAACACAATGGTGGAAAAAAACAAAACTACATTTCTGGTAAAAAGAGAAGAAAATGCTTCTCCTACATCGGAACAGTTGGCAGGTAAGAAAGATTCATGCCATTCACATTTTGTGTGAGCTTCAAACTTCTTCACTAATAAGTCACATTCTTTGAGTAAATGGTGGGTGATGATGCTGTGGCATCATTGCATCATTGATTTAAAAAAAAAAATACAAAGTCCGAACACATGGACTTCAAAAAAAAGAGTCTTTCCTCTCCTGTCTACCACTGCACAATTCAAAAACTGTTGAGTATGGCAGTCTTGCCACTCTAAAATTTGTTGGAAAGGAAAAACTGGGCCCCATTTCATCGAAAAAGTGGATATGACGGCGACTTTTGCTAGAATGGCAATTGTCATGGTAATGACAAGAATCCAGCTTCCCAATTGGCTGTTGCTATGAGAAGTTGCTATAAGAAGTTGCCATTCCAGCAAGAGTTGCTATTCTAACATCCTTTATGAAGTAGGGCCCAGGTCACACTTTGAGGGTCATTTCTGACGGAACAGAATCCCACCTTCTCCTTCTCAGACGGCTTGTGCCCGTCCAGACTGAGCTCCATGAAGCGGTCTTCAAAGAGCTCCAGGACCTTGGTGCGGTAGTCCACCACATTGGTGACAGGGTTCTCGCTGAGGAGGAGCTGCTCCAGACAGGGCAGGTTGCAGACATGCTGGATCTCCACCACCTATGAATCGACAGGAAGAAGGGGACACCGGGGGATTAGAGTCAGCGGGCTTACTGTTCTCCAAGTCCTACGCAACTCTGAAGATTTACCTTACTGGAGTTGGCTACATTGCCAGTGATACATAAAAAATCAAACAAGGGGTTTCTCGCTCTCAAGGTATTTCATTATCTGTCCTCCAACATTTCTCTCTCACTCAAACAGATGCTGCAATTACAACTTCAAGACAGCTCTATGGACGACACATTTATAAAGGCCTCAATCCTTGAGAATGAGGATCCCATCTCCTCTTTCACAAGATTCACATGTAATTCAGAAATTGTGTTGAGCTTGAAATGCATGGTTAAGTGCTCATGTGTTTTGACCATAAAGATGAAGTAAATAGGTAAAGATACACATACGGTATATTTGCTTTCCACCCTCACTTGATTTCATTATGTTTTCTCCTATCATTATCCTTTTTCATATCATAACATTGCATCCAAACACTTCATAAACCAATCTACAACAATCTGTTACATCAATGGACATCAAGTAAAGTGTGTTCATATCATGTAGGCACATCCTAACATCATAAGCTGCCAATTAAAACCTTATAATCGTTCTAAAACTCACGTGCTCGATGATGTTTGACCGGATGTCCAGCTTGACCAGGGAGTAGAGCTTGGAGAGGCCCTGCAGGCTGGACAGGTCATTTTTGGTCAGGAGCAAGGTGTGGACATTGCCCAGCCGGGTGTTGAGGTTCTCCAGGGAGGAGAGCTGGTTGTAGGACAGGTTGAGGTGGGTCATTGCAGGGAGGTGCTGGAGGTGGTCCACCGCCCTCAGCTGGTTGTGACTCAGGTTCAGCTGCTGTACGTGTGGCAGCAAGCACTGTGGGGAGGGAGTTGGAGCAAGAATCAGCAAGGAGATGGCAGCCATCAGTCCGACGTATGGGGAAATTTTCTGATGGGTGTCCTTCTTCATCAATTGGCACATACATATGTTCTGAAACTAACTGTCACTATGGAAGGATTACACGTCTTTTATAATCTGTGATGCAGAATAATTACTATATTTTAAGATTGTCATTTGTTATGTAAAGTGGGGTTTCTGTAATACATTATGGTCATACCATCCCCTCCCTCCTTCAAATGCCTAGGGTGAGACACATGTAACCTGGCAAATCATAGTTTAAGTGCTCAAGCACAAAGGGGATGATGAGACACAGGGCCACCTGTTTCACATTGGGTGGATATGGGGGAGGGGGGCAAAGGTACAAAGGGAGTGTGAAGGGGGCATATGAGGAAGGGGCAGAGGTAGGGGGTGAGGTGAGAACTGAAGACAGGGAACGTGCAAAAGTAAGGGTACATGTCTTTGCAAGTGCAGATTTTTTTTTTTGCTGCTGTGCTCTTACAGCTGGATCAATCTATTTTAAGTTCTGTGATCTCTTTCATCTAAATTGGACAGCCATAGAACCTGGCTTGGATATCTTTTCTTTCTTTCTTTTTATTTGATTGTAACTACATTAAAACAGAATAACGATAATAATCTGGCATTAACAACTGGCATACTCATACTACCAAAATGCATACTGATTAGAAGGATATGCTTACCACAGAATGGTCAATACTGGTCAGGCTGTTGTGGCTGAAATCAGCCTGCTTCACTGCACTCCAGGGTGGCACTTCCTTCATGAGGTCTTGACCGCTGGCTCCAGCCAGGGCCTCCCACTGACCGGCATTCGGGAGAAGAATATCCTGATGTGGGAACATGAGACAGCAATGCTCCATTAACCCTTCACATCTCAGAGACCACATTTTCCATGGTTTTGGCACAGTATTCACTATTCCTATCATTCAATGATAGTGTTTCATAAAGGTGGAGCAGAAAATTCTCTTTCAATAACAGCCCTTTATTGATAAAATCCTTTGTTTCAGTTGCAAAAAATTATAAAAGCTTCTTGACTGCTATATCTATAAAATTGGCAACATATTTAAGGAGGAAGGAGTTCCTGCTTCTCTCTCATATTTGTTAACTTTTGTAAATTTCATTTTGGTTTTGTGTAAAAGTCAGGTAAGGCGATATAATGACAAGAGATAGTTTTAGCAGCAAAAATCTCCAAGGACTTGTTGGGTGAAGTCTTCATGCAGGAGATGAATGAGGGCAGACATGTCTGAGGAACAAGCAATACCTACAACGGGTATGAGGGTTCAAGTGTTAATTCATAACAATTACAGTTTGAAAATAATCAGACCAAAAAACAAAACAAAAAAAGAATTAAAAGGAAAGGATATGGAGTTTCTAGTTCTAAAATGTTTCAGGCAGAACAAATGTTTTTGATCAATACGCAAATGAGATGAGGTAAATACTGTAAAACAAAGAATGTTCGAGTGCACTTTAATTTCGCAAATTTTGCCAGCGTCAACATTCACAAAATTAAAATGCATGCGAAAGTTCTTGCCTACACAATGTGCATTGGATGCCAGTGGCAAGTAGCGAAAATTTCATGCTGCGAGAAAAGCAGTTGGCTCCAATTGTTCATGCCGCGAATATATCGTGTTTTACAGCAGTCTTAACTCTTTACAAGTTTATCTGCACAATTTCCTGGTCTTACAAAAGATTTAAACAAAAATATATATATATATATATCATCTTTACATCAACGTTGCTGTGAACAACAGTGACTTTTCTTTAAAGTAGGAGCTTCAGAAACTGAATTACTCTTTCAATTTTTAACTAACAGTATTATTCATTATAAAATGATGAAGCAGATCCTAATCACATGATTGGCTGAGCTGGTTGAGAGTGTATATATGTGACTAGGAATTTATATTGCCTATCACATAATTTTGCTTATGACCGGTCATTACTATTGAAAGTATGATGATTGGCTATTGGCACTTTCACATTGTGATGGTGACCAGGCAGAATGTCATTACTATTTCACTGGTGAAAATGGCTGATGCAGAATTTCTAACACCTACATTTTAAAATTCTTTCAATGATCTGCTTCATCATGATATAAAACAAGTACTACACATTATGTTCAGGCATTAGTAAAATTATCCACACTCGATACCTTCAGAGCAGTCCAAATGCCCTCAGCTATTGCCTCAGGTATGTGAGACTGTTCAAAGGTACCTTGTGCGAAAAAATTCTCATTAATGCCCTCACTGATGTATATTATTTGTAACCTGAGGGAGAACTATAAGGTAATATGTCAATGTTGCATCTAACCAGGAAACATCACACGAGTCCCTTCAGGATTTTGCAGGAATATGTATTCAAAGTTGAAAACTCCACAACTTTCTTCAACTTCTCTGTCTGGTTTCAATCAAACTTTCATTGATTTGTTTGTCTAGGTGTGTTCAAGTGCTCTTCCAAAGCGAACTATTCTGTAATATACCTGCACCACAGGAGCGCTGGAACGTTCCAGAAGTGTACCCTACCATACTGTACCGAGCAAAAAGTGGACCACTTTCCAATGTGCTCCAATGCTCCAAAAGTATACCATAACCATACCAGAAATTGACATGAGAAGAACGATTATAACATGCATAAAATATGTCATGATGCACAGAGTCAATTTTCTTTGTTTGGGACAACCGTAAGCAGTATAAGTGCACCAGTTGTGTACGTGACAAAACATCTGACGCCCTCTAAAAATATCTCACGAGGTACGCTTTCTCTGCAGAACGTTTGAATGCTCCAAATCTGGCATACGTTGACACGATACTCATTAGATTGGTTCGCCTTGGTTTCCCTTTGAGCGCTAAACACAGCCTTAGACTTAACTGTTTTTAGTAACTTAAACATGGAGTGAAGTTTTCTTTTTTTCAAATGCATGCCAGTAGCAGACACTGCACTCGACCCATGCAGAATACAGGCAAGAACTCACTTGTAAAGATGACAGTGTTCGGTTCACAGCCAAGAAAGTAATGTGCCGTTTCACTTCCTCTATGCCAGCAATGAGGTTCGCATTACATACATCAATCTACAAAGAGATAAAGCACATTCAAGTTTAGTTTCATATGTTACTTTCACTGTGAAAAATAGTCCTATGTGTACTTGGCCAGCAACATGGCAAGTTCTCAATGTATAACTTACACTTAAATTCCTAAAACCTAATCATGAATCATGAAGCCACAAAGATACAGTATCAGTATCGAGTAGCCATAAATCTAATAGCCACTGTGAATTTATTATGCTATAGGAAAACAAAACTCAAGTGACCAGTCAGTTGAAAAAACAAATGCAGTGATTCAACAGCTAGAGATAAAGAAAATGAACAAATACTTGGAAGTGTAGGCAGATTATACAACCACATAAATCATTCAGAAATCATCTAACAAGGCAACATACAAGTACCTATTAACTTTCTGAACATTTTGCTGACAAGTCTTGCATTTTCTTTAAAATGTCATAATTGTTTCTATATGCCCATTTGCTATAGGTTCTGTTGTCCAGTATTTACCCTTTAGCAGTGTTTTATTTGAAGGTAACTAAAGTGTGCATTGGACACATGTCTCTGGCCACTTACTAATGTCTGATACAAACAATGATAGTCAATAGATGAAATAAACTTTAAAATATTTTGCATCTTTGCAAATATTTCCCTCGTGTCCTCTTCAGTACTAAAACCCAAGCTTCCTGAATATGTCAGCCACATGATATATTTACACAGACAGGACAAGTGATAAAATTCAAGCAATTAAACTTCGGATAGTTATCATTGATCATCAATCTTTTTTTTTTTTTTCTTCTTTCTTAAAGAAAGGTTGGCAACATTTTCTTGAAGTACCTGTAGGTGTTTGATTGCTTTGAAGTAGGAAAGGTCATAGGGCAATTCATCTACTTTTCTGGAGCTGGAACCAAGCCTGGCAGTAGATCCTACAATCTGCAAGGGGAAAAAAAAATAGGAAGTGGAATCACAAGGAAACTGCTGAAGAGATGATAAAGTAAAATGGACCGAGAAAGGCCCTGTATTAACTCACATACCCTAGCACTACATTAGAAAGCAGGGGGAAAGGAAACCTACACAAATATCCATGGAGAAAAGAATTGTGGGATCAGAGTTATTATAAAAATAATAATGAAAAAAAAAAGAGGAAAGGAAAAGTTACTGGCATGTAATAAGCTTTGGGACATGAACATGAAGACAGCAAAACCATTTCCCCTGCTCAGAGCTGGGTCACAAGGAAACTTTCATATACAAAAATGACCTCACCATGGCATGTGTACCCAAGGTATTTCCTGAGTGATGGGAAATGATTCACAACTAGCATAGTAACCAAAGTCTCTTGTTCCAATGCCACATGACTCATATGGTACCATAATTTTAGCCTTAGAAGTAAAACAATGAAATTTATTCATAGTACCTTAAGTATGATTAATTCGACATCTAAATATAACATATTGCCAGTAGGGAGCATGAGGCAATTAACCTCTTTTTTATCATTACCTTGGTACACTTAGGAAACAGTTTAATTCTCACAATGTTTACCTACGAAATCTGTTGTTTTCAATTCTTGTCTCTTTTTTTTTTTCTGCAGAAGTGTCACATCAAGCCCATGCATCAGTTTCTAAACTTTTTAGCTCACATTCCCCCTTTGCCAACATCATGAAATAATGGCCTCATTTCCTCTATTACCACTTGAAATTCACTTATAACACAGAACGCAGAGAGCAAAGTGCACAGTTCATTCTCAGCTCCCATATAAGCCGGAATTGTCGGCAAAGAATGTGCGACAGTTTGACAAATTACTATTTAACACATCACAAATCAAACATGAGAGTGTGGGGCTTTGAAATCTGCAAAAATGGTTGGTCTAGAAACACTGTCACACCTCAGAATGACACAGTGTACACAGAAATCATTATACGTACCCGAAGATACTTTAGTCTAGACATGAAGTCCATAATGTGTCCAATGTCACTATGGGCATCATCAGAATCTAGAATAAAGAAGAGTGGTCAGAGTTAACCTAATAGACGAGTTTGTAATTCCACTTTGTGCATGAGCAGAAAAGGGTAATTTGTACCAACAGGCATTTTGGTTTGTTAATTCACTGAGATTGGCATCTGTGATCTCTACATGCATGTTATCCTTATTTAAATGGTACTTGCCAAAACATCCACCTGACAGCAAGCCTAATATTTGACATTATCAAAAGAAAAGGGTTGTTATTGTATTCCATACAAAGATGAAATTGATGCCTGTTAAAATGTCAACTGACGGACTGTTCTGATCACCTGGTATAATGCAGATTCATTCTTTATTTCAGCATGAAATCCATAAATTGTTACATCGGGCAAGCTTATACATTGTACCGATTTGAAAACGAGTGAAGGGCCTAACCAACTGAGAAAAAAATAAAGGTAATTTGTACCAATGTATACAGTACATGAGCTAATTACAAACTGGCTTATTTAGATTAATTACTACTACATGTAGTTAACACACCTGGCTTCTTCAATCCTTTGAGAATGCTCTGCTGCAGCTAGAGTTACGGATAATTTTTTTTTTTTAGGATCAGCCCAAAAGTATTCTTCATGTCATTGCAAGTACGTACATGTATCAACCAAGTAAAGATAGAATACATGTGTAAGTATTCTCACCATTCAAATGTTCAAACTTCAAAGTATTACTCTGATTTAAGTTCTACTCAGACTGGCAATTCTAAAACTCCTATCAAACAACAACTGAATTTAAGAACACAAAATAAGCCAACTATGACCAAGAATAGTGTCTATTAACAGGAAGAGTGTTTTCAAATGATGTAGACAACATAACTAACCAGCTCTTTAACCCGTTGAAGACAAGTCCCGAGAATACTCGGGCAAGTGTCTATGGGAAATGTATGTTATAGCAATATCAGTCCATCCTCAACAGGTTAATGATTGAAATGACATGGGGATAGTTTATTCCTGAAGTCACGCATTTATTGAAGATGAGTGGATGTTGCTTGGAAGTAAGGTCGACAATAGATGTGTGCTAATGATGACTATGATGAGGACTATGATGATGGCAACAAAAGCCATCAAAACTGCCATCACCACAGCAACAACATCCCCACCATATCAACATCACCACCATATCAGCATCACCACAACTGTATCACTACAACTCCCACCACCATCACCACCATCACCGACACCATCACTGACATCAACACCAACACTGCAACCATCATCACTACTACCACCATCACCGCCAACATCACCACCATCACAAACACCATCACTGACACGGACACCAACACCAGCATCAACAACACCAACACCACTCTCCTTGACCACACAAAACCCCAAGTCTGACCCAGGATACGACTCACCACATGTAGGCAGAGGCATCTTGAGGCGCTCTGTGATGGCAAAGAGCTGCATGGGAGTCATTTCACACACATCCTGACTCGCCAGAATCAGGTCTCCCTTTGCGAAGAGCTCGGCAGCCAGGGCTTGTGATACTCCATTGATGTCCTAAAAATTACACGTCAAACAGATATCCATGTATTGGTATAAACAGACATATGGCTGCCAAGAACTGTGTAATATATACCATATCATGCAAACTTGTTCCATGGTATCACTAACTTATCACTTTATCCATCCACTGGTGAAAGAGTTTAGCAAGCAATACAGAATAATAATGTTTGTCTGTTACAATACCATGCACAGCAATGGTTTGTATCATCACCGTCAACAATAACAGCAAATATATCATGTCAATGTAAGTAAAGAATTCAAGAAATGCCAAGATTTATATCAGCTCCATAAAATGCAAGGACTCTTAAATCTGGCTGAAAGAAATTCTGAATTAAATGGGATAACAGTGTACGAATTAAAATCTCAAGTATTTCCATTAATGGCACAAGTTACAGTACATGTAGGAGAGTAAAAATCAGTGCATATTAAGTTTCTATCAATCTTTGATCAACTGTAGTTGTTTCAATCTTTGTTCTTTCAAGAAAGTTCACGAACAACATCAGAATTAGGCAGCCTGTATAGACCACATGTTTATATGTTGTATCACTGCTCTAATTTCATTGTATACACTTAGGGTATAATTGCAAGTTTGCTATCCCCTGAATGTTTCCTTTTTCCATGATCTGACCGATTTCAAGGGAGATGAAACACTTACGTAGATGTCAAACTCCAGGAAGAGCATGAGTGGCTTGGGCATGATATGATTGGACTGGAGGATCTTGGCCAGATACGTCTCGAGGTCTCGCTGCCGCTTCTCCACGAAGCTCTTCGAGAGGTTACCAATCAGTCGCTTTGGGGGCAGCAACGACCTTTCAACTTTCCCCTGGCTCACCAGAGTCTCGTGCAGCTCATGGAACTCACTGTAGCGATGCTGGACGGTCCACTGACAATCCTCTACAGTCACTTGAATGGTGTATACCTAGCAGAAGATCAACAAAATGATGGCTGTTTCTTCCCAGGTTTAAAATAATCATCTCTTTATCTGTACATCTTTCTTTTGCTCGACATTTTACATGATCTTTAACATAAATCCTTCCTTTCATCATAATCATCAAATTGCTTTTGTAATCTTTAATTTTCACCATAATCATCATATTGTGTTTATAATCTTCACTTCACATACCGGTATTAATTTTTCATCATCGTGTATGACCCACATAAATACAATGTATACTTTCAACATTCAATTCAACAGTACAAATAATGTCATGGACATCTTACAGATTAAATTTGAGTGTTCCTATCATGAAATTGTCTATGTGTGAATTTTAATATTCAGAATGGGCTGGCATAAGTCTTAAAATCAGGTTGAGACAAGATGAATGACCATTTACTAAAAGTATACACACATTCAATGAATTAGAATGCGCAAATGCCAGATCGGTTGCCACATCAGTTAATTTGCATGAAGATAAACAATATTGAACGATGATACTTTACTGCATGCTGCATGAGCATATTCAAATGCTATGCAGTGTGGCAGTGTCTCCTGGATTTCTTCTCAGAGCAGAGGGAGCCTCCGACTCTGTCAAAATTGGAAGGTTTAATATTCAACTTGTACCTCAAGCTTCCATTAACCATAGAGTCTACATATACCATAAAATAGTCGGCAAATCTGGAGTAATTTGGTGGTACTGAAAGCAGTTAAGAAAGTAGACAGAAAGATCCATCTGTCTGGAGGAGTCTTTTATTTTTTTTTTTGAAGGAGGGGATCCGTGAAGCCAGACGCAGTCGAGGAACATATCCCCAACGACCAGCTAGGGCCTACATGCTGGACGTGTAGATTGTAGATACAGACCGATGTTTCGGTCAATTAAGGAAGAGGCTACTAAGTAAATTAATTGAACTAACCACGACATTGTACATTAACATGACCAAGTAGGAGTCCTGACAACAGGAGAGCTGCTAACCCTGGAGCGCTCCCCCTTGTAGTTGTAAGTTGTATTTTACAGTTGTAAACAGACCGCAGTTTAGTCGATAGCATATTTATACGGACGGTTAGGGAGCTCTGTTCTGTTGACAAAATGCAAACCTTTTTTTTTTTTTTTTGGGGGGGGGGGGGGAGCCGGGAGCTGCACTGCTTACGTTTTACACAACTCACCAGGCACAAGCCCTGCCAGGTGTCAACAGAAATTAAGGTCTTAATAAACCCTTTGCCACTGTCATGTCATGACATTACTGTATCTTCTACTCACCGTGTGTTTCTCGACCTCCGCTGTGGACACGATACGAACTTCCCTCTTTGGTGAGGAAACCTGCTCACCGAATGAATTCATCGCTGCTTGGCTTTTCTAACTCACGTAAAACATATATTTAATAAACAAGAAGTCATCAAATATTCATCAAGCGCATAGATAGGCCGTCAGCCAGTTTTGTCGGAGGAAGACATGCTAACGTTGTTAGAACTAGAGAACTTCGCCACCACATACACTGTAACACCGTCATCACCACCAGCCAAACACTGCATGCTATGCTGCGGCGGCGGCAGCTCCCCACAAGTCCCACCCACAGCAACAGGAATCGAATGCACTACACTGTATACTAGCTGTACGCATAGCAATTTTTTTTTTTTATGTGTATGTACTGCAAACTGTATGTTATTGCAGTATGTAAGAACCACCACCTGACCTGCTACGGTATCCTCAAATTCGTCACACTTTTGGCTCGTCAAGAAAAACAAAATGACGATGATGATGATGATCATCATCATCATCATCATCATAGTTCATTTGATCATAATAATAATAACAATTATAATAATAATGATAATAATAATAATAATAATAATAATAATAATAATAATAATAATAATAAATAATAATAATAATAATAATAATAATAAATAATAATAATAATAATAATAATAATAATAATAATAATAATAATAATAACAATAATGATAATAACAATAACAATGATATCATTATCATTATTATCGTTATCATTATTGTTATTATTATTATTATTATTATTATTATTATCATCATCATCATCATCATCATCATCATCATCATTATCATCAATTATTATTATCATTAATTACAAAACGCAACAAACCCATGATTTTCGTTGTGGTTTTGTTTTTTCGAAGGCACAAATGCGGAAAGTATTTTGGGGATATCGCTCATGGGTTCAGAACCCCTGTGGAATATAATATATGTTTTCCCGGTAAATTTCATATTTCTGTCATTCAAGTTCTATTCCGAGCATTCGATTTCACGCATTCCACTCTCGCAGCATTGAATTAGCAATCAAATTCAAAATCCCGTCATTCGAATTCACTATCCGAGCATTCAAATTCACTGTCGGAGCATTTAAATTCACTATAGGAACATTCAAATTCATTATCGGAACATTCAAATTCACTATCGGAGCATTCAAACTTAAGAAAGGAGCACGCATTTTATCTATGAGCATTAAAATTCATGTCAAGCTGGCGACGGAATCTCGTTGGACATTAAAATTCGTGAATAGGCAACAATGTTCCAAAAAAAAAAAAAACTGCATTCAGTTTAATAGAAGTCCTGAATTTAGATAGTTTGGGGCCGTGTATGCATGATTTTTTTTTTTTCATTTGGCTTTGAATATATTAGAATTTATGATGATTATCTATTTTGCAGTAGAGGTCCACCTGTTCAGTGAAAATGTTGAACTCGCGCTTAGCGAAAAGGAATATACAGGCACATGTTCCCCGGATTGGACATAAAATGGATGTCCCATGTGTGTGAGAGTCACAACGCATGCATGTTAAAGATCCCTCTATTATATTCATCGCAAAGAGCTAGGGTTTTAAAGGCTTACATCCAACTGGACCCCATATGGAAGACCAGCTATTGCAGCTGAATATGGATCATCCACTTATCTTCTTTGATGAAAAATGAAACAAACAAACAGACATTATGCACTGTATAGGCCTACAGACGAGCATAATACGAAGGGTTGGTTGACACCTTCGAAAAAAAAAACAAACAATTTCGACTATATTGAAACTGATACATGAACATTTTATACGTCTTGTTTGTTGTGTATTGTTATCTTATTGGTTTACTTCTGCGGGACTATGTGAGATCATTGTGTGTCAGTTTGTTTTTAAATTGATGAATTGTCATTATGTGGTTGGTGTTGGGGCGTTGTCAGCATGCTGCATCACCAAGAAATATGATTAGATTGTCGTTGTGTTGTTTGGATGCACTGCTGATTGGACCTTAACCTACAATTTGAAATTTATTGAGATGAAAAACAAAG
Organism: Diadema setosum; assembly: GCA_033980235.1. Taxonomy (NCBI): domain Eukaryota; kingdom Metazoa; phylum Echinodermata; class Echinoidea; order Diadematoida; family Diadematidae; genus Diadema; species Diadema setosum. The sequence continues at coordinate 42,971,412 of CM067060.1, forward strand.
AGTACATTAACAGAGAACAATGTAGAACATGTAAACAATCATAATTACACTATATGCAAGCCTTCATTGGTTGAGTTGGCCCTTTTTCCTTTCTTAAAAAGTCGTTAATAAATTGATTGCACAAAGTAGGAACTTGATCGCCTAAAAAAAAATTGAATGCGCGAGTAGGAAAGTATCTTGTTGATGTTATCTTGTTGATGTACGTTTATCGAAATTACTACAAATTTGTTTTGTTTATGCATTGAATATAATTTCTCATGTTTATTTAATGGAAATGAAAATAAAGTTGAACTGAATTGAAAGTCGGTGCTCGTGAATTTGATTTGACGAAAACGAAATAGAACGCCCATAAATGAAATCGATCGCTCGGATTCTGAATTTGAATGCCCGAATATTTTTGCGTGCGTGCGTGCGCTGTGTGAATTTGAATGACAAAAGTATGAACATGATGAAATTGACCGGGAAAACCTATATATATATATATATATATATATATATATATATATATATGTAAGAAACCAATGAACTGAAAGGGCTATACCTGCCAATAGAAAACGGAATAGATAAATGAAATGAAAAATCAAAAGTTTCAGTGGGAGTATTCAATATCTTTTACAAATTTAAGAGTGCAGCTCTGTTGGAACCTTGTATGCACTTTGTAAAACGTAGTGATGCCAGTTACCTCAGAACAACTACATCCTATCAGTGCATGCCTCTGATTTCTATTTTCCGTGAACTGTTTTGAAATTTAAAATATAACATTGTGTTGAAAGTTTGAATGTTCGTGTGTTTGTGTGTTTGTAGGCCTATTGGGGTAATTTTGTCGACCTAAAAAGACAGGTTGAAAGACGGCTCTGATGGCTAAATCTGAGATTAAAGAGGAATCTAATGATATTTCTAATACCACATAGGACTATATACGTAAAAGCATACACTTTTAGCCTATACATATCATTTTATTTACCATTAATAGTGGGGCAAAAGACCTATATCCGCTACCCCCTTGAGGTATAAAATCAGAAACGGAGTGAATGATACCACAAAAACGGAGGTGCTGTCAGACCCCTGGGAATATTATATATATATATGAAGAGTTTGTTTGCAAAAACCGATAAGTCCATATTTGCCAAATGGAGATATTTGCGATTAAAGGTCAAGAAAAATAAAGAGAATAATAAGAAAATTTTTGCTTCTTTTGACCATAACTTCAAAAATGTATATTTATATGTAGTGACAAATATATCATTGAAAAGGTATCATTTTGTACTTTATGACAGAGACCGTACTTCAAAATCTTCAAAAATGGACTTATCGGTTTTTGCAAACAAACTCTTCATATATATATATATATATATAAAACATGGTGAGATTGCACGTATTGGCTCAACGAAGAAATGAAGAAGCAAACTGGTAATGCATTTTTGGCCAATTAAACATAGGTTTATTTCAATTTTGCTTTGTTTTGCTAACGTCATTGTCAGACTCCTTAAAGGACAAGTTCACCTTCATAAACATAAGGATTGAGAGAATGCAGCAATATTAGTAGAACACATCAGTGAAAGTTTGAGGAAAATCGGAGAATCGATGCAAAAGTTATGAATTGTTAAAATTTTTGCGTTGGAACCGCTGGATGAGGAGCCTACTAAGGCTCGTGATGTCATATAAGTATAACAGTATACAGAAAATGTAAAGAAAATTCAACATATTTTCACTTTTTCCCATAATAAAAGAGCACTTGACTTGCCTCTTGCCAGTAACGAGTCAAGGGAATGTGTACTTTTTTCAAAAGATGAAATTTTGTGACATTCTCTTTATATTTTCCTTATATTGTTGTACGCATGTGACATCATACACTGCAGTAGTCTTCTCATCCAGCGGTGACTGCACAAAAACTTCAAAAATTCATAACTTTTGAACGGATTGTCCGATTTTCCTCAAACTTTCAATGATGTGTTTTACTAATATTACTACATTCTCTCAATCCTTATGTTCATGAAGGTGAACTTGTCCTTTAAGAAGGCGTATATAGGACGCCCAAATTTTGATTCGAATAAACTCATGCTTTATTGGCCAAAAATGCATTACCAACCCGCTCTCCCAAGGGGCCCTTTTAAATTCCGTATAACTTAATTGCATAATCTGTTTAATGTCTTAATGGAAGTCTTCCAAGTCTGGTTATTTGTTTTTTCATTATGAGATGAATTATTGAATGTCCTATAATAATGGTCATTTTCAATTATGCACACTTCGCTCCATCCAAACAGCAGGTATTTAAAGTCGTGTTTGGATATACACATTCACATGTAGATTTTATTGTAGGCTCTCCTATACCTGCGATTGATAATCATATAACATTATGTATATATATATTATATATATATATATATATATATATATATATATATATATATATATGTATATATATATATATATACATATATATATATATATATATATATATATATATATGTATATATATATATATATATATACAGTATATAAACCTGTTATTTTAAATTTTAATATTGTTCTTGTGCTTGTAGTTGTATTACTATCACTCTCTACTGAAGATATGAACATTTGTCATATTACTGTATTGTCTTTACTCCTTCTTTATAATTATGGCCTATGATGCTACTTCTACTATAGGCCAGCGACTTGATATATACCAGAATCTGGTTCACATTGTCTTGTTAATTCAAAATGTATGCACTAACCGATCGTATGGTGTCAATCAATATGTACAGAAAACCTATGTTGTGCATACTTTGTGCGTTATACAGGTGTTATACACGTGCAGGAACAAACCATAGACAGAATCCATAGATAACGTGTATACGAATATCATTTCGAACTCATAATTATATCGTATAGGGCCTACGTTGCACGGGTTTCTTGTGTGTTGTTACGTGTGTTACCGCGCAGTGCATTTTATCCATTTACACAGGCTGTTGTGATAGTAGTCATGTCGAGGCCATTATGGCATCGCAAGGAAACGTGGGGTGTGTGCGATTGTGATACATTTGTACTTTGAGTTCCTGCGCCCGCATGCTGCATTGTAGGCTATATCATTCATCACTCCAGCATTTAATGAAAATGAAGCAGGAAATAGACAGATTGTTTACATGTTTCCGGTTCTTCTTTATTTCTTCTTCAGTACCAGAGGTAAAATAGGAAAACGGATATAACACACGGCGCAAGGCTTTCCAGAGAGGAAGGCGCAGACAGACAGACCGACAGATATACAGACAGAGGGAGGAAGCGAAGGTGCACACATGGGAGATGGAGAGGGGGGTCTGAAGACCCATAGACCAAGCTTTAGGAACTATTTAATAACGTTATTTCACTCTTCTTCGTCGGGAATCTTCTATAATAAAATCTGATTAGATATTTCCCCTATAGATTATATAGTTTGATAATAGAGTCAAATCCAATTGAGTGATGTATTCCTACTAATCATGGGATCATAATACTATGTGTTGAAGAAATATACAATTGTTTTGACGCTTGTGTTATCCATGTATATTGTTTTGATATGAAAATAAAAAAGGAATTAATTGAATTACTGAAGGGAATCATTTCTATTTGAGTGGCGTGTTTTCTACCTGGCCAGATCATTACTTCTTACTTTTCTCTATAATCAGCCGTAATCCTTGTACCAGTCGTGCATGGTGCATGGTAAACTCTAAACACACTACCTTGGAATCTGACTTTCCTATTTACACCAACACCTATCAGTAAGTTGCTTACTGCGTAATGATATATCATACTAATACATGTATCTTAGTATATATCATGCTAACATCTTAGTTTTTATAAGATAACTTTGTAGTCTCCGAAAATTAATTATATTTTGTGTCACATCCAATGACTTGATCATTATACTTATGTTAACGGGAAAGAAACGATTCAAAGTTTTGTTTGTTTGTTTGATTTATTTATCTATATTCTTCAACATGATTTCATACATGAATCGAAATTCTTTTCAGTAATATCTTAGAAAACATCAACTAGTTTAGGCCTACATAATTCAAAGGAAAAAAAAGAAATATGTACATGAATTGCATTACCAAAAGATATTGTATTATCAAATTTGCAAATAATTGTCTAAGAAATGAGACAAAGGGTCTTGCCTGTGACACTGTAATAAAGATCTATGTCTAATGTGGCAATGACGTAAAAAGAATTATCGCTCTATCAAACATTAATGCATTACAATCAAATTGAGAAATGATACGTTTGTAGTCCAAATGAATGAGATAAACATGACTGCACTCTAGATAGCGTCCGCAAATTTTTCCATTGGTTCATATTCGCTACACGAACATTTAATCTACGTTAAACATAATGCATACTCCATCATTACCATATTGATGCAGCTTGATTGCAAAATAGCAACTATTCAATAGCTTGTAATAGGAAAAAGAATGAAATCAATTCAATGCAATTTTCTTACGAAAACCTGTGCCCACTGCTTGCCGCGCAAATTCTGCATTTACTTGTTAAATGATCAAACATAATGACAAGCTGTCTATGAGGACAATACTAGTAATGTTCTTGATGTTGCCATGCAGTCTTAACTCAATTTCGCCCACAGAGTGTTGTTATCATCCCTTTGATAACTTAGACAAGAATTATAGAATGATCTTTAGAATCTCTGCAATCTAATTGGTCAATTAATCATGAATTGATTTTTACTGATCCATACTGAGCGATGCGTCCGGAAAAAAAAAAAAAAATCCGAACGCATGGCTCAAGCCTCGTATAGGGTTGTTGGTGTACCGGACACATATTGACATGCTGGGGAAAAAGGATGGATTTCATAAATAGTTATTTATGGGCCCATTTGTTAACAAAAATGATGCACAGGCCTAATTCTTGGATCAGTAAGAATTGGATGCTCTCGTTTAACTTTGGAAACAGTCTATTCCAAAGTTAAACTCCGCGTCCAATTTTCACTGATCCATTCTGTCCTTTGCATCATTAGTATATTAATCCACTGTTACTGTTGGTTTCATCTGTTTACGAGTCTTTGTATCGAAGAATTGCCAATCCATCACCAGCGATTGCTCATAACAGTCCTGAAAGCATCCCTAAACATTTTGATAAATTAATATCACCGGGCGTCAAAAAGTGCCGACAGTGTGATATGCGATCACGGTCCTGTAGTTGTACTGTCCATGCAGTATCCCCTGTAAAGGATCATCTCCTCTTGCGATATGATATTCCGACATCGCACCAAATTGAACGCGCACTCGCTCTGGTACGTTCCCACCGTTGTACAGACGGGATCGAGGATGAGCTCGCAGGTTGTTGGGCAGGGCAGCGGCGTACCTGTCGTCGACTCGGGACCGGAAGTAGCGGGCTCCGTTGCTGGTGGGTTGGTACTCACTGGTCGAACTGTTGTTGGGCGATTGGTCAGTGGCGGCTGTGTTGTTGTCACACGGCGTGGCCTCGTCGTTGGCGGCGCTTGTGTTGTTCTCCGTGTGGTTGTGGGAGGAGGTCGTCTTGTTACCGGCCCTGAAATTAGAAAACACATAACGGATAAATAAACTATCTGGGTCAGAGATTAGAATGACCATGACAATGTACTCTTTCTTACACTACCTTAGGTAAAGTGACAATAAAAAAAGATGACCCTGTCTAATCAGTGGAAAATAATTGTCAAGTAATGTCTGCGTGTTATATATGAATTTCTGAGCATAGGCCTACTCGTCATGGCGATGTATATTGCTGCTGCTGCAGATGATGATGATGATGATGATGATGATTTGTGTGTGTATGTGTGTGTGTGTGTGTGTGTGTGTGTGTGTGTGTGTGTGTGTGTGTGTGTGTGTGTGTGTGTGTGTGTGTGTGTGTGTGTGTGTGTGTGTGTTGATGTGTGATGGTTTTGACGCTCATCCTGATGAAAATCTTGACAATATCTGGTGTGGAATTCATGACAGTCAACGATGATTCAATATATTGCTCGTAATATCACCTTTTGAGTTTTGACTCCATTCATAATAGACACGATGAAGATGTGTACACTTTGCTCGGTATATTCAATTGGGATGCCAAAGACAGGACAGTGTATTTCAAGAATGACGGTCCGTTCAGCGTCAGGTGTATTTCAGGAAAGTTTTTCTTCAGAGAATTTAAGGAAGACAAAAGTCATTTGTCGCTGCGTACATTCCAGTATAATAGGGTTGGAATGGGTGTACAGTACTGTGGTATTGTGGCTACACAGCCGGCGTTGGGTTCATGTTTTACATACTATTATTATCATGTTGCTATTCATGGTAGCGCGTCAGGTCGGGTCAGGTTAACTCTTCTCCATGTCTGTTTGGGTCTATACAACTTCTTCGTTTTCCTTTCAGGTGTCCAACGAAGACACACTCTAGGAAAAGAGTTTGCGTCCATTAGTAAGACATGTCCAATCCATCTCCAACTCTTCCTGGTGATTGGTTTCCAGGTCCTCAGTGCAACACTGTAAGACGAGGGTGCGGTTGGAAATCTTGTTGGGCCAATGGATGCGCAGGATTCTCTGCAGATATGCCGCGTGAAATGCCATTAGCTTAAAGGGAGCGTATAGTTCTGGTTGAGACCTAATTTCAGGTTTCTAACATTTTTTGGTGAGATAATGAGAAACCTCTTATGACACATGGAAAGAGCATGTAATTCTATGTGGAATTCAACGTTTATTTGATGAAAATTGGTTTTGAAATGGCTGAGATATCCAAAAAAGAGCGATTCTAAGAAAGTGTGGGACCCACACTTTATTACGATCGCTTTGTTTTACTTTGTTTTTGGATGTTTCAGTCATTCAAAACCCAATTTTCATCAAGTAAACGTTGAATTCCTCTTAAAATGGTATGCCCTGTACTATATCATAAGTGTTTTCTTGGTATCTTGCAAAAAGTTAAAAGCCCAATTCTCATCTCCACCAAAACTGTACCAACCCTTTAAATTGTCAGCATCACATAGTGGTCAGGCAATGGGGGGGGGGGGGGGGGGGTGATAGTAAGAGCGCCCTCTGAGAGAATGATGCAGACACTGGAGCTGGAGAGGACGTGAAGGGTGTCTTGGTAAATAGTCCATGGTGCTAAATTATTATCCTAGTTTTTGGAGGTTAGATCGTGAAAAAATAGTACCATATATATCGTCAGGTTGATTTTCAGCAATTCTTACTTTTTGTCGTTCTTGGCCTCGGTTGCAGCCGGCAGGGCCCCCGGTAAGCCACCCTCACGTTTACGCCCTCATTGCAGGCGTATCTCCTCAGATGGCAAGCCGACCAGAACGATATGCCGTTTGTCCCACACACCATGGATTGCCGTGACGGGGTCCAGCAATATCTGATGCAGTTCTTCTGGGCTGTGAGAATGGGAGCAGAGACAAGTTGCGTTGAAATACTTCTTTTATTTTGAAATTCTTTTATGGTGGGTGTGTTGCAAACATTTACATGTTACAACAAAGTGCATAATCACAAACCACGATTTTCATTTGAGCGTTTCAACTACTTAAGCAGCATTGCTTTCAGGCTTTAACTTGCTCCGCTGCCTCGCGAACATAAATATCCTAATTATTCTTCTTAATTGTTCTATTAAATTGGTTGTGTGTGTGTGGGGGGGGGGGGGGGGGTGGAAATGCTGCTGTGATTAACCACAACGCAGTCTATACATAACACTTAGCCCTACTGTCTATAATATAACCAAAAGTACGCGTGGAAGACTGAGAGGTAACCCAAATCAACAGAGTGCCCGTTGCTCATGCAGTGATCAAAACATTGGTTCCCAGAATCTTCGCAATCTGATACATTGGTTTCCTCAGGAAGCATTTCTATTTTGTGGCCACATTCATTACTTTGTAAATTCTATTGGGGTAAAATGAAATTAAGTTTAAAGTGGAGTGAATTCGTGTTTATGATTTTTCAGGAGATTATTGCATAAGACCATGAATGAAATCCGTACCGGAGCAAATATTGTATGATATATATATATATATATATATATATATATATATATATATATATTAATATTCCTTAAAGCATCTGAGTCAAACGTGATGATATTCGTTAAAATCGATTGGAAAATATTTCCCTCTGAAAATAAAACAAACATGCGGAGGATACTAATAGGAAACCTACCCTACCTCTTTGCTTACCAGAAATTGCCTGAATATGAACAAGGGTTTCTTGAACAAAAAAACAAACAAACAAAAACAGAGCTATAGAAGAATAGATTAAAAGTGTGTGAGTGTATGTATATTTCTTTTTGCACTAACAGTGGACACTTTATTGTCTTACTTCCCGAACATTCTTATGCTCTACCGCCATCTCTTGACTCATTATTATCATCAGTGATCAATCAACTGCCGTTCGGTACTTCATACGCTGTCCTCTTTCGTGCTTTTTCGTTGGAAAGGGGGGGGGGGAGGGAGGCAGTGGCGTATCTAGGGGGGCAAGGGGGCACGTGCCCCGGGCGCCACTCATTGGGGGCGCAAAAAAACGAAAAAACGAAAAAAAAAAAAAAGAAGAAAAAAAAAAAGAAAAAAGAAGAAGAAGAAGAGGGAAAAAACCAAACAAAACAAAACTCGCCCCGACGGGGGAGGAGGAGGGGGGGGGGGGGGGGGAGGGAGAAGGGGGCAGAAAACCAAATCAAACAAGATAAAAACAAAACATGATGATGACGCGGACAAATAACAATGTTTATTGTGTTTTTGTGTTCACACAAGAATTCCGAATTCCATGTTTTGTAAGCTGAAATACAAAAATTTTCGGCTCGCTCGCTGCGCTCGCTCGCCAAAAATTAACAAAAAAAAAAAAGAACAAAACGTGATAATGACGCAGAAATATACAAATGTCGACTCATTACTCGTGCATACAAATTTAGAGTATTTTTCAAGTCCTCGGTTTGTTGGTATGAATCGTTATGTATAAGGCCGTCGCTATATCTTGATTAGAATTGTAAGATTTAAAGGGATGGTACAGTATTGGTGGAGATGAGAATTGGGCTTTTAACTTTTTGCGAGATACCAAGAAAACACTTATGAAATAGTACAGAGCATACCATTCTAAGAGGAATTCAAAGTTTATTTGATGAAAATCGAGTTTGGAATAACAGAAACATCCAAAAACAAAGTAAAACAAAGCAATCGTAAAAAAGTGTGGGTCCCACACTTTATTAGAATCGCTCTGTTTTGGATATCTCGGCAATTTCAAAACCAATTTTCATCAAATAAACATTGAATCCCTCATGGAATTATGTGTTCTTTCATATTTCATAAGAGGTTTCTCATTATCTCACCAAAAATGTTAGAAACCTGAAATTAGGTCTCAACCAAAACTATACCATCCCTTTAATAAGCAAAAAAGACAAGAATTCCATGTTTTGTAAGCTGAAATACACAAGTTTTCGGCTCACTCGCTGCGCTCGCTCGCCAAAATTTATCAAAAAAAAAAAAGATAAGAACAAAACGTAATGATGACGCAGAAATATACAAATTTCGGCTGACTCGCGCATATACTAATTTAGAGTATTTTTTCAAGTCCTTATTTTGTTGTATAAATCGTTATCTCTAAAGCCGTCACTATATCTTGATTAGAATTGTAAGATTTAATAAGCAAAAAAACAACAAGAATTCCATGTTTTGTAAGCTGAAATACACAAGTTTTCGGCTCGCTCGCTGCGCTCGCTCGCCAAAATTTATCCAAAAAAAAGATAAGAACAAAACGTAATGATGACGCAGAAATATACAAATTTCGGCTGACTCGCGCATATATACTAATTTAGAGTATTTTTTCAAGTCCTTAGTTTGTTGGTATAAATCGTTATCTATAAGGCCGTCACTATATCTAGATTAGAATTGTAAGATTTCATAATAAAAAATGACATGAATTCCATGTTTTGTAAGCTGAAATACAAAAATTTTCGGCTCGCTCGCTGTGCTCGCTCGCCTAAATTTATCCAAAAAAAGAAGAAGATAAGAACAAAACGTAATGATGACGCAGAAGTATAAAAATTTCGGCTGACTCACACATACTAATTTAGAGTATTTTTTCAAGTCCTTAGTTTGTTGGTATAAATCGTTATCTACAAGGCCGTCACTATATCTAGATTAGAATTGTAAGATTTAATAAGAAAAAATGACATGAATTCCATGTTTTGTAAGCTGAAATACAAAAATTTTCGGCTCGCTCGCTGCGCTCGCTCGCCAAAATTTATCAAAATTTATTTCATTTAAATCACCCTCAAAAGACCCCTCTTAGGTGCTTGAAAAAGCATATCATGCGGACCTTTTTTTATAGTCCCTACCGGGATCGGGTTGGGTTGAACACTTTTTCAGTAATTAGGGGCGCTATTTTCGCGCTTGCCCCGGGCGCCGTTTTCCCTAGATACGCCACTGGAGGGAGGGGTGTTACAATGATAAAGATTGCCAGTAAGGAATTGAGTGATGAAGCACGTCATATCATCATATCACGTGCTGATTGTTTGAGTGAAGAAATATATTGCAGACAAAGGCACCCATAATGCCGACGAGCAACAGGTACTATGGATCTACTCTTTTTTGAAATGACTGTGACTTATGTCGGCTGTAACGAGGGGGGGGGGGGGGAGGAAGAGGGGGTTGGCTTCCAAAATAAGAAGATAAAAATTATTCCATGGGTTATGAATTGACTCAAGCGCATTCCTATGTCAGGGCATAAATCAACTATTGTTAGGCATTGCTACTGAAGCCCCCTGTTATTGCCGTAATAAATATTCACACCAAATACAGTACCCAAACAGAACAGGTTTGTTTTTCTCCATAGAATTAACGGTAGTGGAGTATTAAGGTATCTACACCAATGAATGCTGCCAAGTGAAAAGCCTATAAACAGCAGTAAAACTATTATTAACCAGAATCTATAACGGTTGTAGAGAGAAAGGAAGTTACAGGCATTATAAGACATTACTCAGTATACTGTGCATGATTACGGCGAAAATGTGATCTACATGTATATTACTTTTCTTTTTCATGGCTAGTCTAGATATTTTGAAGAGTAGGATGCCGTATTGGCTTGGTGTATGTGGGTGGATGTGCTTGTGTTCGTGTTTCTGGATGCTCGTGTTTGTGTATAGGCCTACGCATGTGCGTGTTTATGTTTGTCTGTATAGATGTTTTCTGTCCACATACAGCAATAAATATTATGTGTGAGAAGTTTACCGTGCCAATATTCATTGCTCACAGGGTTGTTGCTCTTTCACACGAGGCCAATCTGGCAGGTCCTGGTCAAAGGACATAGGGGTTTGGTTCGAAATTAGGTGTGAAAGCATGTTTGTCAGATTCACATTGGTGATGTTCGTTATCCTGTGAAGGTTCGTCAATCCAAAAATGAAAAGAAGGTGCGTATGGACGAACCTTAGGAGTTATAGCCTTATTTCATTTTCTGATTTACGGACCTGAAGTTTGGAAAACCTCATTTCGTATATATTTCATTCATAATATGAACATTGTTGCATATTCTGACATTGTCATACCTCCTCTTTCTTTCTTTCTTTCTTTCTTTCATGTAATTTACTTTGGTAATAAGCTACCTCGAGTCGAATAACGACCAATCTAATCTCCATAATGAATTGAATTCAGGCCATGACTGATTATCTTGTATGATTAGGGTATAAGATGACGCGCGTAAGGTCTCACAATTAAGTTCAAATCATTCTCCGTAGTCAAAAATGTTATCAAAATACTAATGACAACTGAATAAAATCTACAAATTTGTCAACCTTTCCAACAACAGATAATGAGTTCATACCAAGCTAGGTGACTTATTTTTGATAAGTTTCCCAGGATTTATATTAAGTATCTTTGATATGACAAAATGATAGAGCTCAGGCTATCCAGCGCATTTTACCTATAGTGAGGCTCAACTTGGTCTTCAAAGTTGATACGGACTCATCTGGGATACTTGATTACCCTCTTTTTCTTTGCTATGATTCCTGCAGACAATACTAATTGATTCGAACAAGCAGGTAAACCGCCTTTTCGCCCACGCAATGGTATAATTATACTCCGTCTGTGCTGTCGACGACAGAAATGTACATGAACCTCCTTGGTATAAACCAAGCCCTTCTGCCCTTACGCATACACGGAGGACATTTTGCGTAATAGGAACAAAGGTGCTATACCCCAATCCTCCTCTGCGAGCAATAATCCCGCAATTTTTCATTTCTTGATCAAAATTACGATATACATTTTTTTTAATGATTTGGGATACCATTTATTCCATTTCTGTTTTATTCTTTTGAAATGTGTAGTTTTCCTCCGATGAGAGAAAAAAATGCACTGTTGAAATTCAGTAGGGGACTGCGGCCCACGAGATCCCCTGCTCTGTAAAACAGCCATGCGGCTAAATCTCGTTGCTTACCTATATCGTGGCCAATCAAAGATACTAATCCTTTTATCATAATTTGTAAGATATATTATATAAAGCTGCTGACTTAATTGGAAAGAGAGGGAGAGACTCAGCGGTATTATGACTATATGCTTGTATATCTTCATGACGTGTACGTCAGCAACATTTTTATTCAAAGAAGACAGATAAGAGAACGCCACAATGTTTCCTCCTTGTTTCCCTCTTGTCCTCTACGCTCAACACTGCTGGTATAATAATCCCGGTTCCAGGACATCTTATAGCATTACTGATTTACAGAGAGATTCATTTTTTTAGACGGAGAGGGTGCGAGAGAGTTATAAAGCGATGGTCTATAAAGAATGGATTTGATACGATAGCGAGGATGAAGCTAATTTGGGGCCAGTTTCTTTGCTTGTCTGTATTCACTCCTTAAAAAACTTATGAAACTATCATCCTTTCTCCAAATGCGTAATACCCCAACCATCTCCCGGTAGCGCCTCCCGGCAACCATGGTAACACAGAAAGTTGGGCAGGTGGGATGCTATCATGCACCTATCTGGTTGAGACGCTTGTCCTCTACGCTCAACACTGATGGTACATATGTGTATAATATTCGCGGTTTCATGATAGCATGTAGACCGAGAAAGAGGGAGAGACGCAGAGAGTCTCGTAAATGCTCCAGAAAAATTGACTTGATACGATAGTAAGGATGAAGCTAATTCTGTACCAAGTTTTCTGCTTGTCTGCATTCACGGCACAAAACAGACATCCTCTCTCAAATCCGTAATATACCTCAACCATCTCCCACCCATTGTGCCATAAAACTCTAACATCCTTTCTCCAAAGCCGTAATACCACAACCATCTCCCGGTAACCATGGCAACACAGAAAGTGGGATGGCATCATGCACCTACCTGGCTGAGATACATCTTCATCTTCTTCACTCTCGTCGTTCTCCTCTTCGCTGTCATCTGCACGAACTGTCAGGAGCAGACACGCCAAGAGAACCAGGCAAGCGAGCGTATACGTCTTACACAGCATAGCTGTATGAATGCAGAAATGAAAGGAGATTTTGTAAAGGAAATCGCCACTCCAGCAGCTCTTGTTAAACAGTCAGGGAAAGGGTCAAATTCACACTCCTTTACACGGTATTGGATGGAGATATCCATGTTCTTTTATGATAAGCACCACACCATCTACTGAGCACAAGAATGAGAAAATCAGTACATTATATGCAGGTATGCAAGGAAAAAAAAAAAGGAAAAATATGATGAACAGTGACACTGCAATGCCAATATTATTGTTGCAACGGTATTTCACATGTCACAACAGATTTTCATCCATTCATAATACATGTACACAGGAATTAGCAGTTCAATAGGATTGTCTTCGTTCTAATCAAGACGAGAACTGTCAAGAAATATTACTGTTATAGTGACACCTCGCATCATCTTACTTAATTTGTTTGTAAATATTCTTGAATGATCAATACGTGGCCCCCAAATACTGAATTTCATTTGAAATTATGTATTTACTGTCTTACCAGTTAACGAATAACAAAGAAGAAAGGGAGGTGAAGTTTGTACAGCCCATTATTGGCTAATTAGGAGAGAGATAACAATGATAATGAACATAGTATCTAAGGCAATTGTACAAGTCAATAAGAATAATGATAGTTATCAACGGCGTAGCCAGGATTTGATCTTAGGGGGGGGGGGGGCGGTTAGTCTGCGAGGGAGCGAAGCGACCGAGCCCGAGCGAGCGGAGCGAGCGAGGGGGGAGGGTGTGGGAGGGGGGTGTCCCCCCTCCCACGGTAAGAACTTTTTGCATTTTGATGTTGTAAATGGTGAAATTTGATGCATGTTTTTGCGCGTTTTGTCGACGAGAAACAGTCCCACTTGTTTAAGGTAGCAGTATATTTTAGTGTAGATTATTATTGAACAATTTGCCTACAAAATGGTATAATTTTAAATACACTTCTTGTATAAATTCTTTTCACTGAATATCATGAACGCGACTGAACCCAAGCGAGCGGAGCGAGCGAGGGGGGAGGGGAGGGTGTGGGAGGGGGTGTCCCCCCTCCCACGGTAAGAACTTTTTGCATTTTGATATTGCAAATGGTGCAATTTGATGCATGTTTTTGCTAGTTTTATCGACGTGAAACAGTCCTACTTGTTTAAGGTAGCAGTATATTTTAGTGTAGATTATTATTGAACAATTTGCCTATAAAATGGTATAATTTAAACACACTTCTCAATATTAATTCGTTTCACTGAATATCATGAACGCGACTGAACCCGAGCGAGCGGAGCGAGCGAGGGGCGAGGGGAGGGTGTGGGAGGGGGATGTCCCCCCTCCCACGGTAAGAACTTTTTGCATTTTGATGTTGTAAATGGTGCAATTTGATGCATGTTTTTGCGCGTTTTGTCGACGAGAAACAGTCCCACTTGTTTAAGGTAGCAGTATATTTTGATGTAGATTATTATTGAACAATTTGCCTATAAAATGGTACAATTTAAATACACTTCTTGTGTTAATTCTTTTCACTGAATATCATGAACGCGACTGAACCCGAGCGAGCGGAGCGAGCGAAGGGGGAGGGGAGGGTGTGGGAGGTGGGTGTCCCCCCTCCCACGGTGAGAACTTTTTGCATTTTGATGTTGCAAATGGTGCAATTTGATGCATGTTTTTGCTCGTTTTATCGACGTGAAACAGTCCTACTTGTTTAAGGTAGCAGTATATTTTAGTGTAGATTATTATTGAACAATTTGCCTATAAAATGGTATAATTTAAACACATTTCTCAATATTAATTCTTTTCACTGAATATCATGAACGCGACTGAACCCGAGCGAGCGGAGCGAGCGAGGGGCGAGGGGAGGGTGTGGGAGGGGGATGTCCCCCCTCCCACGGTAAGAACTTTTTGCATTTTGATGTTGTAAATGGTGCAATTTGATGCATGTTTTTGCGCGTTTTGTCGACGAGAAACAGTCCCACTTGTTTAAGGTAGCAGTATATTTTGATGTAGATTATTATTGAACAATTTGCCTATAAAATGGTATAATTTAAATACACTTCTTGTGTTAATTCTTTTCACTGAATATCATGAACGCGACTGAACCCGAGCGAGCGGAGCGAGCGAAGGGGGAGGGGAGGGTGTGGGAGGTGGGTGTCCCCCCTCCCACGGTGAGAACTTTTTGCATTTTGATGTTGCAAATGGTGCAATTTGATGCATGTTTTTGCTCGTTTTATCGACGTGAAACAGTCCTACTTGTTTAAGGTAGCAGTATATTTTAGTGTAGATTATTATTGAACAATTTGCCCATAAAATGGTATAATTTAAACACATTTCTCAATATTAATTCTTTTCACTGAATATCATGAACGCGACTGAACCCGAGCGAGCGGAGCGAGAGAGGGGCGAGGGGAGGGTGTGGGAGGGGGTGTCCCCCCTCCCACGGTGAGAACTTTTTGCATTTTGATGTTGCAAATGGTGCAATTTGATGCATGTTTTTGCGTGTTTTAACGAGTGGAAACAGTCCCACTTGTTTAAGGTTTCAGTATATTTTAGTGTAGATTATTATTGAACAATTTGCCTATAAAATGGTATATCATTTAAATAATCTTCTTGTATTAATTCTTACACTGAATATCATGAACGCTGTCTGCAGTTCAGCAATCAAACAGAAAAAAGCATGCACACGAGGGTGTAGATAGGGGCATATCCCCTCCCACACGAAGGTGATTTTGCGTTTTCAGACCTGAAATTCAGCGATCTGGTGCAAATTTTTGGTGCAATACTTTTTCATCGAAGTGTTAGAATCACGGAATTTAGCTCTTATTCCGAATGTGCACCATCTGTGTGTATGTATAAATACAGGGGAAGGGGGAAGGGGGATTCCCCCTCCCGCTCGCGGAGCTTTTGCGTTTTTAGAATTGAAATAAAGCGTCTAAACAGTCTACTTCTATGCATGGCGGAAGGGGGGGGGGGAGGGGCGGGCGATCAGGGAGAAGGCTTGGGCGAGTGTTATCTCCACCCTTCCCTTCCGATGGAGCTTTTGCCTGAAATTGAGATATCTCGTATACGCATATTTGATGGAATCAACATTTGGGAAATCACCAAAAAAAAAAAAAAAAAAAAAAAAAAAAAAAAAAAAACTGATGGGGGGGGGGGGGCTGAGGGAGGAAAGGGTAGATTAAAAGGGGAAATTCCCCTTATACATGAGGGAACCTTGAGTTTTCGGAATATAAGTGATAAGTCTTGTGCACTCAGAATTATTCATATTTTTTTTGTGTGTGCGTAAATCTAAAAAGTGTACTAAGCTAGGAAAAGAGGCACAGAGGGGGAGGGTTTGGGAGGGGGATACCCCCTCCCAAGCACGAGAGATTTTGCATATTTTGAATTGAAATTCAACGATCTGGTGCACACTTTGAGTGAAATATTCAAAAAAATATCTTATTTGATGAAAGGTTGCAAAGGAGACCAGCTTCATGTGCATGCATACAGTATACACGCATTTTTTTTTCCGCCTCCCAAATCCCCGGTCCAAATCTTAGGGGGGGGGGGGGGGGGGGGGCGACCGCCCCCATCGCCCCCCCCCCCCTGACTACGCCAGTGATAGTTATAAACACTGATTTCGTTCGCAGTGAGAAACATGGTGAGGCCTACATCTTCGAGCATAGTTTGGAAACCATGTGGCTTAAAAAAAGGAAATAAAACAAAAGAAAAAAATGAAAGCGCACCGGGTGCCTAGCTTTACTATCTTTTTTAGATAAAAGTATGCGTGAAATCGCACAATAACAGGGGACATTGCGCTAAGCAATAACAGGGGACAAGCTTTTTCTTTTTCTTTTTTCTTTTTTTAAATTTATTTTTTTAATTTTCTTGGCTTGTCAGTTCATGAAACCCGGAAGTCGCTCCTTCGCTTTGCGCCCCTTTTTTTTAACGGAATTTCTGGATTTGCCAATGGAAACGTTCCACTTTCTACAAGCAATTGCACTGTATGGTATACTATAAAGACACAAATCGCAGACACAAAATGTGCAAGATAATGAGAAACCATTATGTTGGCAAAGTGAAAACAGTTTGAAATCTATGTCCATTCCACTTAGAGGTCACCCTTACTTTTAGCTCCTTATTTCTTTCCCACAGGGGTTGGCCGCTTACAAAATGAGTCATGCTGAGTAATTTGCAGTTCCGACTCACTGCTTGATAGCAGTGTATGAAAATATAGATATCCTGTATACTGAGATTTTAGTATAAAGAGCAACTCAGTAGTCCCCCAGGCGGCAGTCAAGGCACATGCACGGTTATTACTCAACCCCTCGTTGCAGTATCGTGTCACCTCACAGTCGATAATAAGTCATAATATATTTAATGATACCGTTTGAAGTGAAAATTGCTGACTTTTAATTAATTTGATGAAATCCATTCGAAATCGCGTTTTGTCTGTCACCGATTGTTTCCAACCGACGGCATTTTCCGGGGCCGGCACTGCGTTTGCCATATCTGTACCGAAATTGACTGACAAGCAAAAATGGAAAAAAAAAAGCAATAACAAAAACAAAACACAAAAACAAAACAAAAACAAAAAACTCAACAAGAACAAAAACAAAAACAAAAACGAAACAAAGAATGAAAAAACATAAACAAGAAACAAAGGTCTTCACAGTCTTGGCTGCCACTTCTCTTCCAAAATCGGCTGACAAGCAAGCCAAAGAAAAAACAGATAAAGAGGGTCTCAATAATTATTTCCTGCAAAATAAGTGGGTGGGCTCAAAAAGTCAGACGCTATCATTTCTGCATAAAAGTGCCCCCACCTGTTGCACCGGCCCTATTTCCACCTCTATTATCGGTATCAGACTATCAAAACGAACCGTTCAAATTCACTATGGTTACGATTTTACATATGAGTTTCTGACACGACGCCATTTCCATTCCTCAGTAGCA